>CARXXK010000001.1:114994192-115594192 GCA_949089665.1 Macrosiphum euphorbiae
CTGAATTACCACACTATTATATAGATTCGTGTGGTATAAAAAGGAAAATGAATCCAAATGTTTCGAAAACGTCATTATGGCAATGTGAGTTTAATAATACGTACTTGCAAGTTTCGAATCCTCTAAGCCCCATAAAAAATATTTTTGAATTACCAAAAATTTACTTATCGTTTTTCTTCGTTTAAATATCAAATTTTTTGCAAATTTGAACATAAAATGTCTATAAATAATATTGCGTTAATATATTTTTAACATTTTTCGGTTCCAGTATCAAAATCTTGCGAGGAACTTTGTATTAAATTTTCAAGTCTTAGCTATAAATTGATGAACATTTTAACTACAAAATAATATGCAAATTTTCGAGTTTTTGATGAATTTCAAAACAATTCTAACTTCAAATACTCATAAAAATTTTGTAACTATGTATTTTCGATAATTTTTTATTGGGATATAAGCCACTTATGAAAAACCTTGAATTACATTTTCAAGGTTTTACATTTTTTTTATTGATATATATAGAAAAAACAGAAAAAAAAAATCGAAAATGTAAATATTATCAGTATGTTCAAATAATTACTAAAGAGTCAAAATATTTTTAAAATTTTTCTATATATAAAAAATTATAATATAAACATTTTAAGTATCTGAGGTTGTTCGTTTTTGAGTAAAGTATACATCAAAAAAACAAAATATATTTTATCAAAAACTGGTTATGCGTATGAAATTTCGCGGTTTTCCAACATTTTTTATTTCATTTTCTCGATTATTTTAGTAAAAGTATTGGGAATCTTTTACTTTTAGAGCTCCAAAGTACCAACTAGATCAATTTTTTACCAGAATCCAATCTTAATGTTGAAAATCCAAGTATTTTCCTACTAGAAATCATGTCTTTAGGTTTAGAGTTGGCCGACACTCAAAAAAAAATATAATGCACCCATCTTTGTAAAATCTATACATTTGTCGCATCGGTCAGAATCTAAATGTAGGTATAAATTATAAAGTTGTCAATATTTTGTCAAATATAATATTCACATGCAACACTATATATTATTTTGCTATGAAGGTACATAATTAACTGTTATTGGTTTTTAAATAAGCTGTCAAACAGATTAATTGAAGGTTTCCCGAAATTTATACTTCTATCGCAATACGTATATATTATAAAATACGTAACTTTCCATCAACTAATGGATACCTAACCTAACCCTACCTAACCTATCACCATTGGATACCTACCAATAAATGTTTTTAAGTTGATCGAAAGATATCATGATGGAACATTAAAACGGTGAGATAAGCTTATGCTTGGGTAGTCCGAAAAAGTCGTTCACCTTTCTTGCTACTATATGGTATAAAATGTATTAAAAATCTGATAATTATTATTATATTATAACAGAAATGCATTTTAATTTTTAATTCAGCGTTTTGTAAAATTCTAAGAGGTTTTAAATAATTATTAATATTTTTCCAAGAAGGTATACAATATATTATATAATTATTGTCAAATAAAAATAATCGTGTATACTCTAATAATTTATACATTTGTATTATATAGTCACTATTAGTCAATTTCCCAGATTCAGGTGAATTATAAAATATATAATCATACTTGTCTATATCAGTCATTGACGACACGTGTTCACACGTGCTATTTGTATTGCGTGTAAGAATAATCATATTATTGTTGTGGTATATGATAAGACATGTACGACTTACGAAAACAAAAAGTAATTAAATACGAATCTTTCCATAATATTTTCAGAAAAATATGATTATTGAAATTGGATCGTTGAATGTAAAATAATTATTCTATATATAAAAACGAGAATCGAATAAAGTATTTACTATTAGATACGCACACAATATATATTATAGGTACCTACTGATAATGTAATACGCATAATCGCGTACTTACGTCGCGATAATTGTATGGTCTCCAGACCGAAAGCTTAATATTAATATACTATCATAAATTGTGTGCATATTTTAAGGGTAAATCTGCCTTCCTCGTGTACAATTTTTTCGGTTTTTGCAAATATAATAATATGTAATATTATAAAGATTACCTAAATCGTGTTTTTTTTTTGTCGTTGTGGTGAATACCTACAATTTTCGATTAATTCGACCCCTTTTAAATGTAAAATTAATTTTACTGTTTGATATAATATGTATACATTTTATATGCTAACATTTAAATCGCAAATGAAAAGAAATCATAATATCTGTAGAAAAATCAATTCTAATATCAATGAATTCCGACATTCCAATCTCATTTCATTTAAAATCTCAAATTAATTATAATACGACATAATATTATTATTTTATTAACAATTTACAAAAATTACTGGTTTCAAGGTTTTGTATAAAATGTGAACCCAACACGTTCAGATTGTTAAGTTTTACAACCACATCATCGAAAATAATTAATACGACCTAGTAAATTCATTTAAATATTTGTATTATTTTGTTGTGAACTGTTTCCGTTGTTTTCCATATTGTAATGTTTTGCTCAAAAATATTCATTGTTCATTGGCTGACCTTCGTAATACAATGTAGACATAAATTCTTCGTTCGAAATATTATAGCTATATTAAAACTACAATAAAATCAATTTCGAGGAATTGGAAAAACCAAAAAACTTAGTTTTCGATTAATTAACCAATGAAAATAATTAATAATAGGTACTGTTAAAATATGATTACCTTCGGAATTGATTCAAGAAAACTCTCTCTTTGGCTACAGCTGTTAACCGGATTTCGGCATTGAATAGTTTTTCTTCCGTCTTAACGGATGTTGACACCTGTGGTTGAAATTTTATAACTAAATTTATAACCTAATTTTATATAACTTCACCTAGGAAATCGGCAGTATTTTTTTATTTAAAAATTAAAATCGTTTTTAATCAACTCCAAAATAGTATCTATAATATTATAGCATCCAACCTATATAGTATACTATCTTATGGGTATAATTAATAATTAATAATATAGTTTTCGTTAATGGAAATATAATATATTATACGATTATTGCACCTATTTCATATTTTTATTTGTGTAAAAGTTGCAGTTTGATGTGCACATATTAAAATAGTGTATTCATTTTGTTATAAATAATGATTATATAATTTGGAAAATAAAACCAAAGTTTAGTATTAATCCAAGCTGATATAATATTGTCTATTATGTTTTGTAAATGGAACTAAATGAAGTTTCTAAGAAAAATATTAGAAAATAGGTGGTATAATATTTCGACGAAATTAAAACCTACGAAAAAGGTATTATGATAGGTGACAAATAACTAAATAGATAAAAATACAATATTTAAATAATAATAATATGTAGGTAACAGTATAATAATGTGAAATATAAAATATGTTTACTAAAAACATAAATCACGATAATTTATTTCTTGTAATTATTATTCTACGATGAAGTTTCTGTCAATTTTTTTTTCTTAACAATATAATATTATATTATCCTTTTGATAAAATATGATAATATTAAGTTTTAAATAATTTGGTTGTTTTTCGTAACATGAAACCAAACATAAAAAGTGAACAATAATAAACTTAAAATAACAAAAAAATAGAATTTTTAAGTATATCAAACACCGTATGTAGTGTGTTTTAAGATGTATCTTCAACGCTCATAATATTGTATTGGTTTTACAATGATGTTTGTTTTTTTTCTGCAACATTTTGATTAGTAAGCATGCAGATCAACATCTTTTCTGATAGAAAAGTGAACCTAGTTGGTACTTTTGGAAGGTAAAAATTAAAAATTCCAAGTAGTTTTAGAAAGCGTTGAGAAAAACTACCGACAAATTAAGAAAAACCGCTAAAAATGGGATTTTAATTTCTAACGCTTTGTTTATCACTATAGCAACGAATAAAAAATGATAATATTATAAGGACTACGCTAACCGCTCAGAATCGTTTTCCGTATACAATGATGTATCATTATATTCAAATATAACACATCCATTACAACTACTGTACAGCAGAGTGGTACTCACTTGTCCACCTTTTTGTCTCCATCTTACTAATTCCAGGTGCACAAGTCTTTTTTTGTCTCTCGGTGTAGGTAATTTCGTGCAAATAAAATTGTACAGTGAACATTTCTGTATATCTTGTGGCGCCTCTGCATCGGTGCATACATTATTATTTCAATTCAAAGACTTGCGGCTAAAAACGGAAGTGTGCACGGTGCACCGTCCTATCACAGAACATTGGAAACGTAAATTATTATATTCAACAGAAACAAAATTTATATTTTTGACTTACGATGACGTAAAGGGGCAATCCAAAGGCTATATACAAATGTGATAACAATTCCTCTCTCGCCGGTAAGGGTTTCGATATTTTAATGTTAAGCAAGCTGAGGACATTTTTTTTTCCTGGTAATATTGTATTACATTACACACGATTTTCTTTAAAAAATGAAATTACCAAAACCACTATCAATGAAACTGCGCTGATAATAGTTTTATTCTAGTATATCCTTTAAATTTGATGACGGGTAAATTCACTGTAATAATATTGCAACCAACAAAACTATAAATGGGTTATGCTGAACGTCGATTTTCTATTATTATAGGCATATGCTATACGTTCGTAAGACGCGGAGACTTCAACAATATTACAGGCGTATTGCGTCCTACCGATGTCTAATAAAAAAGCATATTATAATACATATTATTATAAATTTGCAAACACTTCGACGATAAATCAGTGCCAATGACCGATGTTGCCGAGGCTGCGGTGGTCAGTAAATAAATAATAAAAATATCATCGTACAATAATATTATTTAGGTTATGATTATTGTTGCCTACTCATATATGTACTCTGCGAATGACTAGGCACCTTTAAGCGTCATTTGCTTCAATCGTTTGATGTGAAGAAGTATAATAGTTGTCAGTCCCGACGTAAGGCATCACATTATATTGGCAAGGTTGATAGACGCCCTAGGCGATAATGTACGAGAATAAATTATGTACACAAATAATACATACAATGTGCCGAGTCGCAGTTTACAGTCGGGAATCCATTAAGAGGAATGAATATTCGACGGCTAGCGACAATATAAAATATATCAATAAATTGTTTGACCCGATTAATAAAAATTATAATAAATTGTGTTACTGTAATGTATGGTCGACGATAATATTATAATATTATAATATCTGCAGCAACTCCTAATATACCTACCTATCATTAATCATGCGATAGTAACTGATAATATTTTAAACGGAAAATTTGAGAACATTTTTTTTTTTTAGTTGTAGTTGACCTTGACAGCCGCCGAGTAACAAACCTGAGCAGCTAAACACGCATGCACCCATTAATTCTGTCATTCAAATTGTGTATAGACAATCGCTTTTGAATCGTGATAAATTCTAAATTGTTTTTAACGCTGAGTAGTCGAGAATATGTTTCCGTCGCCTTTTTTTTACAATACACTTATATAGTTCATTCGTTTGGATTCAGTTTCTACTTTCTACTATCTATACATATATATTCATATTAAAGAAAAAATATGATTAACAATGGGACGCGTTATAAATAAATACTTACAATGAATCACTAGGAAATATTATACAAGTATTATTGCAATAATATCATAGTGTAATCCAATCGATAAGTAAGCACAATTTTTTCTGTAACTCAAATTTTCGATAGCTCGCATTGTAATTTCGCCCCCAACCGATTCGAGTTATTGAGGTTTCACTGTACTTTATCTTTGAATAAATTTAAACATTAAACAAAATATTGAACTGCGAATAATATTATTATCATAATGTGTTTGAAATGTTTTCCTGCATATGACAGAGTTGAACTTACATTGTTTATGTCATACGCCTTTGCAATATGGACCAAAGTGACGGCTGATGGCGTTTTCAATTAATGATTTTTTGTTGAAAGAAAAAAAATCTATTAAAACACGTTGTATAATAATATTGTACAACGAGTGCTCGTGTTATTGTGTTATTTTAAATATTATATTTTCGGCACAACTCTGTACCTCTATTGCCTATACATTACGCCGTCTGACACATTATTTTATTTTATGAAATAATGGGCGTGGTCAAATACTTGAATTTTCTAATCACTAATAAATAATCATTATTATATTCACTCTTCTCTGCGTTTTTACTCAATTTATCATGATTTAATATCAAATATATATATATTCAGAATAATTTAGATAGATTTAATAATTAAATACAGTGAGCAAAATAAAGCATCATCCTTCTATTTTACCCCTTGTTTATTAATTCAATATCATTTAACTTCCCTTTTGAAATAGGTGCTAATTCACGAAATATCTCATCAACCTGAACAAAATTTTCCTTAATTAATCAGTCAGAAATATTATAAGTCTTAAAAAATCGACTAAGGTATAAAACCGAGTAGATAAATGATTTTTTTATTTAGATATAATTGTTTTTATTTTAAGCCGACTATCAGTTTGAGTGATTTAACCTTTATTATTATATTAATAAAAAGAATATTTACTATCTGATATGCACATAATTACCATAAGTAATGAGTATAAAAAAATATACATATTATTACTGTAAAATATTTGAAGTTGTTTTATTTTTTAGGATCTTAATTCTCTAAAAAAAACTCTTAAAATTAAAATTAATTTTAAATCAATGATTATAATGATGACAAAAAAACTAAACCTGCAGGCATCGAAGGAAAGTTATGCATATTATTATCATGCATGGTATATACGAACGCTGCAGGTTGGATCACATTCGTTTACCTACTGACCGTCTGTACCGACTGAACATTCGATTATTATGAGCTCAATACGACCCCATGATAGCATACTATAATAGCTATAATAAATTACGTAGAAAAGCACGTCCAGCTATCACGATTTATCATAATATTTATATAACTGTAGTTGGGATAAACTCATTTAAACCTACCTCCTATTTAAATTTCCTTTTACCTGGCAATATTACAAAGCAATAAAACGTCGGCTATGTAAATAATATATACACACTAGTACTCCAGTGTTAGACATTTTTTTAATATATTTTGCAGGCACTTATCACCGAGTAGCTCTGCAAACTATGCAAAACTATTACTATCACTGAGTATCGCCACCACGTGGTACCCAGAAACATTATGATAACTAATTCGAGTTATTACTGCAATAAATTATTGCAACAATAGTATTATGGTACATAAGTACGTCTTCGTCTGTAAACTTGTCTCCCATCGTAACCAATTGCTTATGTAGCTGGTCCACATGACTTTCGTCGTTTTCGTCAAAATACCTAATAACGTTTTCGATCACATTTTTAGAGCGGAGTCTTTCGCTAAACAAAGTCAGGAACATTGGAAAATCAATTGGAACGAAAGCTTCATTTACAATGCCCTCCAAACGATCGACGTTGGGGTCTTGGCCTGGATAGAACATAATATAAATATATATAATATATTAATATCATATAATTGTATCACACCATTTACAAAAATAGTATAACTATATATAATATTAATATGTCTTGGGATGTCGACACGGTTGTAGTGCGGGAGACCTTGAGATTGACCAGCGTGTCGTGTAAATCTGTTTTATCGAGGAATCCGTTTTTGTTTTGGTCCATAAAATTGAAAGCTCACCGGAAATCTTTTATCTGTGCTGAGTCAAACATAACAATGACCTTTGTGACCGAACTTTTCACCCACATTGTTTGCGACATGTTATTACTGCAGACTTAAAACAATGATAAAGATAATAGGTGGCATCGTAATATGGCGGGAATCACAACTAAAGCACTTTACGTATCTAAGTATGTATAATAATAATATTCTAGCATTTAAATTTTTTTGAAGATGAAAAAGTCTTGAGTTTTGTAAAACTATATAAGCTACAACTATGCAAGACAAACAAATCGAATGGAATGGGACACTGTTAGATGCACAATTAATTTATTGCAGTATATTATAATATTATATACTTTTATACATCTTAAATCAAAGTAAAAAAAATCCACTATTTACGTTCTAATGTTTTTTTTATTATAATCGTCCTATTTGTTTAAAATGTATCTGTTACAAGGAAATTATTATGTAACGCATGCTAATACATAATACAAGAAGTAGTAATAATAATAAATAATAATAATAATATCAACGTATAATATAATATTATTAATATCTTAATTGTCGTACATCCGTTATGGCATTGAACCGGTTTTATTATTATAACTACAAAATATAGTACTGATGTATTTTTACATTTAATAATATAATACGTCAAAAAATTGTAAATCGGTGTAACGATTAAAAGTGTTATTAACACAACGTTAATATAGGTAACGTCGATGGTGATAATAAAAAATGCATTATATTACTATGTTTGCGAAATGCGTTAGATATACCTAATAATATTGTGCTCTATCCAATGTTTTTTTTTTTAAAAGTATTATTATGAATACCTACCTCACCCAACTGACCTACCTTATGCAACAGAGTTATTAACATAGCTAAGTTTAGAACAACATCGCCTGCTAGGTTCAATAACGAGTACTAATGTCGACACGCTGCATTAAATTATACGAATTATTTATGCGTCTAAACCACTTAATGTTATACAATATTATATTATACATACTTATAAATAATGTTAAATTAAACACGCGGTAAACTCCGAATGTTGAACGTCTGTCGTAAACTCGACCTAATAATTATTTTTGTTATTTGAGTTTATAAGAGCCGCCACAAAATATAATTAACCACAAATACGATATGATAAACGTGTTTTACACTTTTTTTTCTACGTACAATCGATTTGAATACGAATAATAAACGTATTCATGTAACAATAGATTTTTGCACTTTGACACACCGCCAGACGGGTCTGATATAGAAGTAAAAGCCTGTAAGTTGTAACTAATAAACTATAATAACAATAAATTTTCATCACCTACTTCGCACCCAAAAACATTTATGTGTGACACTGCTGATTAGTGATAATAAATTGAAAGCTTTGATTACCGAAGGCTAGTGTACTACCATTGATTATAAGTACAACTAGTATTTATAATCAATGGTACCTACTACTGAAGATTTTCAATAAATAACAGTTAATCATTAAATTTGTATAACTTTCTCAAGATTAAGGCTACAGACATTTAACAACATTTATATGCGAGTGTGTACCTCAGTGATATAGTATAGGTATTAGTATTATACCACGGTATAAAATGCTGTGGACATCGTCAGTCCTAGAAGACAATTTATCACAAACGATACTACGCGTGGTAGAGGACTCATAATATAGTCATATTTATTTTATAATGTTATTCAACTGCATATTATTTATACCATATTTTTAAAATAAGTATATTTATATCTTATTTTCTTAAAAATGTAGGACATTTTTTATGTTGGTGTTGTAACTTTATATTACTAAAGAGCATCATGAGCTGGGTATAATCTATTTGTTTTATTAAAAAAATTAAATTATTTAACATTTTAACCTTATATTAATAAATATTAAATATTACAATAAAAAATTTAAATACACATTTTTAAATGTAACCTTTTCAAGTATTATACTTATTACTTAAATATATAAACTTATCGTATTATTTTTAATAATAAGATTGTTCGTAATGGTCACAGTTACAATAATTGTTACAATTTATAAGCATTAATCGTTAGAATATACAAATGTAAAAAAATATAATAAATGCGAAACTTGATTATATGCGAACAAATTATTAGGAAGAGATTCTCGGCGTGTTTTTGTTTTCTTCATTTTTTACCGCCCGTTGTTTGCTACCCTCTAAACTGTGATGAATGCCATAGAAAGCGTATATGAATACTCCTAAGGGAAAAATAAGAATGTTTTCAATATAAACAATACAAGTCATAATAATATAGTTTAAAACTAAGCTTTAGCTGTTTGTTGTGTTTGGTTTAAGATCAAATATTATGATGATTATATCATGTGTGTGAGCTGGCCACTTATTTATTTTACACGTG
Source organism: Macrosiphum euphorbiae (assembly GCA_949089665.1). Classification (NCBI taxonomy): domain Eukaryota; kingdom Metazoa; phylum Arthropoda; class Insecta; order Hemiptera; family Aphididae; genus Macrosiphum; species Macrosiphum euphorbiae. The sequence goes on from CARXXK010000001.1 coordinate 115,004,203, forward strand.
ATGATTATTATGACATCTGTCTTTCCCAAAAATATACTGATGAAATAAAAATACGGAAACGCGAGATTTTTGTCTAGAATTATTATAATTTGGTAGGTATAACAGCGAATAATAACATAGTAACCACAGCTACGAGTCTACGACTATAATATTATAGTTTGAAAGGTTTAAAAAATCTCCTTTATATAATACGTATTTATAAATGTACATTGAAATTTAACATTCTCTACTTTATGACCGGCTCACTGATAATTGACGCCCTATGTACGAAAAGTAATAATAGATTATTCGAGTAGCACAATAGGAAATGTCCATCGTTCAATCACGTGATTGATAAAACAACACAAAAGGACCGCATAATATAAAATCGTTTGTCGGTTAATACAAATACCTAATATAAGTCCCACGCCGAATCTTATCCAAGTCTTGATGCTCAGCTCCATCATTAGGTATAAGTTAAGAGTTATACTCACGCACGGTATAAAAGGAACAAGTGGCACCTAAAAAATAAAATGATATATGGACTTTTAATACTCGTTAATCATCGTGTAAAATATACAATATTTAAAATTGAACTAAAATATTATGGGTACAGAGCATTATAGTGTCGATAATATTATGTTACGGGTATAATAATATTAATTATTATTGTATGAAACTAGCGTATATAATTTATTATTGAAGTTACCAGTAGATAAATGTGATAACTCACAATTTTGTAATTATTCAGGAAGACAGTTTTAGTGGTTCATAATATAGTATAAACGTTTGAAACTTATTAACTGTTCAAATGCTAAGAAATCTTTGAAAACAAAAATTATGTATTTTAGGGTCATACTAAACACTGTGAAATGTTATACTCCCACTTCTACTCAGGAAAGATCTATACGACTATACCTAAATTAATAACTTAACACCTTCATCTACCGAACAAATTAATATAAAAAAATAAAATATGTAACAAAGGTGTTACAAAAACATGGATTTTTATTAAAATATATGAAATATTAAAAATGCTTTTTATTTACAATAAAATATTATTGATATTATTGCAGTAGTTCATGTAAACACTAATCCGGATACTGACCAGTATTATATTATTGTTAGAAATTAATACTATATTTTCTTACCTTAAACGCTAAGTTTTCGATTGCTTGTGGAAGTCTGTGTAACATTAGCATGGAAAGTAATGATACTGTGATCGATACCGCTATTACAATGATTAAGGGGAAATAAAACGCTCCATCGTAACAGTCAATATTCACCATACTAATGCAAAATACACACGCACTGAAAGCTATAACATATTAAATCAGTAATTTTTAGTCATAATCTTTTTAAACATCAACAATAGATATTTAAATTAAAAATGGTTTTCTCAAATAAGATAGAAAAAAAAAACTAAATAAATATAAACTATAAACGAATACAGATAAATTACTATTAAAATGTATTGAAAACATACTGTATATAAGTATCAACACTCTGGAAATGTATTGAGTATCCAAGTTCGTGACTTTTGTGTTAAACAGACTGTACCATTTGAACATTTTATAATCATCGGAATTACTGTCTATATCTTGAATTGCTGTGTTAGTGTCTCTGTACCTGTATTACAGAAACATTTAGCTTAAGTAAAAAGTTTAAATATCATTATCCATCACATATTTCTAAGAAATACGAAGTCATATTAAATTACGAGCAATATAATATATTATTAATCCAAGGGCGACTTCCCACCAAAGTATGGAAATTGATAATAATTAAACTATTTTCGGTAAAATATGTTATGTTAGTTGAATAAAATATATGCCTATTTTTAAAGCATAATATATTTTAAATAATACAAATTTTATCATTAGTGTTATCACACGTGAAATAAACCAGAGACAAGTTGACGAAAACAAATTAAATATTATTATATGTCAATTTTAAAATAAAAGTAATAATTCTGGGGGATTTTTTTTTTTGAAAATCACTAGTGAAATTTTTTCCTGATTTCAATGTGTACCCAAGTACAAAAAGGTGGGCAAGTGGGTGTCGCTCTGCTGTACAGTAGGTTACAAGTGGGTCACTGTATAATGGATGGTATTAAATTTGAATTCAATGATATAATATCATTGTATAAGAAAAATGATTCTGAGCGGTGATGGTATGTCAGTCTATGCATAAGGCATATTATATACATATCTATGGTATTAAACAAAAAATTGACCTATAATAGGTACCTATAATAAATTCCAAATTAATCATATCACAATATCCATTAGATACTTATAACGCGTTATACATCAACAAAAACCGTGATACTATCATAGATATATAATAGTACACTTTAGAAGTTTCAAGTACCCACGAATAGTATTATTCAATCACAACAAAATAACTAAAATCGTAATTCTTGGTTTAAATTTGAAATTAAAATGTCTGTAAAAAATAAGTGTGTTTATATATTTTTTAGATTTTTTGATTACAGTATGAATTATTTAAGAGAATCTTTGTTTTAAATTTTCAACTCTTAGTTATAAAAACTGAACATTTTATAATTTTTTAATTCCAACGATTGATAATTTTCGAGATTTGATAAATTTTGTCAAAATTCCAACTTTAAATGCTTATAAAAAAAAATCGGGCCTATGTATTTTTAAAATTGTTCAACTGATATTGTAACAATATATAAGAAAGCTTGTATTCAATTTTCAGACTTTTTGGCCCACCAAATAAAATTTTATTGACAATTATAAAAAAAAAAACTAAAAAAATTGAAAACTGAAAATGTCCGTAAACAGCTCAAAAAGAGTCAAAATCTTTTCAAAATTGTATGGTGTATAGGAAATGCTAATATAAACATTCAGTGAAATTTTCATGTATCTACAGTTATTCGTTTTTGAATTACAACAAAATAAGGAAATCGCTACATGAGGAATCGAGTGAAAATCCAATGTTGTAAAAATTTGAATTTCAAACGCTCATAAAAATTTAATTTGACTGTCCGGTAGAGATTTTTTTATTGATAAAGGTAGACAAACTTATGAGTAATCTTGTATTACATTTTCAAATCTTAGATTTAAAATGAAAAATTTTTACGAATTCTTAACTCAAAATAATTTGCTAATTTTCATGATTTTTCCATATTTTGTCAATTTTTGAACTTTAAATGCTTATAAAAAAAAATTGTGACTAAGGATTTTTAATATTTTTCATCTGCCTTTGAAAAAACATATTAGGAGCCTTCTATTAAATTTTCAAGCTTTCGCAACCAACAAATAAAATTTTATTGATATTTCTAGAAAAAAAACTAAAAAAAAATGAAAAATGAAAATGTCCCTAAACAGTTCAAAATAAATCAAAATATTTTGAAAATGTTATCGTGTATAGAAAATGCAAATATAAACAACCAGTGAAAATTTCATGTATCTACGGTCATTTGTTTTAAAGTTACACCAAAAACCAAATTCGATTTTTTGAAAAATCGATTTTGCGTAAAAATTCCCGTTTTTCCTTAATTTTTATGTTGTTTTTCCCGGCGCTTGTGAAAACTACTGGAAAATGTTTACTTTTGACCCCCCAAAGTACCAACTAGATTCACTTTCCTATCAGAAAAGGTACTATTGAAGAAAATCGAAGCACTTTTACTGTCCTAAAACGTGATGACAGACACAAAAATATAAAAATATAAAAATATAAAAATATAAATAAAAAGGTGGGCAAGTGGGTGTCGCTCTGCTGTACAGTAGGTTACAAGTGGGTCACTGTATAATGGATGGTATTAAATTTGAATTCAATGATATAATATCATTGTATAAGAAAAACGATTCTGAGCGGAGACGGTATGTCAGTCTATGTATAAGACATATTATATACATATCTATGGTATTAAACAAAAAATTGACCTATAATAGGTACCTATAATAAATTCCAAATTAATCATATCACAATATCCATTAGATACTTATAACGCGTTATACAACAACAAAAACCGTGATACTATCATAGATATATAATAGTACACTTTAGAAGTTTCAAGTACCCACGAATAATATTATTCAATCACCCTAAAAAGGGAAAATGTCCCTAAACAGTTCAAAATAAATCAAAATATTTTGAAAATGTTATCGTGTATAGAAAATGCAAATATAAACAACCAGTGAAAATTTCATGTATCTAAGATCATTTGTTTTAAAGTTACACCAAAAACCAAATTCGATTTTTTGGAAAATCGATTTTGCGTAAAAATTCCCGTTTTTCCTTAATTTTTATGTTGTTTTTCCCGGCGCTTGTGAAAACTACTGGAAAATGTTTACTTTTGACCCCCCAAAGTACCAACTAGATTCACTTTCCTATCAGAAAAGGTACTATTGAAGAAAATCGAAGCATTTTTACTGTCCCAAAACGTGATGACAGACACAAAAATATAAATAAAAATATAAATAAAAATATAAAAACATACATCATTGTAAAACCAATACATTCATCGCTCCGCTCAGAATCTAAAATTATTCTATAATGTGGTTTGCCACAGCGCGTTGGCTGCTTCCCAGTCGCGTAATGCGACGGAGAGTAAGTAACGCCCGCAGCTACAAGCTCCCGGATGGGTGACCACCCGGGGTTTGTAGTAATTAAAACCTTGCCACGCACGCACACATATATTGCTTACCTACCGTACCAACCTTACCAACCACAGTTCATTACTCCTACAACAGCTAATGGCATAATATTCGGCGGTCTTAAATTCAATTTTAAATAAAAAATTCTATCTAAAAACAAATGTATTTTGTGTGATGAATGATATTGCGCTTATATTAGTCGAAAAATGTAATAAATAAAAATATATTAATGTGGACGCGTATTATATCAAAAATATTGTTTCCTATTAGTTTTTCAAAACTACAGGTGTCACCGCAATCACTTTCCGATCGTCAGCGACACGTTTATATTATTATCATCGTACACACACACACACCTGAGCACCAGTAGGCAGATACAAACTATCAAATACGATATGAGGGTGCCGATAGACGTCATGTCGACGAGCTGTTCGAGATTGAATATGGACGACAATATGCCTGGAATAAAAAATAAACAAAAATAATATATCTACTCAATTTGCCTACAATCATTTTTCAATAATTTACCTGCACCGACTCCGCATATCATTGTGGCTATGACTGGCGTCTTGGTCCTTTCGTTGACCATCGACAAGAATTCGAACAATAGACCATCGCAGGACATGGCGTACAGGATTCGCGGTATCGGAAATAGACATCCTAATAAACTACCCAAACGAGCGGAAATGATTATTACAACAATTACGTATGTATTATCGATTAAAAGGAGACATTACGAGGTGAATAGAGCGAATACCGCGCCGCAGGTAACCATGTACTTGATCACGGGTAAACCCAGGTTCTCGTAGATCACTGGAAACGGCGCGTTCGGATCCTATAATAGGATGACATATTATTTTTTTTAATACTTTTAGCGTAACCTATATTGTATAGACGAATACAATAAATATAATAATATGCAAATATATTCGAATTTCCAGTTTCAACCGTAGGTACCTGATCGTAATATGGCCACATCAGGGTCAACACTGACGCCACGATAGAGTACGCAGACGTGACGAACACCAACGTCAGGACGATCGCCAGCGGAATTGTTTTCTTTGGATTTTTTGTTTCTTCACCTGAATAATAGTAACATGATGAGATGAGATTAAAAGGAATAGTTAAAAATAATATTTATGTTTATAGTATAAAACAAAACTGACCGGTTGTAGAAATAGATTCGAATCCGATGAACCCGTAAAAGCATCGAGCCGCTCCAGCGATAATTCCACTCCAACCGAATGGCGCGAATCCACCATTGCCGCCGTCCACTCCGGGCGGGATTTCGCTTTTCGATATATTCCAATTCGAAATTTTAACTGAAATCGGTCAATAATTTGACATTTTTTCGTTATAACACTCGTCGGTCGTCATATCATAATATTATTATTATCTGATACTTAAATAAAATACGTATAGGATCCTATACGTTTGCGTATAAATCGTTAAAACAAGAAAAGTATCGATTTGTATTTTACTCGTAATTTAATTCTATCAATATTATAATATTATTATAATCTATAGAATTGTATGTGCTCCACTATATACATACCAAAAAAAAGTCCACTCACGATGACTGTACCGACCGTCATTAAGTTAAATGCAGTAAACACTGTATTGAGAGTTGAAGACTTCCGAACACCCCAAGCCATAACCACTGAAAATCGATAGCATTATTTTATTTCTTATTATATATATTATTAATTTTGTTTTACCGGTGAAATCATAATTCACTGATATAGCATTTCGTTATAACATAATATATAATTATGCATATTCTAATATACATAACTGTTTTGCGTCACCTGCAGCTTTATTTAATAATAAATAACTTCAAACTTCTAATCTTAATGTTTAAATTAATCTCAAAAAAAAATAATAATAAACCACTACGTAAGTCAGGTAGGTATTAAATATATTGGTTATTTACATCTAGATTACTCAAATATTATACTAAATGTTAGGCCATAAAATTAAGTTCTTATTAAATTAGTAAGCTGTAGATGACGTAATTCTCATTTCTTGTGTATATTCAAATATTTTTAAATATATTATATAGGTACTATTGATTAATAATTACAGCGGTAAATAATCAATGTATATACTATAAAAGTGTTGATAATTACACGCAATGAACATGAGGAATAAAAACGACGCGACGTCCGGATATTCGCCCATAAACTGCATGTGCATTGGAAAATGTGCTTTCATGTACCTCTTTTGGGGATCGCCGAGCAAAGAGTCTAAATAATTTGTCATGGCTTTGGCAGCGGATGCTGTGCCTAAATATAATAATAAAACCACTTCAGTATCAAATTAAAGTCATCTTATACAGATACTTGATGAAATCATTTTAATTTTAATTTTAGTAAAGACAAAATATTGTGTCGTCAAAACCCACCTATCGTGTGCTCGATAAACATGTTCCAACCAATAATAAAAGCGATGAATTCTCCGACGGCCACATAACTGTAAATATACGCAGATCCAGCTTTGGGTACTCGGCCGGCGAATTCAGCGTAACAAACTCCTGAAATGCAAATAATACGAAATCAATCGTTGTCTGTTTTTCTGCAGACGGTAAAGCGGTATTAACATTATTATTTCGATCTATTATATACTCTGTTCCATCTAAGAGTGAACCACTCGGCTGACCAAAACACGTTTTTTCCTCGCATTCCAACCACAATCCGGAAATCGGTGAGACTTTTAACACGGGCGCCCGACGGCTGACGACAGCTGCCGGCGATGACTGTCCGCAAATCACAGAACTCATAGCCATCGCATGGGTGGTAAAAGGCACTGTTCGGCGGCTCAGTCTTCGTGCGCGAAAGAGGTTCACTCTTAGCTTGAATAGAGTATAATATAATATATAGTATATACTATATATATGTTAACTTCGGAAACTGTGAAAAACACTATATAGGTACCTACCCAGACAATCGTAAAGTTAACATAACGTCTAGACGTATGCATCATATGGCGTATCGACTGCCGTAGAACCGTTAAGGTGATTTCACGCTACCGCTTTTTTGGGTAATAAGTCTATTTTGCGCCAACAATTGGTAGCGTGTAAACCTATTTTCGCTATAATAAAATGTACGCTTAGCGTGTACTGTTTCTTTAGTCATTGTATTGCGATAACACTTTAACTAGTTTTAATTAATTAAATCATTATATTTATAATATAAACACTGATAACGAGACGAAATTAGATCATATTGATTTAGTACCAGCAAACGAAGAGACGATCGCCGCTACGATGAAAGACAATACCACCGCTGGTCCAGCGATAGATTTGGCCACTGTTCCGGCCAACACATAAACGCCACTCCCTAAAGTGGCGCCAATGCCCAAAGCGGTCAAGTCGAAAATGGTCAACACCCGTTTCAACTTGTCTTTTTCTTGTTTAGTTTCTGTCGCGAACGTTTTTTTCCTGCTCAGCGATTGATAAAGCTTTTTGCCCTGTAACCATAAAGAGAGAGCCTGATGAGCCAATAATATTATTATAAATAATTTAGGGATAATGCAAACAATAAATTCAGAACTAGCCTTAGGTATGGGCCATCGAGGTCCTGCCCCAGGCCTCGCGTAAATTTATGACATTTTTTGCCTCGCGTTATTAAAAATTTAGTACTAAAGGCCTCGCCTATACAACAATTTCCCCAGGTCTAATTTCAGCTCGGACAATAACTTTCCAATAACGTTAAAAAGCCGAATAAGTAAATCGTATACAGATCTAAATTCTATTGGATACACATTAATACTGGAAAATAGCTCTAAAAAATGAAAAAATCTTTAGGCGAGTGCGTGGACGTTGTAATGAAATATTTAAATAGACGACGATAATTAAAATACATAAGTAATAATTACCAATGTTATTTGCCTCTCCTACTTATAGCTCACAACAGGTCACTCGTAATATTTACTTTCTCCATTCTTCTAAAATCCATTCAATTTCGTTCTGACGACTCTCCTTCTCTTCTCGTACTTCTCAACTTAAAGGTTCCAATCAAAAAACTTTAGCAATAATTTTTGTTTGGTATTCATCTCGACCAGTTATTTATGAAACTAGCCTCTCATCCGGACAACAACTCTCTCCAATCAAAGCTCATTTTCAGGATAATTTTGTTTTAAATAATTGATACGGGATCATAAATTCATCGTTAATTATATGTTATAATATTATATTGACGCAAAACGAATACTTACCGACCACGAGTGAATCATGTTTGTACAATATATTTTTTTATATGTTATAGTGCTGTGACATCCAAATGGTAATCACTAATCAGAAATCGCATATGTCGACAGTCCTCGACGTTGTCACTATAAATACTAGGTACGTTTTTCGTTAATAAACTTACAATCACGGTGATGTATTGTATGATATCAGTTTCTTAACGGCAGTTGTAAAATAAACCGATAACCGTCCACTTGGACAGCGGCACTTCAGATTTTCGCAATCGTCCGTTCGGATTTCAATAGCCAATAAAAAAAAATGTGTCTAAAATGCATTTCCCGTTTAATTTATAGTACAATTGATATTGCGCTGTTCTAATATCTGTGTGACAAGTGGGTTGAACGGGATTAATCTTGGATAATATAATTATTTAATTTTAATGTACTCGAAAATATTAAAAACAAACAAACAAAAGTGGACTTATTTCTGTAACGGAGTCCAGCCAGTTTTTATTTTTAAAAATGTTATGACTTTTAATGATTTTTTTCAGTAACTCAACATCTGTATAAAAACCAAAACCTTTGTAGCTGTGAGTTATATCTATTACTATAAGTATGACGAACATCAGATTAATACAGCTTGTAATACATTATGATGTCAAATAGGTAATTATTATTTGCATAGTTTAAGTTAGAAACGTTAATCTACCTAAACAACTGTGAAACAAATAACAATACCTATCACACCAGTCTGTAATTTTCACCATCGTGTCATCATACACTAAGTCGACGACATAAAGAAACATTGTTTAAAAAATGATTTGAGTGACTTACCTCATTGATTTTCTGTTCCATAACCTAAATTATTCACCTTGTCTACCAATAATATTACTTTCTGTTTGTGGTGCCGTATGAAATTATTTTACAACTATACCTAAAAAATAGTGTCAATGATTAAAAAAAGTCTCTACCGTGCTGCAAAAATAATGTGGACAAATAATATTTTACAAAAAAGTGTGACAAGCACATTTTTTAAAACGGAAAGAATTTTTTTTTTGAATACCTGTCCATAGTTGTACCGAGACAATGTACAGGTAAGTTTCATAGATATAATTTTAATTGTGGTTTGAAGACTGAAGGTATAAATACGTAATTCTTCACATTATACCTAAACTAAATGATTTATACGATAAACCTTTAGTAAGTTAAATTAATGTAAAACATGAATTTGTATTATGTAACAATTAATAAAAAAACAGTAAACAATTATAAACAAGCTTGATTGATAAATACGAAACCAGTGAATTAATTAACGACACACGAGTGCATTATAGTAACGAATTTATTATATGCACTTGAGATGTTAATACTTTAATTATTATATATACGATCGATCTGTTACAATATGCTTACGAAATATTTGTATTTATTGGTGTATATGAATGGACAAATGTGACGGTAAATTACATCACTTGCATTTTTTTCCCATTAGATACGTCAACTATGATTCCGATAAAATATCTATTCTCAGTAAAATTGAGTAAATTATCGCTGCTTACACCTTACACCAAAAGAAAAATAATTTCTTAAAATATATAAGAAACAGAGGAATAACAATTGAACGAAAAAGGCTGGAGTTCCAAAACTATTACGTTTCTGATCTATTGGTTGACGTACGTCACGTGTAAGTATTACTATCTTAATATATATATTTATTCACTGCACCAATTTTGATGAATTTTTTTGTGTTTGCTTGAGTGGGACATTGAATAGTTTGGATTTACAATTAGACCCCGTAGTCCCAACCCGGGGAGGTGCTCAAACGGGGATTTTGAGATTTACGATGGAAATTGTTGTTTATAAATGGTTGTTATTGGCAGTGGCGTATCTATTGGGGGGGATATGGGTGTCATATCTCTCACAGAAAACCAAATTTTGTACACAATACAACATGTATGTAATAATATGAATATAATAAATGTATATTAAATGCCTATTGAAAATTGTATATCCCCCCCTTGAAAAATTCCTAGATACGCTATCACAGTATAGGAGAAATAATTAGTAGAAATTAGTTTTTATTTATTAATGGTTGCCATTGGTTATTCGGACAGACCACTGATCATGTACAATCATGCATCAAATCGAATTTTCGCACATTGCCTATAGGCACCACTGCACCAGGGCAGATGAGTTGCACTTACTACAGCGAGTTACACCCAAAGTTGAACAATCGCAAGTTTTTTAAGAGGTATAATTGTTCACGGTAAACGAAATGCGCAGGATCAGATAGTACTATTATAATTTATAAATACATTACAATTAAAAAGTCAAATCTAAAATACTTACGCACGATACTCTGTGAAAGAATCATTAAGTTAGTGATAAGTAAGAGAAATAACTTCTTTTTTTTCATTTTTCTTCTATAATAGTACTTACAGTTTTTTAAAATCTTTTACACTGTTTAAATAACGAGTTAATTTTGAGTTGAATCTCGATGTTGATAATATTAAGGTAATTTAAAACTTAATATATTTTACAACAAAAATAATATTCCCTGAGCTTGTACGGTTTATATGAGATTTGGAACCACCCATTACCGTGACCACGGTAGATGAAAGGGATCGTAATTTGCTGCTCTGGCATTTCCGAAAAGGAAAAAAGGTCAGTCACCAGAAAATAAATATTTTTTTTTTTAATATTTCATATTTTCACGAAATTTATAAATATTGCATTTACATACACTATTGAGTAGAATTTAGAGTTTAATTTTTTCATAAGCTATTATAGATAGGTACCTACTAAGGATTTAGGAATATAATATTACTTCAAATTTTTACAATTTATTGATTTTAATCAATATTGAATAATGAGTACCTATATACCTATAATAGAATAAAAGTATAAGAACAATTAAAATTGTATTTTATTAAAAGTAATATTATAATATCTTGAATGTTAATTATGAACTAGCTGATCCCATGCCAACTCTATATTTGATTTAAATTTTGTTCGTTGTTTAATATTCGGTGTATGATGTTCAAAAGTTAACATTTTTCATCGATCATCTTGAATCACAAAATACTTGTGTAAGCACACTTTATAAAATGTGAATTTTGGAAGAAGATTTCTTAGTGCTCACTTACAAATTGTGACATTAAGGAAGGTACCGTGTTAATGGCAATCCCCAAGCTTTCATTATTTAGGCTCTAAGTTGATCAGTCAGTGAGTCAGTCCGGACACGTTCGATTATAATATTATACAATAGCCATCCCGCCGGCCTTTGCCTGTGAGACACGCTTGTGATTATGCAAGCAATATATTTTCAGGGGGACGAGGTGGCCGAGCGGTCTAACGCGTCGGCTGCGGCGCTGCCTGTCGCGGTTTCGATTTTCGACCACCGGGTGGCATTTTTCTCCGGGCAAGTCACGGTGTCCGGAGAACAAGTGCCGCCATCCCCCACCCGGGCATGGCAGATACCTACGGGTGCCCAATCAAAAATTCTGCCAAACAGAACACACACGTGTAAAAACCCTACCATTACAAAACCCTACTACCTACAATCATAAAAACTCCACAATCAGCTAATGGCCATAGTGGCCGGGCTTTAAAGATCAAAAAAAAAAAAATAAATATATTTTCAGGTAGGCAAACCACTTGTGGTGGATTGCAGATACCACGAGGTGTGTACTTAATTACGAATGTTTTATTAACTCGTTGACCGTTGTTTATGATATGCATGTGAAATACCATTTTCATTAAGTTATATGGTTTAGATCAAATTTAATATACAGGTTTAAAATTATATTCCATCATAACTAGGGCTCGGGTTTAAATGTCCTAAAAATATCAAAAAAATGCCCTTTCAAAAAATGCATTTATGACCTAAAAACTCTAAAAAATGCCCTAAAAATATCAAAAAATGACGTTTCAAAAAATGCATTATTTATTAAATAAATTCAAATTTAATTATTATTAAAAAATGAGGAACAAATAAAATTCTAATAAAAATTATAAATTATAAATTAATAAATTATATTATTACAATGTACAAAATAAAAATAAAAATTAAAAATTAAATTATATTTGCATTGCATTGTACAATAAGAATTTCTTTAATGTTTTGGAATTTAAATGATCGACGGTTGTCTGCCAATAAGTCATAATACGACAAATAGGTAAGGTCGTAGTAGTAAATATTGTAAGGCTGTGTTATTGGTTATGATTCATAACCAATAACACAGCCTTACAATAAACAATAAATATATTATATTATTATTCAGTTTATTTTCTTGCTGGACAGATGGTCCCACTTTTGTATTTTTTACATCCAGATTTCTTACTTTTCTTGTAGATTTTCCTAAAATGTTCTTTCATAGAAACCTTGTCCTGAAAATAACGAACACAATAAAAAATAAAACAGCCAAATCGGTGATGACGTTCTCAAGTTATGTTGTGACAAAGAGAAATAATGATTTATTTTTATTTTAACTTTAAGAGATGGCACAGTAAATGTGGTCCAGTACGTCTTATTGAGTCATGGTAAATGATAATAATATTATTATTTAAGTTTATTTTTTATATTTTCGAAGATAATTAAATTATTAAATTGAATAGTTCTTAAGACACAACGATTATCTATACCAATATACCATGCATCGTTATGGACACCATTTGCTGAAGGTATTCAATATAATTATTCTAATTCGAGCTTCTGATATCCACATTCAAGTACTCAACGATGATATTATATTCAAAGTTCATGACTTCATGTTTATATTTATTCGTTTTTTCCGTACTAACTAGTATAGGTAGGTAAATTGTAAATTGCTTAATATAGATAGTGAGTTATTATAATATTATATTAAACAATGGTAATTTTTGTTTCGTTTGGACAGATAATAGCCCGGTTAGCCGGATAACACCACATTACTATACCTATATTTATATATAGATTTTGTAACTCTCTACCATCATCACAAGCTTGCTTACAGGTGGTAGATAGATTCATCTTATTATTATATTTTTGTAAATTTGCTCTTTTTGAGCTATGTATAATTTATTATAATAAATGAATTTTCTAAGAAAGAAAAAAAAAATATATATATGTGTATAATATTAAATTGCTGATTGCATTATCAATAAAATGTTTTATAACTAATTAGTAATTAACGGTGTGTGTTATTATCAAGGACGAGTTTAGGTGTTCGTTGTAGGTAGGTATGGATTTTATTTTTATATTGATCTAGTGAAGTACTACTCATACACGGTGACATAGTATGCAACGATTAACGGTACACATTGGTAACGAATTAGGTAGTAAAGGTTGATTACAGAGTAAATTAACGTATATGGCTTTATTATATGTTTGAACAAGTACCTCGATCATTTGAGTGGGTGATAGGTTCGCCCCTTCCAACACTTACATTTAATTTTTCTTTTTTATGATTCATTAATTAATTTACAAATTGCAATATAGGTAATAAATATAGTGAATTTAGTTATAACTAGTAGGGGAAGAAATACGTGTGGGGAGGCAATAATAATGTTGGAGGATATACAATGCTAATGATTGAGGGAAAGAAATGATACGTGGCCCCTCTAATGTGGCAGTTCAAAAATATAAAAATCACTTGCTATGACAATAATATGATTATAGTTTAAATTTGTAACTGTAATATTTGAATATGTGAATATAAAAATAATATGCTCAGCGTGAAACCTGCACCTTTCCCTCACTACAAACACGGGACAAATACGCATTTGGGATGAGTAGAATAATTATGATTTTGATTCTAGAACAGGTGGCGAAACTATGAAAAGTGGGTGAAAGTTAACGATGGCACGTTGCAACATTTGACAAATTTAAACGAAAAGAAAATTTTTTTTTTGAATCTTACAGTCAATAAAAAAAATATATATGACAAACAATTTTATTTATTAAAAATAATATTTTTACTAATTATAAAATGCATAATATTTGTAAAATACTTCCAGATATATTTTGTAATTTGAAAGTTCATTTTTCACGAGAATGCGATCAAACCAAAACTGGGAAATACATTTAGGGATAAATATATAGCGCTAGTTGTGTTTTATTAAAACTAACGAATACACACCTTAAATTAAAAATAATCTAATCATAAACTCGAATAATAATCAAATTTAAAATTGAATGTTATAGGTAGGTGGATGAGTTTAGGTCCAATTAAAAAGAAGATAACTAAATACTAATAATATTATGAAAAACGAAATTGAAACACAATATAGTAGGCTATATTAATAATTTATTGTAGTACACGTTTCTATAAACATATTATATATATTTTTTAACATATTTTGTTGTGCAAACAAAAAGTGCATCCGTCAACAGCTAATTTCATATTAATTGTTATTTATTCATTTATACATTAACACTGTTTGGTTTTTTAAGCAATAGACAATAGTACTTGTTAATTTAAAAAAAAACGATACTTGATATTTTTACTCTGCAAGGAAAACCTATGAATCATATAAATATGTATTTAGGGGGAGTCTTGGTGACCCTTGTCATGGTAAAAAATAATAAATGTTATAACATTTATAAAAATCGGCCTCTTGAAAATCGGTCAAAAAAAAAAGTTGGACAGCCAAAAAGATATTTATGTTACATTAAAAAATTGTCTTAAATACTTTATACGTAATTTGCACATTTTTAACAAATTTCTCCATTCCACAGTCCCAAAAAAATTGTTTATAGATATGTACGCGTACATTTTTATAAAAATTAAAATTACAATACTTTGGCTCATATAGTTTTTTCCGTGCTTTCACGCATGAGTATAGGTGACCCGAAAAAGGTTTACCACTTCTGCAATTAAAACATACATAATTGCTCACAGATGAATTGCTGCAAGGGCGAGAGATTATGTTTTCTTACCCATTTTCCCTATAACATTCTTCCCACATTTCGGTATAAAAATCTATATAGTGGATTTTTGTGTATATTTTCTTAATTATTTACTTCTTAAAGAGGTTATGTTTTGGTAAAATGTGAAAATTTGGCCCGGCCAGCTCTGCAGCCAACCACTTTCATGACGATAAGTATTAGAATTACGTCTAGAATTTTGTTTGTGAAAAATGTTAATTGTTATTTTTAATCTACGAGTATGTGTACAAAGAGCGGTTATTTAGTCAGCACCTTGATTAGGTTATAGATTAAATTTAACTGTAATTTGAATTGTCTTATTTAACGAAGATAGATAAGGTAAAAAGCTAATCCATATTCATCTATTTATATACAAAAAAGATTTATGTTTACACATTATATAATATATTGGTTATTATTCCGATATGATATTTGAAGAGAAGATCCGTTCTGGATAAGTTGATTAGAAAGGAATAATAATATACAGAAATCATGAAAAAAAAAACGTTGAGAAAGTTGTTGTAGATAAGATGGAACACTTTTTGCAGGACAGATCGGAGTGTGAATATTTGGCAATACAATAATATGAATCTAATATCGGTAAATAATTATTATAATAATAGGCACATTTAAATTGTGGAATAAAGTATTACAAACTAGCCGTGGCAGAATATAATAATAGTTATAATTACACACTACATTTTAAAAAAGTTTCGTAATTATAGTATTTCATAAAAAAAAAAAATTGCGCCACAATTTTCATATATAATACTGTAAATGGTTATATATTATAATATTATAAGAATATGAAATTATCACCTATTATAATATTATAAATGCAAATATTTTATTCCATATATTTTATCATGAAACGAATTAGTAAGAGATTTTCGGATCTTGTTTGTGTTCTTTGTCTTTAATTGCTTGTTGTTTAAAACCTTCCAAACTGTTGTGAACTCCGTAGAACGCATATATCAATAATCCTGTAAAATAAAAATCAACATAATTATTCTTATGTTTAAATTTTTCATGGACGATAGCTTTAAAAATTCCGGGGAACGGAGTGGCCGAGCGGAAAAAGTTGCGACGCACACCGACATCGGTTCGATACCTCGGTCATGGGTGGCATTTTTCTTCGGGCAAGTGACGGTGTCCGGAGAACAAGTGCCGCCATCCCCCACCCGGGCATGACAGATACCTACGGGTGCCCAAATCAAAAATTCTGCCAAACAACACACACGTGTCCCCCCGACCAACAAAAAAAAGTTGTCGAGCTCAAGTTCAATAATAAAAAAAAAAAGATTTAATAAATTATTAAAATATTTTCTTAATTAATATTATTTTTATTGGAAATACGCCTTGTTTGCCATCTGGGCCTCCGAGGCCATTGACTGGTTTCAATATTTACATTAACAGTACATTATTATTTTGGTTTTTTATCATTTTTTTTTTCATAATAATATCATATAGTTTATTAAATTAATATATTATTATAAATTTGCAACAATGTATAACCCATAACCGGCTATTAAATGATCGATCATTTTTTTAAACTTTTACGTGTCCCTTTTAACAAATGTAAATATTTGACCAATATCGCTCCCATTGTTAATCATTGACTATATGGTAAGCCATAATTCGTTAGTTGTTTGTGTAATTAATTAAATTATTATGTCATTTTCACAAATGTTAAATGTATATTGCTTCATTAATAAAATTAGAATAACCTAATGTAATAAATACGTATTTGAACTTAATATGTAGGTATCTAACATGTAATTATTGGGCTCGTTCAGTGTTAAAATATAAACAAATAATAATAAATAAACTATAAACTATCAAACAAATATTGCTACCATATGAAAAACAAATGTTTCGACTTATATTATGTTAGGTATTTAATCAAATAAAATATAATATTTGTAACTACTTGACCCGGCCAATTCTGTATTGCCCTGTTATTAATAAATGTTATGCTAGCACACGATGAAATTAAGGAACTTATTGTTTATTTTATGTATATTATAAAACATTTATATAATATTCTATAAGCTTTAATTTATTTTTATCTTTTATTTGGCGGCACCTTCCCAAAACAAAACTTAATGTTAACATCAATCAATGTTGTAGATACCTTGATTAAAGAGTACCTACTCACAAACGTACAATCATTTTTGTATAGGTATATATATCTATTCTTAGAAAAATGTAACAATCGGAAATACTTCGATTGTTCTTATTTTTTTTTATTCATTAGCCCACGGAAACTTGGGCCATTGGGCGGTTTTTAACTGCGGGGGAGGGTACTGTATTTTTTAAATAAGTGTGTTTGTTAGTTTGGCAGATTTTTTAGTGGGTACCAGTACCTGTCATGGCCGGGGGATGGCTGCACTTCTATCCGGACACCATGACTTTCCCGAAGAAATATGCCTTAGTCCGCTGAGACCCTCCATTCCCCTGTTATTATTTTATTATTCGGTGAAATAGTGATCTATCAAGGCGTTAATATATTATATTATATATAATATTATGGACCATTTAATATTTATAATGATAGCGATGTATATTTTTAACAATTATGCATAGTTAATATCATTAAGAGATGCCTTTACATTTTGTTATACGTAGTTAAATATTTATTCCATCGGTGATGTCGTGTGGAATAAATTAAAATATAATTCCTTTATGAGTATAAACTATATTATCCTTATACATACCTACTACAATCCCTATACCAAATCTCATCCAAGTTTTGATATTCAGCTCCATCATTAAGTATATATTAAGTAGTATACTCAAACATGGCACTAGAGGAACAAAAGGTACCTAAAAAAAATTACAAAATTACA
Organism: Macrosiphum euphorbiae; assembly: GCA_949089665.1. Classification (NCBI taxonomy): domain Eukaryota; kingdom Metazoa; phylum Arthropoda; class Insecta; order Hemiptera; family Aphididae; genus Macrosiphum; species Macrosiphum euphorbiae. The sequence continues at coordinate 115,022,751 of CARXXK010000001.1, forward strand.
AAACATGATAAAAAAATATTACAAATCATCATCAATTAAATTAACATGGTACTATTATATGAGGGTGATTATTTAAGCTACCGGCAGGTACTAACTAATGCTGTAAAAATAATATATTCAATAATGTTTCGTCACGATATGGGTCACTAACACTGAACACACAGGTCCTTTACTGGACATTCAACTACATAATATATACAATGTAATGTAATTTAAGAAGAAAACATTTTGTTCCTTATTTCCGTTTCAATAAACAATTTGGGCTAAAATCAGATTGAAATCACTAATTATCAAATTGAAAGAAAATTACATAGTGCAGGCAATCTATCTTTTTTAGTATTCTACTAAATTATTACAAAATAATAAAATTATAAGTTAAAATATAGAAAACAACACATTATACCATTGAATACAAGTTACAACCATAGATTAAGTTAACTTATTTTGATTAGACACTTATTAATTGACCTATTGTCTTAAGTGTAAGACAATAATAGATACACACGGTTATGGACTTATCACTCATATATCAACTAAGTACGTTTATCTGTATATTTTGGCCGTTAGATAGACGGGAACAATATATAATTCTCAATATATCGTCATCTCGAGCATCTCGATCGACATCTACAGGCCATGAATGATTAATTTAAAGTACAGACACTATCATTATCATGAAAACTATAAAATTAAATGTTTTTAAAAATATCTTTATTTAAATAATTTAAAGTCATTATAAAAAACATTTTTCTAAAAAAATAGATATATTTTTCACTATATTTTTTTATCATGATCATTTTTTAAATATTTGCTGTTTTAATGACACTCATTTTGAATTTCGTATTCCAAATCAAAATATTATTTTTTGGTGTATTTTGTTGTATAAAATCAAATTTTGTAAAAAGTCTGTGATAGTTATGACTTATAAGTATGTATATATGATTGATTAAAATATATTAGATGAAGGGAGTAGAGTGGTACAGAAGTCCACATAAAATGTTGGTCACTTTATAAGTTATAACTAATAAACTCCTTGGCCAAAATTTGATTTTTATAGATCGAAATACTCTGAATAGTATTCTGCTTCGTTATATAAAATGAAAAATATTTGCTGTTCTTCAAAAAAAAAAAAAAAAAATAACAATAGAAACTACTCTGAAAATAGTAAAAATATTTAGAGTTATCTAAAATAATTAGTGTCTTATGTTAAATCTCTCTCCGTATTATTATTATACCCATATATATCGTATAAATACTATGCGATTAGCATAAAAAATTAGGTATAATGTTTTGTACACTTTCTTACCCTGAACGACAGATTTTCGACGGCTTGTGGAAGTCTACATAACATGAACAGGGAAATCAATAAGGTTGCAATTGAAATCCCAATTACGATAGTCAACGATAACTGCAAATACCCTTCGCAATAGTTAACGTTCGTCATACAAATGCAAAACACAAACGCGGCAAATGCTATGATAATACAAGACAACAAAATAGAATATTATAACGCGCTACCGTATAAAATTATTATTTTAGTAAGTACACGTATAATACAAAACGAATAATACAAAACGAATAATAGGCTTTTTTTAAAAAAAAAATCTTACTGTAAGTGAGTATCAGCACTCTCGACACGTATTGAGAATCCGTGTTGGTCAGTCCTGTGTTCGATGCATTCCACCACTTGTAAATTATATGAACTTCGGAGTTGTCCAAGTCCTGACTAACTGAATTGTTGTTTTTATACCTGAACGACAAACAAAGTATAATTATGATATTATGAAGTGTAATAAAACGGAATCGAACACGATCGTATAAACTATAAATTATTAATATTGTAATACACGTTTCTATAAACATATTTTTTTTGATTATGTTTAATCATACATCTGATGGAAATAAAAACGCTTCAGTCTACGACTAGGTTGATATTCATTTAAGTAAATACTACATATATATATATATATATATATATCGGTCGAAAACTTATAATCGAGGAATAATATTATAATTCTGGTCAAAAATTTTATTCAAAACTCTTAATGATGAATTCTACTCATTATTACACACCTGAGTATCAAAATACAGACGCAAACCATCAGATACGACATGAGTGTGCCAATAGACGTCATCTCGACGAGTTGTTCGAGATTGAACATGGACGACAGCAAGCCTAGAAAATCGGTTTTGACAAAATAAATGTATAGCTATAACATCATTTATTACAGATTGTATATATTATATTCTTGTTTGTTAGAATAAAAAAAAAGCGGGTAAGTGGATGTCGCTCTGCTGTACATTATTTCACAAGTTGGTCAATGTATAATGGATTGTATTAAACTTGAATTCAATGATAATATAATATCATTGACCATTGTATAAGAAACACAATTCTAAGCTGAGACGATTTGTCAGTCTGTATATTTTAAATTGTTATTATTTATTATTTATTACCTATTTAAGTTGAATTAATATTATTATTTTTTTATTCGTTTCTATGGTGATACACAAAGCGTTAGAAATTAAAATCCCGTTTTTAGCGGTTTTTCGTAATTTGTCGTTGGTTTTTGCCGTGGTTTTAAATAACTATTGAGAAAATCAATAAATGATCTCTTTAAAGTACCATATTGATCCAATTTGCCAAAATATAAGATACTATATTATGTTGAAATCGAAGAACTCTTTCGGGTAGAAATGTTGTATACAGGATATAAAAAAAAAAATAATAAACACCATTGTAAAACCACTAGCTTCCTCGCTCCGCTCAGAATCTAAAATATATTACATCGCAGTCTACGCGTTAAACCTCTTACCAGTGCCAATTCCGCAAATCATTGTCGCCAAAACGGGAGTCTTTGTTTTTTCGTTGACCGTCGATAAGCACTTGAACAAAAGACCGTCGCTGGACATGGCGTATAAGATTCTCGGTATAGGAAATAAACATCCTAATAAGCTTCGTGTATCATAAAAATAATGAATTAGAAAAATTTGGCACGAACAACTGTAATACCAAATTAATATTACAAAAATATAAAGGTTAATATTATTACGTCGTCATAAGAGCGAATACCGCACCGCAGGTAACCATATATTTGATGATTGGCATTCCCATGTTCTCGTAAATGACGGGCAGAGGTGCGTCCGGGTCCTAAGAGACAATCACAAAACTAATTAGTACACCCTAATGTGGTTTCGTTCTAAGACTCAGGGGTAGGAGACCTTTCTTTATATCAAGGGCTAGAAACGCTTAAAAAATATTTGATCAGGAGCAATACAAAAGTTATTAAACTTCACAATAAACATTGTAGAACAAAGATTCTCAAAGATTTTTTTTTTCGAGTAGGCACCTATCACTGATTTTTATATTGGTTCGGCAATGTACCACTAATGAATAAACATAGAACTTTTCCAAATTAATAATAATAATGTTAAAGAACGGTTATTTAGATAAATTTAACATGTTTAGTAACACGGTGTTACGTGGTGCGTATGTATGTGTATAATTTAACTACAAAGTAACAAAGCGATATAATCAATTCATACAAAATCTTAACCAAACCTAACCGTACTAAAATCCGATCAATAAAAAAAAAAAAACGTTCGTATATAGGTATAGATAAAGAAGAAGAAAAAAAAGGAAAAATAAGATAAAAACAATGCAATTATTAATTAATAAAAATAATTATACCAATAGCAACGATTTATATATACAAATTTCCAAAAAAAAAAACAATGTAAAAATGTGCAAAAGATTTGTCCACCGAAACCGTGGTTCGAACTTGAAACCCCTGTTTAAATCCCTTGGTTGAGAACCTCCCTGAGTTGGATCTCTTATTCACCTTTTTGAGACAAAATGTAGCCTATCTTCTTCCCCTTGGTCTAATCTATCTCTGTACCAAATTTCATCGCAATCGGATCAACGGTTTAGGAATGCATAAAGGACAGAGGTGCAAACAGTTTTTGTCTTATATATAATATGTAGGTACAAATATTATAAATTTATTACGCGGACCAGACAAAATTTGATTGAGGGTTGTCGACCTCAGCTGACTTAGATCATAAAAATGTTATAATATTATACTTGATCGTAATACGGCCACATCAAAGTTAACACCGACGCTACGCTAGAATATGCCAACGTGACGAAGAATAACGATAATATGATCGCTAGAGGAATGGTTCTTTTCGGATCTTTTGTCTCTTCACCTACAAGTACAATGAATAATAATTAGTAAAATAGATTATATTAAATTATAACTATAATGAACAGACATCAAATATCCACACTGTAGAATGTACTTTAGTCTGACAACCTAAAGTCAGAATTTTTTGCAGAAAATTCTGACTTAGAATAGTTGAATGTAGGTATCGTACAGACTGTTGGAGACTGTTGCAGACACACTTGTTGAGAATACTTTTCGTCACTACTGAAATAGTATTGTAAATATAATCAAACCTGTAGTAGCGATTGAATCGAATCCAATAAACCCGTAAAAGCATCTAGCGGCGCCTGCGATTATTCCGTTCCAACCGAATGGTGAAAATCCTCCGTCGCCGCCATCCACTCCCGGTGGAATTTCACTTTTCGGAATAAACCAATTGGACAGTTTACCTGAAATCAGTTAAGCATTCGTTTGATTTACCGTCAAAACTATAGTTATTATAAGTGATGCACGTATTTTACAAATCATATAGTATGGCTTATGCTTGAGTTACAAATCATGACTGTCATTGCTATTTAACGTGACTAATAAATCTCAGATCGATCAAAGGGAAACGATATTACTGTGTTATAAATAGTTTTTAAAATGTTGTAATATATTATTACGGTTTCATTTGATTTATTCCTTATAGTACTTAGGAAGTATCGTAAAAAAATATCGAAGATTCGAAGTACTGTAAGGCATGACCTAACGTGTAGTTTATATCATCTAGTTTTTTCATATTATAATAATAATATTAATTTACTCTGTATGTGTATTATACTATTTAGGGTTTTTTTGTAATTTGACTGTGGTTTTTCCAGTGGCATTAAATAACTATAGATAAAATCAAAAAAAGACCTCTCTAATGTACCATCTTGATCCAATTTGTTAAAAGATGAGATACTATATGTGGAAATCGAAGCACTCCTTCTGGTAGAAATTTTGTATGCAGGATAAAAAATATAAAATAAACACCATTGTAAAACCACAAGCTTTTTTCCTCTGCTCAGAATCTAAAATACATCAAAATTACAAGTACGAGTTTATCTACACAATTTTTATTTAAACTGCACTTAGTATTTTCATTATTTTTCTACAAAACAAGTGAGTAGTATTAATTAAATCAAATTAAATCGTACATTAGATACCTAAGCTTCTTTTATTTAACTGAAAAAATAAAATTGGATAATTTTTTCTCGGAATTATTGTTTTTTTGTATTCCGAAAAATCTGTATTTTTTTATTACGTGCTATTGCAGTGACAGTCGAGAAATATTTCATATTCGTTTTCGTGCTTACCTAGAAAAAAGCCACTAACGACTACTGTACCCAATGTCAACAAGTTCAACAAGGTAAACGCTTTATTGAGGGTTGAAGATTTCTTGACACCCCAGGCCACAATTACTGAAAAATGACATACATATTATTATTATTTACTACAATTAGTACACAATAATTTGCTCGCCATGAAACTACTATGAGATTAGATTTCGTTAGTTAATTTTACTTATTGTGTTGAATTATTAATTATCATTGTTTTGATGAACATCAATCATTTTCACGAAATTCTTAATTTTAAGATTTATATATTATTATTCTTTAAAATATAATAATCAATTTGAATTACCCATTTTAAGAAATATTCAAATATTTATTGTTATTTACGTAGGTATTCAACCATACAATTTTATTACTACACAAATTAACGAAATACCAAACAACAAAAAGTTTCATGAGAACAGCGATTTAAATACAATTTATTATTACACGCAATAAAAATGACGAAAAAGAACGATGCAAAATCTGGATATTCACCCAAAAAATCGACATGCATTGGAAAATGTTTTTTAAAATATCTCTTTTGAGGATCTCCGAGTAAAGCATCTAAATAATTAGTCATCGCTTTGGCGACGGAAGCTGTACCTATAAAACGATAAATATTATTACAGTAGCAATTTTAAAATATTATGTCATCGGACTTGATAATTTATTATTCGACGACTCACCAATAGTGTGTTCAATGTACAAAGTCCAACCGATAAAAAACGCAATGAATTCTCCAACTGTCACGTAACTGTAAATATATGCAGATCCAGCTTTGGGTACACGACCAGCGAATTCAGCGTAACAAACTCCTAAAAATCAAAACAAATTTATCTTTGGTGCATTATTATTAGAACCAATAGAACCATATTGTATAAATAACAATATATTTTACTTAAACCGCTAGTATTGTATTATATTGCATATTATAGATATTTGAGTTTTAGTAAATATATGGATAAAAAAGCCCTATCTACAGTTGACTTGTTTTACTAATAATTTGTGAAATTGTAATAAAATTCAACCACAAATAATATTATGTACAATATTGTAGTACACTTCTGTTGAAGCCTGTAGGATGATTCTTTCAAAATCGAAAAATCATATGATTTGAGTAAATTTGCTATACATTATATTATTATTATTTGATTAAAAAAGAAACACATTCCAAATTTCTAACTTCAGTATAAACATTCTCTGCACTATATAATATTACGCTTATTATTTTCACCCTAGTGAACTTCATCAACTATTATATCCTTAAGAAGATGTCAGAGCACCATTTGTTTTCTCTCTCTGGCCTTTGCTCAAAAAAGCAAATTTTTGTTTAGAAAAACCAACACTGAAATTGAAAGGGTTATTTTTTACTTTATTTTAATTGTTAAACAAATTATAAGCATCTTTAAATTGTAATAATTTACACAATCATAAATTACATATAAATTAAAATATTATAAAAAAAACAAAGGTAAGGATACAGGTAATGTTCTTAACTTAAAGTTTAATAATAGGTGAATTAACTCTAATATTAAAAGTAATAAAACAGCCACACAGGGTTGGGTATAAATCTAGTTTACGGCCCAAGCTCGTTATTCAAATTATTTTTTTCTAAAATGTGAGGTATAAAACACTGAATTTGAAATCGAGTGTTTGAAAAAAATTTCGCTCATTTTTATAACGGAAGTGATGCCAAAAAAACTGGAAAACCTACAGTAATTATTTATAATGGTATACCAAAAAATCCGGAAAACAATTGATTTTTTTTTTTTTGATTTTTTTGTGCGAGCGGGTGGTTGGTTCTGCTAAACGTACATTTTCCATGTTGCGTTCCCACTGTCACAGATAGAAGATAAATAGTGCTTATCCTCTTATGTCGATGCATAAATATGGAATGTTTTGAAATTATTCTTAAGAATGTTTTAGTGTAGATATAAAAGCAGTTAGGCTTCCAGGGGTGTTTCGTGAAATTCGTGGTCCACTGAGGCTTGTCACACGTGCCTTTAAACTTTAAATTCGTTATTTCTGCAGAGGTGCTACAATAGGCAAGATGGTGAATTAACACTTTAAAAGTATCTTATATTATATTATTGTAGTGTAGATAATCATCATAGGTAACGGTAGGTCATCTGATATTAGTAGTATTGACTAGAGTACGATTTACCGGAAAACGATGAGACGATCGCCGCCACGATGAAAGACAGTACGACCGCTGGTCCAGCGATGGATTTGGCCACCGTCCCGGCCAACACATATACTCCACATCCTAAAGTGGAACCAATTCCCAGAGCGGTCAAGTCGAATATATTCAACACTCGTTTCAACTTTTCTTTTCCCGGTTCGACCTCTTCAGTGAAAGTTTTCTTCCTGCACAACGTTTGATACAGAGTGCGGTTCTGTAAACAACACTCGATGAGGACAATTAATCAATTGGAAAATAGTATAGCCAGTATGCAGTATCAAAACCACAGTTAACTACTCGAGTACATAACCGTGATCGAAACGATTTTTTTGTCTTAATAAAGACAAAAGTTTCTATAAAGACTATAAAAGTATATCAGATTCACAATAATATTTCCATGATAATTTATTATAATGGATGTTGACCTTCTTTGTGCTAAGTGGAATCGACCAATTATTCACATGAGTAGCATATTTTATATCAATAAATATCTTATTTTTTAGATTATAATAGGAGTTAAAGTTTAAAATATACTTTTGTTAGATTTGTATTTTGTACATCCTGTCATCTAAACCTCCTATAATTCAAACATTTTTTAATTATTACCTATTTACAAATCCCACAATTATGTGTTAACAACTTAACTCTATAACGAAATTAAATTTTTATTTTGTAAGTACTATATAATAATATCATTGTGACTATATACATAACAAAAACCCAATTCATAACCGTCTAGCGTATTATATAATAATATTGTACGTCTATACAGCGTGTTAAATGCTTTAAACAAAATAAATCGAACTCACCGACAGCGAATTTCTCATGTTGAATTACGTGCAAAGTGGAATCCGTCCAAAGTGAACTCCTTGTAGCGTAGTCAATGTGCGATTTGAGGCATGTATACGGCTTTCGATCAAAGTCGGTGGTAAAACTATACCCTGAATAAACTTACCTTAAACAATATTAACGTCAGTGAGAAAATTTAAAAAAAAAAACAATTTATCGGTGATTTATACGCTGGCACTTCACTTTTACACAGTTGGTCGATCGACGCAGGCGGTAATAGCTGATGTTCAATAATAAACGTTCAAGATCGAAGGTATAGGAATTAATGAACTGATACCATTATGATTAGTGCGCTCTATAGTAGAGAATAATCTTCAAATACTTAATCGTATTGTTATTTGTTAGCCTCGAAAACATGAAAAATAAAATAAAGAAATAAAATCGACATCATGTTCTTGTAAATAACAAGCCGAACGATTTGTCAAACAGTTATTAGGTAATAATTGTTCAATAACATATTTATAATATAGGTTATATAGGTTCCAAAAATTGCTATTTTGGTTTTTCCAAAAGAATAATATTATGATATTATCCTTACTTTATGACCAACAACGAAACAGCAAACCTTTATAGTTACTACATTAATATTATCCCATAAGCGAGTTACGTTTTAGTAGTATTTATGGCCATTCCACCAATAAACCACAACATTGTTCTATTCTCAATCGATAAAAAGTGTAAATAAAAGATACCTATATTGTATTTGTATACTTATCCCCCCTTCCCATACCAAATCCCCAACTACTCCACTGGGGACACATAATTCTAAAGGTTAGGTTAGGTTAATACAACTGCTTCGGCCAAAATGACTTTCACATGATAGGGTAACCTATTGGTTAGCTCAGAATAAAAAATTTGACCTTGTAGCTACGGTAAAAAAATAATTTTTCCTCTTAATGAATTACACGCAGAGTCGTAAGATATTTCGAACACGCCTGAATATAATATGAAACAATAAATTGTAAACTCACCTGTTAAGGCATTAAGACATACTCGACATGTTAATCTCGTTACTATAAAATAAATAGTTATGTGATACATATGGTCATAACAATCACATTATAATTTGATTTCACAATAATATTGTATGACTTTATATCGGTGCATGCGGATAAATGCGCACCAGCAAGTTAGATTATTAAATTACCTATCATAATATCTATAAGCTACATTTTTTTTTAAAAGTTTTTTTCGTAATACTTGGTACCAGCTATATGCTCTATTTGTTAATAAATATCAATAGGTAAATCAGAAATAAATATAATACCATTAAGTTATATCTACCCGAATAGATCGTATATAATTACGAGAGTACAATTAAATAATAAAAAGTGGACAAGTAGGTGTAACTGTTCTGTTGTATAATGGTGTAGATAAAAAAAGTCAAGTGCACCTATCGTTGAGTAGATAACTGTAATGGATTTGTTAAAAAAAAATTTTGCAAATGTACACTTTTTTCGACACATTTCAGCAAAATTTTTAACTTGCTAACTTACGTAATTCCAAGTTAGTTATCATAATAATATTCGATAAATAATTATTAATTATTGAAAAAAAAATATCATAATTTGAACCAGCATATTGTGCTATTTGTTTTTTCTCTTTAGCCCACGCTCAAAATAGACAATTCATTATAATAGACGAAACGGATTCACGGAAAATCATTTTTTGTTTTTGATTAACCTGTAAATAAAACCAGATATTACAAAATTATAGATAATAATATTTCGGAAGGTTTGACATGAGTACCTAACAATTATTTGTCTTTAGTCTACATATTATTGTCTCAAAACCATTTAATAGGTATCTATTTAGATTTACAAAAATGTATTATATTTGTTTAATCGAATATAAAGTCTAATAGTAATAATAATATTAAAAACAAAAATATTTCAAACCCTCAAGAATTTTATCGCTATAATTGTGTAACAGGTTATATTTTTACTCAATCTTTTTGCATAAATGAGTATAATTGTCTAAACTACAACCTACAAGTGATCCAGAGAGAGAAAACCAATAGTACGCAGGTACGCTACTTAAAATTATAATAATATTATTTATATAATATAAATATATAATTATGTATCAATTTTGATAACTTTATTTGTGAATGTGAATTATAATCATAATCAATCGGCGACCGGTGTCCTTAAGTCCTTTGCAATCGCCCGCTGTCTGATTGGTAGATTTTATTCATGATATCGGCTAACTTCCTAATACCTACCCAAAATGTATCGCTAAGTCAAAATAAGTCGGTTTCTGGACATTTTGTATAAAATAAACATATTTTCTTAATATACAATAAATTATTGTTATATAATATGGACAATATATTATATAATATTATAATATATTGTTTGTATATAATAGAATCACGATTATATTCAAGACTGAAGTCAGAAATAGTGACATACATTTTTCATTATACATAGTTATTACGTATTCATAATGTTTTCCATGTTTATAATATAGTGTTTGATGGTACACGGTTTTGTTATTAATTCTGGGGCTTGAGTCAAAAAGGGCCAATCTCACTTTCAATCACTTAATAGTAATCAAGAATAAAACCTCTTTTTTTTTGGAAAATTGATAGCAATTTTTTTTTTTTATTGTTCAAGTTTTTGTTTTTGTGATGGATGTAAATATAGTTTACCCTACATTTTAAAATATGGTGTGAATTTTTTAGTGAAATATTGAAGGTTTTCTATTTACATTGGCCCTATAAAAAAAACATGACTAATGTTAAAAAATTTTAATTTTTAAAAATTAAATTTTAAAGGTAAAAACATCTTAGAAATTATTTAAAATTATTATCAAAATATTTTAAAATTAAGGAATGAAAACATTTTGTATTTTGTTGTTAAGCATTCGACTTGAGCAATTCCCCAAAAATGTCAATAAAAATAATAAAACCACTTTTTTAAGCAAATTCATAATTTTTTTTAAACAAAAAGGAGCCAATGTGAACATCGGCCCCATAGATTTTATAATTTTCATGACATTGGCCTTCTCATATCTCGCACTAATGATTATTGAGATACGCCCTTTTATCACTAGAAAAACAGTATAAAGTTTTATAAGATTGGCCATATAACCCAAAAAGTGAGATTGGCCCTTTTCTACCCAAGCCCCAGAATTATTTTAATGTATTTTGAGTATAATTAACACGGAATACGTCCGTGACAATATAAATTACAAAATATGTGGTGCATCTCAGCTCATGAATATTTAAAATCAAACTAATACGTTATTCAATTTTGATTCTATAATGTGCATATTAGATAATATTGGTGAGATTTTTAATAAAAAATCATAATTTATACTCAGTTTCCTACTATATAAACCTACAATATTTGCTGCCATAGTATGGAATAATTTCATAAATTATAAAATAATTAAAACGATTTACATATTACTAAATTATATTATTTACTATTTAAACCACGAGAGGAATATAATATATTATAATCAACCACATTGACTTAACTTTACGTCCCACAATCACTTTAAATCAACTAACAATAATCAGATATAAAATGAAGCAATTATTTTGTACTTAAACTATAGTAAGAAAACGAATGACTTTTATAGCATCAATGTACGTCTTATTGTGACTACCTAATGTAAGTTCAAAGCTGTTACCTATAAATTATAATATAACAATTCAAATTCTAAAAATATTACACGTTTACAAATTACCAATATCAAATTACAGCCTTAAACCCGTGAGATTATTTTCATATTTTTAATAATTATACCTTTACAATACATATGGATATGTAAAGTGTTTATGTGTGGTTCGTATATTATATTGAATAACTTTAGATAATATACGTGATTAATATTATAAATATAGATAGGAATAATAAAAAAATAAAATGTTAAAATAATAAGCATATAGGATAAGGGTTAAAAAAATAGATTTCTTGAATTATAAGATGCCCTCCATTAGTAACACTTAGAAATATTAATTTAAAAAATATTTTAAAACCTTTTCGTGCATAATATAATATGTATATTGTATATGCCGAATATATTATTGTATTATTAAATTATTTTATTAACTTCTAGTCAATCCTACCATCAGGCTTAACAATTTGATGATACTTGTAAAACTTTATTTTAATTCGTTAATATACCTAATATCTGCTCGAGATCGATCATTGATCGAATATTAATTTCAATTTCGAATAATTAACATTTTTTAATTGCATACATTTTAAATATTCCAATCAAGACGTTTATCTAATTATTCTGATAAATTAGAACCAGCTAGGATAATAGTATAACTCCGCAGATATTATTGTTATAAGTTATATAGTTAAACTATCGATACTATTATGAATAAATTAGTTTTCATAAGAATGTATTAATCTTAATACAAATAAAACTTATAAGAAATTATGTTCACATAATAATATAATATAATATGTATTGTATAATATGTGCACCACTGCGAATATATATAGCCAACTCAGTTGTTGAGTATTATTTAAATTAATAATATAATATTACTACTTAACATCGATCAAAATCAAAATGCTAACCACATATATTATTTTAATTTTTTAATTCTTGTGAAAGTCAATTTACAATCAACAAAATTGTAGATAATAATAGTTCATGATTTAAACATAAATATGTTTTAACTTTTAACCTTATTATTAAACCTAATGCACGTGTGGATTCATAATTTTTTCGATTTGTGTCTAGCTGGTCACAGGGGCATTAGGTCAATTAAAAAATCATCCCTTTCTATCCACGCGTCACTGAGTTTTCAATTCATTCTAGTCCCACATACCGTAGACGTACACGAAGACTCCCGGGTTTGATGCCTTGCGGCTACAACCGCGGACCTCACATTAGCGCTGTGCGCTAGTCGAGAGCCGCGGAGGTTCACGGTCGGCGTACGGTGGCGTTGCCACCAACCACCGCCCGCGCGTCGTCTATGGACCACGAGCACCGTGCGCACACCCGTTCCCAACGAAGTCGGGAGAGAGTGCGCCCGTACCGTTGGCTGAGGCATGCACGTACCCTTCGCCACCCAGGTCGGGTCGCAAGCTATCCTCATTGCTTCCCGTTTTTGGTTACGGGCAACCTCCGGTGCATATAGCCCCACCGGTAGGCTGGGTGAGCGCTAAGGAGTTTCTCACTCGGCAACCTTCCCCTAGACCGAGCATTTGGTCTTTTAACCATAGGGTTAGCTCCTGCTAACAGCCACTCCGAAACCAAACCGCCGTCGACCGCGCCGCAACCGAGGCTGGGCGCGACCGCCGTGTGAGGGCACGTCGTCAATCATCTCGACGCCGCGGGGCCCCCCCACATCCCGAAGTACCATTCTCGCCCCCGTTAGGTAGGCCCATCAATGGTGAGATGGCCGGGCCGAGCTTCGTCGACTGGGAGTCTCAGCTGTGGTCCTGCCGAGAGTATGATCGTGTATCACGGGCTCACGGTGGGCCCTTACCAGCGGCGATCGCCCTGGCGCGCTGGCCGCGACCCCCGAGTTCAAGGCTCGGTAGCCTTTGCCACGCCTCCCAGAGGCATCACCGAGGTGATCGACTCGCTCTTCGCGGGGTCGCAGTCAAAACCCCCAACACCCTAGTCCCCGAAGGTTTCGGTGTGTCCGCGTCCCGGACGCCGGCCCCGACTGGCCATTTCCCTTTTAGTCGCCTCTTACGACAAGCAGGGAATACTGATGCTGAATTCTGGACGGCCCCAGCACCAGGGCCGAACTCCTCGCCCTTGGCGCATGAGCACGCCCCTGGTCAGGACGCGCTCGAGCGTGCCCCGCCGCTTGTGCCGCTTACACCGTGCGTGCTCATCCGGGGCACCCCGAGACTATGCACATACACCGCCTGGTGTGGCTGCGTCCTGACCTTGATAGGTCTACCTATCTGTTCTGTTCGTCATGCACTTTCTACTGAACTTTCTCAGGGCTTCGTAAGTTCTTCTGGTACTTAGAAAGGCTCCTTTCTCGGGAGGCCACGATGCTTGCTCTTCCCTCATGACCGTTATCAGGTCTTCTCGGTAAGCCCTTGTCCTGGTGCACGCCAAGAGTACGTGTCGCACTGTTTCCGCTCCATTTCCGCACGCGCAATTAGCGCTTCTCACGAGCTTGAACCCGTGCAATTTCGCATTGAAGTCGCCGTGCCCAGTGAGGAACTGGGCCGTGTAATGATCCATTTTCAGCGGCAGTGCGCATCTTCGAGCCAGATCTGGTATCATTATTTTGGTCCACTCGCCCTTGTCCGTCTCATCATAGCGGGTCTGCCATTCCGCGATGAGGCCCTGGACTCCGTCCTCGTATTCCTGGCTGCTGATCGTGCCATTTCTGAGTCGACATTTCATCGTCACTCTCCTAACCTCTAGGTCAAGGGGCAGTACGCCCGCCACGGCCGAGAGGCAGTTGGTTGATGCCGTCCTATAGCAGCTCGTTATTGCCAGCAGTGGGGATCTTTGCATGCTGCACAGTGCATTTATGCTCTTTTTGAGCCCGCACCCTTCCTCCGCCCATATTTCTGCGGCGTATGTGATCCGCGGGAGAAATACTGCTTCATAGATTATCTTGGCAGCCAGGCGACCCATGCCCCAGTTAGCGGATGTCATCCGTCTTAACCTTACGTACAGTCCTTCAGATTTACTTTTCAGTGCTTTTACATGCTCCCAGAAGCTGCACCGTGGATCCAGGTGGACTCCTAGGTACTTGACCGTCCCACTGGCAACTATCCTTGGGGCTGCTGGTCTTGTGCCGAAACCCACATCATACCCTGGTTTTAGTCCGCCCTTAACGGACATCATCTGTGTCTTAGCTGGCGAAAAGCGCAGCTCATATTCTTCCGCCCAAGTAAGCATTTTCTCCAGGTATCCTTCGATCCTGGTGAAGGCAGTCTGTGGCCTAGCTGCTCCAACAAGCAGCGCTATGTCATCAGCGTAGAGTATCGTTGTGGCTGATGCATCCAACTTAATCTTATCCAAGCCCGTCATGGCGACTTTCCACAGAGTGGGCCCCAGCTGCGATCCCTGGGGGCAGCCACGTTCTATCGTTCGGGAGTACCGTTCCCCTTGCAGCATGAGGGATGCTGTACGACCACTGAGGTAGTGCCCAACCATCCTCAGCGTTCGGACTGACGCCCCGAGCTCGTCGAGCCTCTTCAGCATCGGGTGCCATCCGACGTTGTCGAAGGCCCCTGTGATATCCAAGAACACTCCGACAACGTGCCTGGACTTGCTGGCCTCTGTCCAGTCGTATGCGGCTTTTATTGCCGTGATCGTCGATCTCCCGGGCACAAAGCCATGCTGCGGGCTGTAACTGTCCAGATCGGTCTCTCTTACCAGGTCCTGGATGATCAGCGTCTCTAATGCCTTCGAGAGCGTCGGCAGCAGACTGACCGGCCTGTACGACTTGGGGTTCGCCATATCCGCCTTTCCTGGCTTTGGGATAACCACTAGGTTGGCATCCTTCCATCCCCGGGGGAAGGTGGCATCCTTCATGCAATCCCCAAACAGCTTTGTAATGTCATCAGCTAGGATTGGCCATGCCTTCCTTAGCATGCCTGCCGTGATGCCGTCTAACCCTGGCGCCTTCCCTGGCCTCATCCTCCAGATGGCCGCTTTGACTCGCTCTTGGTCTACCGGCTCCTCATACTCTAGGAGCGGGCCGTGCTTTGTGAAAGATTGCTTATTACCTTCGCGTGGGAAAAACGAGCTGAGGAGCAGTTCAGCTGTTTCCCCAAGCGTGCTCGTGTGGGCGCCGTTTTCTCCCATCATAGTCGAGGGCACAGTACGTGACTTAGGGCCTCGCTTAGCCCAGCTGAAGGCCTTTCCCCACGGGTTTATGTTAATGTCATTAGCAAAGTTGCGCCATGCTGCGGCCTTAGCCGTTCTTACTTGATACAGGTACTGGTTGCGTGCTTGGTTGTACGCCTGCCTTTCACTTCTATGTTTGCCCTGCCTTCGCATTTTGCACAAGTCTTTCTTTAGGGAAGTTAACTGCTCATTCCACCATGGCTGTCTGCCAGCCCGGACGCCTGGTTTTCTAATCCTCGGAATTGACGCTACCGCCGCCCTGCGGATTACATCTATAATAGTATGGGCCTGAGTATCTATCGTTGACCTGTCCACAGTAGGCTTTAGCCTGCTCAGGTTGTTTGCAAAACCGCGCCAATCTGCCTTACGTGTGTTAAAGCGGCACGGGATCATGATTTGCGGTACTCTCTGATTGAGACTGAGGCTGTATGAGATAACCCTGTGGTCGCTGTCTGTGGTATCACTGACCATCCAGTTGCTGACCATGTCGCGGACTTGGGGTGTGAGCAACGTCACATCAATATTCGAGGCGCCCATGCCTTCGCGCTCGTATGTACTCAATTGACCGGGCCTATTCGCCACCGTAAGGTCGAAGTCTTCTATCAGCTCCTCTGTTTGGAGTCCTCTGTTATTTCCAGTCGGGCAGTGCCACAACAGAGAGTGCCCGTTAACATCTGCCCCAATGAGGGTGCGGGCTTCACGCATTAGAATTGTACGCAACTTTTCGATAAAGTGGTGTGTCGGCACATTGTACTTAAAGTATGCCGACACCACCGTGATTGCATCGGCTTCCAATCCACGGCTTATCCTTACAACCGCAACGTGCTGGCTCGACATATCCGCCAGTTCAATGGCCTGGATATCATTGTTCAGGAGGACAACTGCTGCTCCAGCCTGGTCACCAACAAGCACTTGCTTGCAATTTTCGAAGCCATATATTTTACTATCGTTCGTCAGTGGCTCCTGAATGAGCAGAACATCGACGGCGTTTGCTGCACAGAGGTCCCTAAGCTGCAGGCTCGCTATCCTCTGTTTATTCACGTTGTGCTGTACTATTCTGATGGCTCCGGTCATTTCGGGCCGAAGTCAGTGCGCCTAAGCAGGCTTCGCAATGCCTGTTCACGGGTCTTACATGTTGCACTCGACGCAATGTGCTGGCCTTTGCAGTTTGCACATTTTTTACTGGCTTTGTCGCTGCACTCACGACTGTCATGCGGCCCTGCGCAGTGCTTACAGGTGGGCGCCTCTTGGTTACACTTGGCCGACGTGTGCCCGTATTTTTGGCACTTGTAGCACTGCGTGACGCTCTGATGCAGCCTGACTCTGCATCTTGTCATTCCCAGGAAGACCGACTTGTTTTCCAGCTTTTTAAGAACGCTGGGTGGTGTCTCCAACACCCAGTGGGAGGTACCCTTATCCCTAGGGCCCAACTTATGGCTTACAACTATGCTCTCAGCGTCGTCCTGGTTGAGCTCGAGCTCTGGATTCTGTTCCATGATGCCATGAGCAATTTGGTCGCCGGCTATATCGTCGTCTACGTCGTAGACGATGATTTTGGGCTGCCTCGGCCCGACCGCCCTGACGTTAGGCACCCTGTTTAACACCTCGAACGTTAATTTGTCGTCCGGCAGTACGACGAGTGTATTGCCCTGTACAATAGTTTTTGCCCTTGGGTTCGGCAACTTCTTTTGGATCGTTTGCCACAGGTCAGTCTTAACCTGGGCCACCGTCCTGTTCGAGGGCACCTCAATAACGAAGCGTGACTTCACCTCTGTGTTCCTGCATTTTTCCAAGACCTTTTTCTTGGTGGCTCTGGTAGTAGGCCTTTTTACAGCGGGTTTAACCACTGCTGGCTTTGCTGGCTTTGGAGCGGCTACCTCATCCGCTCTTGTGCCTGCCATAGTGGCATAGGTAACGGTACTTGGATTTTGGCTCTCGCCATTAGTTAACTCTTCGAGCCTTTCCTTGAGAATTAAATTCTCAAGGCGGAGATCCTCGATCTCCTTGCTCTTTTCACTTTGAGCCCTGGTAAAAGTGTCCAGTAGCCCTTTTAGCTCCGATGCACTGAACTGAGTAACACCCTTTAGTCTGCTGTTCTCCATGCAGAGGTCGCTATGGATATCTCTGATGGCTTTTAGTCGGCTAGTGATAATTTCAGCACTGCCTACCGTTAGCTTCTTACTCCTTTCGACGGCAATCGTCTGTTCAATGCACCCTAGGTGGGTATTGAGTTCTTTCAACAGCGTTACGCTATCTACATGGCCCGCGTGCTTTTTCTTACTGCCCTGGTCAACGGCCATGGCACCACTTGCATTGGCATTTGTGCCATCATCAGCATTGGGGCCAGAATCGGGGTCTCCCCCTCCTCTTAGCCTTAATACATCCGTTGTCATTTTTCTCCGACATTTCCGTTCCTTATTCGTTTGCGCATGTCCAGAGCTACTGATAACGACCGGTGTGGCGAGCTCACCCACACCTGCCGGGCCTGAGGTTTCCTGGGCCTCTGTGCCGGTAACATCAGTTCGTTTATTTTGTGTGTAATTCATAATGTTATTTTGAGGGGGCTGCCCTCAAGTAGCCCTACACCCTCTGGCCGCCGGCGGGCTAGATCGGCGGTTGCATTGTCCATGCCAGGGGTTAGAAGTCCGGAGTCGGCCTACTCCGGACAGTTTGAAAGCCTCTTAGCGCCGAGCAGGCTCGGCGGGCGGGGTCGCCACGACAAGGCGGGCTTTCATCGACCCCGACCGTAGACGTACAATATTCTCTTGAAACATCTCTCGAGATCATTGCTTAACCATTCTTATGTAAACTTGATCATTTCTAAAGAGTGAAAACCACTAAATGACATACGTCATATTAAATAATATTATTAAATATAAAATTATATTATAGATCTTAACTAAAATAATAGTCAGGTATTTTCTTAGCTTTTATATTCACTTGAGGTGTTACAAAAAAATAAAAATAAAAAAATTCACAAACACGATAATAAAATATGTAGGTGCTAATAATTTACCACAGTAAATTTCACCTACTATAAATACTGTTAATATTATAGTATCGTAATTATAAATTAAAATATGAATACTAATAATTAATAATCTATAAACATTATTACAAATTTATAGCGATTTATCGTGCAAGCAAATTAGTTAGAAGTTTTTTGTTCGTTTCTGCCTTCTTCAACTTTAGTGGTCTGTTCTTGGACGCCTTCTATGCTGTGTTTCAGTCCATAGAACCCATATATCAACAATCCTGAAACACAAATGTAAGACATACAATTTAGCTCTGTCGTTGTACCTACATAATATGATTACAATTTACAAATTACTATATATTATTATTTATTTATTACAATTATTATTAGGTCCATAATATTTATTTTCTCTGAAGAATTTATACAAACCTACTACTAGCCACACGCTGAATCTTATCCAAGTCTTGAAATTTAAAACCATCATCAGATACAAGTTGAGAACTATACTCAAACATGGTACAAATGGAACAAAAGGCACCTATAAAAAATAAAAAAAACTTTGAATTATTTTTTGTCAATATAAGACAAGTATCTAGACAGATACACACCGAGTGATCCATTTAAAGCAAGCCACTCGTTATTTAAAAAAAACTATTAATGTTTAAGTCGCTATAAAAAACAAAATTTTTCTAAAATAACTAAATTGTTGACTAGTATCTAATAATATAAGTACAATAGTAATAATATTTAGAATTTTACTTTTTTATTCCTTATTCCAAAGCAGAGAATGTTTTTGGAGTACTTACTTTGATACAAAAATATCAAATTTTGGACTGGTTGTTTACAAATTATAAATATTTAACGCTTAGATGAGCGGAATGGAGTGGTTCATAGGTAGATACCGAACTAAATGTTGGTGCACTACTCCGCTCACTTAAACTTTAAATAGGTACTTACAAGTTATAAGTTATAACTATAATAAACTTTTGTCCAAAACTTGATTTTATACATCGAAGTACCCCGTATAATATTCCGCTTAAGAAAATGAAATGTATGTTGTAATTTAAAAGAAAGAAACACTTAACAATTTATTATAACAATAAAAAATATAAAATATAGTTTTCCCAAAAATGTAACGACTTTAAATTATGTAAATGAAATATTTTCAAAAAACGTTTATGATTTGTGAAATATCGAGTACGATAAATAGATCACCCCGTATATGGTATGTAGAAACATTATAATATATTAAGGGTTAATATAATATTATAGGGAATTTTGTTACGTAACTATATCGTATAGATACGACATTGTTCTAGTTATTTCAATTTAGCTCAATAATAACACGGTCGAACCATATTATAATTGAAAATCATCGGCAAAAAATAACTCTCACCTTAAACGGTAACGTTTCGATTGCTTGTGGAATTCGGTTCAACATTAACATACCAACCAATAGGATGATGATTGACAAACAAATTATGAAGCCTAGTATTAACTGGGCGGTGCCTTGATGAGAGTCCCAGTTTACTACGCAAATGCAAAATATGCCTGCAGTGAACGCTATAACATATTTCAACCGATTACGATTTATATACTAGTTGATATAAAATATGATTAGTAGGTATACCATATTACCATGTAAGAAGTGCATAAATCTACAATTACAAAAATCGTTAACATTATAATAATAATGTATCAACAATTTTTTTTTTTTAAATAGCAAAGTGAAATTTTAAAACGTTTTACCATACGCAATAATATTTTATTTAAATTTTGTTCTTTTCATTATTTGATCAAAACGTACTGAAAATGGTAATCAATACTCTCGACACGTATTGGGTTTCCCTGTTTGTAACATTTGCGTTCGATACATTTAACCACATGGCAATCGTGTACTCTTCAAGACCGTCTGAATCCCGGATGTACAAATTAGTATTTCTATACCTGAAAATAACAAGTTTCATATAACAATAAATTAAAATATTAAAATCAAACCGAAAAGCCTTACACTAATAATAGTTACATAATTATATGTATTAAGGGGCCTGGTCGCGACCTGTTTTTTTGCTCAAAAACATGCCTTACAGGAAAAACTCTCACGCCTTGTAGATTGGTCAGATTTTCGTAATTTTTTTTTTGTTAAATAGAGGAAGACGTATTGCAGGGCGCATTGGACTTGGATTTTCAAAATTATTTTTCGAAATCTTATATTACAAGTTTGAATTTAATCCATTTTTACAACTTTTTAGTTTTGGTATTATTATTTATTTTTAGCAACGTAATCAAAAATCAAAGTTCAATGCGCCCTGTAAAAAATATTCTTCTATCTAACAAAAAAAAATTACGGAAATCGGACGAATCAACGAGGTGTGAAAGTTTTTCCTGTAAACTGTGTTTTGACCGATATAATACACCCTATCAACCCCCCTAAATAGGTATTGGGTAGTAGATTAGTGGAAAAGTCTTATAATTGAGGTGGCAACTAAAATATAAAATTTAATTTTCAAATTTTATAGAATTGCGGAAAATTTGAAAAATCGCGACCAGGCCCCTTAAGGAAAAAAACACATTTAGGTGATACACAATTTCTATTACGAAAACTGCAGTAATACTATGGTATGATAATTATTAATAATAATAAACACCTGAGGATCAGCACGCAGACGCTAACGATCATGTAGGATTGGAGCGTGCCGATGGACGCCATGTCAACGAGCTGCTCGAGATTGAATATGGTCGACAACAGACCTGTAGGGAAACGATTGCGATATTGTATAAAGTAATATAAATATATTATAATATCCAAGTCCAACTCGTAGGAGACATAGGAGGTTTCTTAGGTTCTCTGGTTCTTTGCTACAAATTCCTCACCCACAACATGATTATAAACCTATGCTGCAAGACCCAACTTATTCCTTGGCTGATACAGACATTTGTTAAATCTCCAGTTCTTAAAAATATCCTGCCTAAAAAACAGACTCACCTGCCCTCCTATATTTGAATAGTTATAAGGTACTTCAACGATCTGTTCGACATTTTGCCCTTTTTTCCATTCCACTATCCTCCAAAAATTATTTGTTAAATGAACATAATATTTGGCGTATAATGTCCTTTGCCAATATGGACCCCTCCTTCTCTTTTAAAATTATTAAATAATATTGTTGTATATAAATCTTAGTAAATTGCAAATTTAATATTGTTATTGTTATGGTATACTTCAAGCTACAAGAGAAGGAACCCGTTTCGTGCATGCAAACTGTAGGCATTCCCCACTTTGTGCCATTTAGTGTATGTCAAATACGTGGCGATGCGTCGAACCGAACGTGTTTCAGTCGGGACACGAGTTCCTTCTCTCGTGGCACGGAGTATATAAATATTCCATGCACTATTTTTAAGGGCCTCAGCCCGTAAAATCTTAATAAATAAATAAATAAATAATCGTATATAATAATGAATCGATTTTGCATTGGAAGCTCAACGCATACCTGCACAGACACCACAAATGATCGAAGCTATGAAAGGCGTTTTGGTTTTCTCATTTATCGTCGCCAAGAAACTGAACAGCAGCCCGTCGCTGGACATGGCGTAGAGAATTCGAGGTATCGGGAACAGACATCCAATCAATCTTCAAAACAAATGACATAAAGACGATTACGACCCATTACATTTGTTATATTATTATATTATCATACGACACATGTTTTCCGTCGTTTAAATTGAAAAAATACAAACTATATAACCACTCACGTGGTAAAAAGCGCGAATACCGCACCGCAGGTGACCAAGTATTTGAGAACAGGCATTCCCAGGTTTTCATAAATAACCGGTAAAGGTGCGTTCGGATCCTAAAAAACAATGGTCACCACTATTATAACGTCACTGGCCACGGCAGATCGTCGGAGTTCGGCGGTCTCTAAATTAAATATTCCAAGGTTACCATACGTCTCGTTTAAAACGGGATTGTCCCCTTTTTTCGAGCATCATTATGTCCCCTTGTCCCGACAAACTTCAAACGAGACGATTTTTGTCGCGTTTTTAGAGTAGGTAGTCGCGTTTTAATCTCCATATTATAATTATACTTGCTGTAGACGCGTAGTCCGCACGTTTCTACAGCAGATAAATACTCACCTTACGTTTGATAAAACGGACAAACCGATAAACAAGATTCACCAATAAATAATTAAAATACCGGAAGTATAATATCTTTAGTACTGTGGACTCTATTATTCATTATATAATGAAGAAATGCATAATAAACAAATAACCTTAACAGGTCGACCCACTCTAGTAGAATATAATATAGTTCTTAAATACTAATACAATTTAACCAGCATATAGACTTCCAATAAGTCTTAGAACTGTTGATCGCCGCCTCTCAAGTTCCTCAAAAATGGGAAACCACGGGTGGGTAAATTAGCGTTGACATTCAGATCTGGAATTGAGAGTTTCTTGAGTTGCTTCTTCTTTGAATAAGCCCTTTAATAAATTGTTTTGCCACCCTCAAATAGTTGGTACTACAATCTGAATGATTTTCAAGTAATAAGCCATAACGAGCTGTAAATCTATCAAACGCATTGAGAAAAGCCTCTGTAGAAATGTCCAGCACAATTTCCAAGTGTATCGTATTTACCGATAAGCATAAAAACAATTCCAAGTAAGACTTATACGTTTGGGAGTTTTTGCAATGACTCTTCTTTACAATGAATTGTCCGTAATCCTTACCGACATAAGAAAACGGACGATGTGGTAGCACTCACCATGCTGGCAAATTGGCATTTGCGGTGGTGGAAAGGTAGCTCTGTACCATATACATGGTATACAGGTATGATTGACTTGTCGGATAGCTGTGAGTTCCGACATAATCCAAAACCGTCTGGATATCATGGTCATGGTAAGTTTAAGACCAACTTGCAACAAGTTCAAATGGTTGTGTAAAATAACCAATCCGTGTGATGTCTTTGGAAGTAGTACTGGGTGTATGGAATTTTCACTATTAAAAATAAAAACTCAAACACCTGCCCACTCCAATTACTCCATTTACATCCAAACAAGAGGACAAGTAAGCCAAATTGGTAGAAGTTATAATGATCTTGTTCTAATGACACTGCCGATGACGTTACCGAACCCTTTAACGCTCCGACTATACCACCCATCTGAGTTGAGTATTGAGAGCTGATGGTAATTCAGGACTGTGGATGATATCTGACATTGTACTTAACACCAGTGGATACAGATCGCCTCCTATGAGCATATCAATATGTTATGGTGTATCCAAATCAAGGTCTGCTAATTGTAAGTGACTATATCGTCAAGCACAATATCGAGTAATTTTTCATGAGGCACAGTAATTTTGTTAAGTATAGTGACATTAGTAACCATAAAAGTAGATTCATCGGTTGTCAAAGGGATAAAATCACACGAAGTCGAACCCTTAACTGTATCAACCCGCTGCTGAGCAACACTGACTACTTCGGTTCGGGTATTGAACCATGGTAAACACAATCTCATCGTACATTACGTTGTCCGTTGTAAATGCTATAACTTGTGAACCACTGCCCAATAGGACTATGACAAACATGTATTTTCTTGAACTGTCCCTTACACGTACTAAAGCTTTGACTAAAACAACTCTTACAACTGAAAATCTTGGTAATGACGAACGCCCTTCATTTTTATCTACCACGACACCTAATTCTTAGTCTGATTATACCGAATCAGTATTATCCATCTTTGTAACATGTTTAACATCAATATGCAGGCATATGTAGCGCCTCTGAAAGAATAATGACACAATTCAAAAAAAACGTTTTTCGAGTTATTACCATTACAATTTTTCAGAATTTCATCCTTTATATTTAAGTATGCTTGACATTTTTGATATGTATAATATTAAAGATAGTATGAGCTGAAATGTCATTATTTCTGCATAAAATAAAATAAAGCTTTCAGTTGAAATATCGACACTTCTTAGATGTGACTTTATTCTGGCCTGACTAATGTTGTTACACAATGTTTTTCTAGCCAGAATCAAGTCAAATTACAAAAATAACAGTTTCACATGGGAAAAATTATTTTAATTTTATTAATATAATATTATTGCACCTATTATAAGATTAGCTAGTAGTTTTATCAATGTTATAATCGTAAATTATTTATAGAATTGTATGATTAAATTAGTGTTAGTAACCGACTTCTATCGTGGTAGGTATCATTATTATTTAGTAGAAAAATCTATGGATATTGGATAATAATAATAATTGTTATTAAATTTGATTTTTGTTATCGACTCTAATATCGTCTTGCAGTACAAAATCTGATTTCGTTTGTATTAAATACTTTAAGGTGGTTCCAGTTGGTAATTTTCTTTGTCTAACACACGCCCAACATGAGATGATAGACTCAATGTTTGAATTTGGAAAAAATTAGAAAAGGGATGCATAAGTGTTAAAAATATTGAAATATCTTATTGATTTGGATATAATTAGAAGGGGTCACGCATAAATATTTTCTACAATGAAAGGGGACTCTGACCCTCCTCGTCAACCCTCAATTCAAGCATTGGATAGATGTGTTCTATTGACAGCTAGTGAAGCGATAACAATTCTAAAAGAAAATTTGAATTCAGTATAAAGTCTACAATGAAATCTACGGACCATTTTAAAAAATATCAGTCCCTCACTTAAAGAAAAATTAATTAAAAAAATTCAACTTTTTTGAAAATATAAATAATCATTAAAAATAAATAAAAATGAATTCTAAAAAGTTGCTAAGGAACCTAACCTAACCTAACCTAAGATGGATACCACAAATATCAGTGTACTAATGCGGTTTTAAGTGAGTAACATAGCAAATTTTACACTCAGTAGATCACTTTTAGCTCCGTTAGTTTAAACATAAGAGTGCAATTTATATTTCTTATAAAATTTAAAGATAAGATTATTATAGAGGGCATCTCATAGGCTTCTTATTATATTTTATAAGAGGTCAATTCACTCTAATTTTTTAAACTAGTGGAGCTAAACATAATCTACTAAAAGTAAACTTTGCTGTATTACCCACTTGTAAGACGGAGACAACAAATGTCCGTGTAGAGTCCTCTTAATAATATAATTAATTTTATTATAATTTTTGTAATACTGTTTTAAATTTTTTGTACGTAAAATGGATCTTCTGCAAAGTTTAAGATCAAAGCGCCTTGTTGTTAAATAGTATATTATAATATTATATTATGTTGAATTAATAAATATTATCGCAAAAGTACTAGGTAGGTACCTAATATTTTTTTTAAGGTAAAGTAGGCACCTAAAATGTATCAAGTAGTTAAAACAAATATTTACATACCTATTATTTGTTATATACGAGTTATTGATCTTAAATTTTATAAGACAAGTTATACATTTGAATGTTATAACTTATAAATAATATTATTATTACAACTTTTATTAAATTTTATATTTTTTTTTTTATAAATGAAAAAATATCTACTGAAATCAGATTTACAATACAACAAAAGTGAAATGGAACTTAAATTATTATTTTAAGTATATAAAAGTGAGCTACTTATACAATATTAAAAATAATATAAGATTGAAAAAAGAAAAATTAATTAAAAATCCTATTTATAATGACATAATTAAACATTACAAGTCGATTTCCCAACATTTTGATTTGTATCACTACACTATTCTTTTAGGGGTGTGAATTGTGATTTCATTTATTTCAAGACTTACACAAATACGTTGACTGATATTCAGTCAATATATAATTGGCTCTTAGATAAATGAAGCACAATTTTTCTTTAACAACGAACTCCTGCCGTTCCGTAACCGATTTTTTAATTAAATATAAAACATCTACATTATATAGAGTTATCGTATTCGCAGAATGATCATTTTACCGTCATAGTAGTGGTAGTGGCCACCAAAGAGATCTTAACGGACAATTAATCGCCCTTGATCCCTATAGGACCACTGCTACTAATCAATTGTTTGGTTTCATGAGTTCATGAGACATCATGTATTGAGCCCAGTGCAATATCCACAAATTATATCAAGCGAACGTTATCTCCAAAATATAAAACCACTGAAATTGTTGTAGTTGTATTAATTTAAAGCTGAGTAAAAATTGTGTGTGTCCCATTTTGTTGTATATCATAAATACGGTTACTGTATTATGTTAAACCCATAAATATTATATTATATAAGTACTTGATCGTAATATGGCCACATCAGCGTCAATACCGACGCTACGCTCGAGTACGCGACGGTGACGTTGAACAGCGTCAAGACGATTGCCAACGGGATGGTCCTCTTGGGGTTTTTCGTTTCTTCGCCTATACAACATTATCGACAGTGGTAACTGATTACTATTATTATGATAAACGTATTATAAAATATAACGATGGTTCAAAATATGAGAGTGTATATTATAATAATAATGATGTTAAGTTTCAAAATACCATGAAACGTAATTTCTTGAGTCAATTCCTTGTGGTTAAAAATAAAAAAAAATTCTAATAATTCAAAACGATATCAAATAACAGTTATTGTATGATAGGTACTATCATTGATTATGAATAGGTACTATAGATGGGCCACTCCGGTAAAAAATATGCTACGATGAATCTATTAGTGATCATGGTTTTAATATTCAGAAATTACTATGTGACGTATCTTATAACCTGGCCGTTTAGTCAGTTCTGGATATTAACACCAGGATCCCTAGAAGATTTACCATAGGTAGCCATAGCGTACTTTGTACCGCAGGGGCGATCTATAGTATTGTCCTGTGGTATTGATAATAAATGATGATACTTAATCTATTTAAAATTACAGTAAGTACGAAATATAAAAATATAAATACTTTTATCAAAGATATATTTTTTTTTTTAAGTGTTAATTAACAGAGTGGCTTGGCTTGGCGCGTTGGCTGCTAACAGTCTCACAATACGACTAAGAGTAAGTTACGCCCGCTGTTACTAGTCCACGGATGGGTGACCACCCGGGCTCGTAGTAGTAAACACCTTGCCTATACACGTGTGTGCTTACCTACCATCACAACAGTAATAACACCTTACCGTACCAAACTTACTGACCACAGTTCCACAGTTTTACATTCATTAAAAAAACAAAAAAATAATAGATAGAACTATGTTTATATTATATTTATTTACTCGTGTAAGTATGAAATAAAATCACTGTGTTTTTGTGCTTGTATGACAATATTAGCTTATGAAAAGTAATAAATAATCACTGGTGCATACAAAACCTTCATACAATCATAGTTATAATTGTTTCAAATTATTAAAAATGTTTAAATTGCATAAGATTTATAAGATTATTTTACATAGGTACTATAATTTGGATTAGATCCTTACACATAGTGTTATTATTAATGATTGATACATTAATATAAATAGTCACATTGGTATGAACATTTTCATATTTTACGTGAAAAATATGCTACCAAAAAATGATGCTTACCAGTTGATGCAATCGAATCGAAACCGATAAACCCATAGAAACACCTCGCGGCTCCTGCAATCATTCCGGTCCAGCCAAAAGGCAGGAACCCGCCATTGCCACCGTTTACTCCAGGCGGGATATCATTTTTGTCGATGAACCAATTTGATAAATTCGCTACAACCAAACAACTAGTTAACTTTTTTCTACACTATTATAAAATTAGGTGGGATAATGTGGTAAGAGTATAACATTAAACGTTGGTTATTGCGATTATATGCTTTGTGAATACATTATACTATAGAAAATTGATAGATATAGAATAGAACAGTTATTAGGGAAATTATAATTATTGGTATCAGTGTACTGTATTTCTTCTGGTTGTAATCGACAGTATTATTTTTAACAAAATCATTTTTCATTTTTGAGACTAAAATCGTTTATAAAACATTTTTTTCAAATACTAATTAGTTAGAAGTTTCAAGATAACATAAGGTTCCTTTAAATTAAGCCTGCTCTAAGATTAACTTATTTGTTTTAATGTATTTAATAATTTTTTTTGTTTTTGTACTATTATATATAACTTATCACCTTCATAATTTATTATGAGGCAAGAGTAAAATCTAATAGAGGAATAATCATAATCATATTGTAATATTATTATATTTTCAAAAAGTATTTTTAACTAAAAAGTCTTAACAGTAAAAAGTGATTATGATCTTAAATAATATATCAGCTAACATTAATGTTTTGTTTGCTTAATATAATAATATATTAACTGATGCTATACATTTGAAATATTTATACATTTTTTATTATTTATTTGACACCAAAATAAAAAATATAGTTAAACAAATAACAGATAAAATAAATTAAGTTATCTTTTCTTTTTAGAAGTCAAGCTTGGGCTAAAAAGTGAGATCGTTATAACATAGAATTTTTTTTTAAAAATTACGTAAATATAAAATAAAATAAGCTATTAGGAACCGGAATAAAAATAGGTATAAATCACATTATAATGTAATAAAACAATTAGTAATTAAAACAATTGTTTTACTAGATTATTATATAAAGCTAAGGTAATGCATCTTAAACTTTGAAATATTTTATTCAAAATATTTACAATGTTTTATACCAACATCAATAGAAACTATCATCAATATTATTAATACTATAAAAGCGTATTCGTTATCTGAACACTACAATTATTATTAAGTAAGTTTTAACTTTTAAGTATATGAAATACACACGAACCCGGAAAGAAACATTATTTCTAATATCTGAGCAAATATAGTATACGGCATTAATATTTAGATAATTTAATTCAATGATAATAGGTAAAAACGTATGTAAAAAAAATACAATTATAATGAAAGTGTAACGTTAGTCAATTGGTTACTACACATTCTAACATATAATATATAATAGTGCTAAGTGGTCGTATTTATAAAAATTGTTTATCACTGATATTATTATGGTGTAGTATAGTATATAAGTGACAGATAAAAACAAAGTGGTTGGGAAATGGGAATGCGAAAGAATTTTGATTTGAAATTAACAAGATATTCAGTTTTATCTAGTGTAGTTCCGAGTAAAAAATAAATAGATAGGTATAATATTTATTATACTTTGCCGACGACCCGGGAAAATCCCATCCACAGCAGAGTTGTGATGAAAGATGTTTCACAATTTATTATTATAGGCATGTACAATGATTATTGCAGCACGCCAGCACACATATTAAGGCATTAGTGTATTATTGTTAGTATTATGACTATTATAGAAGATGGTTGCAAAAAAATTATTATGAGTAATACATTTTGCCATTTTGGTTCATAAGTAAAATATATTTAAACGTGTTGCAGAACAAAATATATGTAAGATGACATACGTATGTTGTATAAAAAAATATAAATTAAAATGTCTTATTAATTAATTAATATTCTTTAGAAGGACGTGATACCCGCATGTGTTGTCTCCGTCTTACAAGTGCGTAACATAGCAAATGTTACGCTCAGCAGGACACGTGTAGCCTATATGTAAAAATTAAACCGAATTGACCTCTTATAAAATCTGAAGGTAAGATTATTATCTAGGCAACCTCGTGGGTATTTTAGATAATAATCTTACCTTTAGATTTTATAGAGGTCAATTCGGTCTAATTTTTAAACTATCGGAGCTACACGTGTTCTGCTGAGCTTAAAATTTGCTATGTTAGGTACGCACTTGTAAGACTGAGACAACACAGCGGGTATCACGTCCTCTTAAACCTGCGTCTAAATAATGGACTCTTAATGGTCCCTTAGAGTAGGCCCTCGGCCCGTGTAGCAATTTTATGTGGCCGGCGATTACAATTTAATTGGTATAAAAATATGGAATATCACATTATGTTAGTTGATAATGTTAATAATAAATTAATAAACCAAACAGCAATGAAACTTAAATTAAATACTTTGTTTAAAATTTAAACTGTAAAATGTAAATAAAATAAGGTCAATGAAATTTTTTTTTTAATTTTGTGGCCTTAACCATCAAAAAGGTTGACGACTCCTGCCTTAGAGAATAATTATACTCATTGATATTTGTTTATTAGTACATGTTCAACTATTATTATTATTTTTTATATCTTTCAAACTTTTTTTAGCATTTTTCGGTAATTTTGTTAGTTTTAAGTATGCATATTTGTATGGGTATTATACGACTTCAGTAGCGATTTTGTTTCGTTTTCTAGGTACCCCCCCCCCTCCTTAGACATATAAAGAGGGAAAACTCTGAATCTCTAATCAAATTTTTATCAATTTTTGGTTTTTTTTTATTCATTCATTGAAACGACCTCTAGGTCTTTGTCAATTCTTATCAGAAGTAGGTAGAAGAAAGATCATAATATGATCTATTTATCTATGAATATATCACTATATGCATGATACTACCCCCCTTCTGCTGCAAGAGGAGGCATGTGCGGTCTTCACTCCCAGTGGAGTGGGACCTAGTTGGACACCAGATAACGCAATCGGACGACAGCAGGGGGAAATGGTGATCGCGTATAACCACGCAAATTTATTTTACACTATGCTATGAATCGAACCGATGACTGTGTGAGTCGTAGTCAACTGCGTGTCCACTGCGCCGCTCCGGCTCCAAAATCATTTTTAATCAACTTTTAAACTTACTGTACATTTTAAGTTATGTAGGTCTATCTAATAAAACATTACAATAAAAAAATAATTTTATACATAAATTAAGATTTTATTGCGGTAAAGTACATTTTTTTATGGACTTTTTAGCCATTTTTTAGAGCATTTTCGGCGATTTGTAGAGCATTTAAATCGGGGACCTATTTATAATACTTAAACATATTAAATACTTACCGAAATAAAATCCACTAACGATGACCGTACACACGGTCACTAAGTTCAATGTGGTAAAAAGGTTGTTCAGGGTAGACGATTTACGAACACCCCAGGCCACGACCACTGTAAATTAACAAACAATGTGATCAATAGAACAATAGAATAATTATTTTAAACTTGAGGTATAGTAAACAAATGAATAAAGTTTCCTTCCATCGTGTCACATTACGCACTTATGGCTCGTGACTCGTGAAAGTAGTGTAGAATATAATATTTAAAACTATTCGAAAAATATTCTACGATTTAGGTATAAATATTATTAATAAAGTAAAGTAAATGTAGTAAATGTATATTAATTTGAATATTTATCGACTTTGCATAATTATTGTTTTATTGAGAACTCCAAAGTGTACTTATTTATTAATACCTTTTACAGAGCAATATTTATTATTTTTATGCCTGCAGGTTCGCGTATCCATGTTTAAGAGATGAACGCATGACACGATGAAATGCTCAGTTTTATTGTATTTTACTTCAAAGTGTTAAAAATGTATATTTTTACAATAAGACATTCCTATAGTTTATACTCTATCGGGATGATAAAATGCACTTACAAGCAATAGACATAATAAACAAAAACGATGCGACATCCGGATATTCTCCCAAAAAATCCATGTGTATAGGAAAATTTTTTTTCATAAACCTTTTCTGAGGGTCTCCTAGTAAAGAATCTAAATAGTTACTCATCGCTTTGGCGACAGCAGCGGTACCTAAAAAAAAATTCAAAAACCATACTGATAAAATCCGGTCATACTATACGAAATAAATATAATATTATGTTTGTAATTACGAATAATTGTCATATGTATAGGTGCTATTTAAAAACATAATTCACAACACTAAGTGAACTAACCAATTGTGTGTTCAAGTAGTAAATTCCAGCCGATGACAAACGCAATAAATTCGCCAACTGCCACATAACTGTAAACGTATGCGGATCCAGCTTTGGGCACTCGGCTAGCAAATTCTGCGTAACAAACTCCTAGAAATCAAAATGAGATTAATTGAAACTAGTTCAATCCCGGTGGATTACACGGTGAGTGCACGTATTAAAATATAATATCTAAGACTTGGCGAAATACATACAGTTTTGTTAAAAATCGGACTCTAAGTCCAAAGAGTTTTATAATATTGTATCAATTTTAGTAAAATGTATCATGTGATATATTCATCGTATTCATAAATATAAATTTAGATATAGTTAAAAAATGTATACAATAAGGGTCGTCGATTCCTGGGTGAAATACGATATAAATAAAATGCAGTAATATTGTAATGACAAGTTGATGTATTTAGGAGGGTGAATGGAACACTAATAGTTTCGGTATTCAAACATCGTACATCGTCGATCGAGAAAAAATACACTTAGTATTTCTTAATCTCCTAAACTAGATAACTTTGTGATAACCTATAACTTTATGACAAAAACTATGATAATTTAATTTTTTTGCTTTTTAACTTTTTTTTTATCGTTAAATTTAACAGTGACACATTTTTTTAAGAGTGGAAGGATAGGGGAGGCAAAAAAAACTTTACTTAAGCTGTCCAAACACTAAAAGTCAAGTATGCTAAAGTCACTGATTTTATAATATATTCGAGTAGGTACTTACCTGAAAACGAAGATACGGTCGCAGCCAAAATGAAAGACAATACAACGGCCGGGCCTGCAACCGACTTAGCTACTGTTCCTGCCAATACATAACACCACAATCCTAACGTGGAACCTGTGCCCAAGGCGGTCAAATCCACGACGTTTAACACTCGTTTAAATTTGTCTTTTTCGACTCCGACTTCTTCCACATACGTTTTTTTCCGACTCAGTTTTTGGTACAAACTTTTCTATCAAGGTGAAGAAAAGACATTAAAATTTAAATAAATTTTATGTTTCACAAAACAAAAATAACACAGTTTATCTTTTATAAAATAACTTTAAAAAAATTTAACAATATAGGTACAATTTTGAATTTTTATTTAATTCTTTGTGGTCTAATTAATTTCTAAGCCCTTTGATTTTTTTACTTATCATTATCATGCAAACTTTACGGATGCAAAACCTATGCTAAGATGTCACGTTTAAATCAAACAATTAACATTTACCATATTATATTATTTAATTTATCAATTAATTTATTTATTGGAGGCATTTTAATTATATTACCTAAATAATAATAATAACACATATGAAAGGTTTTTTAAATATAATATTGATTAAAGTTAGATTGGTAAGTTATAGAAAAATGCCTTGGAAATGGTTATATAACTTTACCTGATGCCTGGAGGTTAGATTTGTTTGAGTTACGTAACGTCTGTGCATATTGGAGGGGCTGGAGCGAGTGTGAACAATTAATAATGATTTATAATTTAATTTATACATTTTTGAATTGTTTCCCAAAATTAATAAACAATCTATGTAAACATTTTACAACAGTTTAAATATGTAATTTTTGTTATACCGTAGGTATATGAGCAAAAAATTAAATTGACTTTTACAATTGCCACTAATGTAGTAATGTTACAATTATATTTTTTCTTCTCACTTTATTTCTTTAATGTTTACTCTCATAAATGTTACTTCGTACTTTTTCGAGTGTCTTCTGAGGTAGGACCTCACAACACTAAACTCGTACACTTTAGCGTTTAAACACCCAGTCATCGGTTTATATTATTAATTATTATGATATAAGTATCAAAGTTCTATACAGAAAATCGTAATATACTTATCGTTCGAACTCTTGATTTCTATTTATTTTTATTTACAATATATTATATTAGAAAACAATATAATATGCATTAATAATTTAAACATACATTCACAAATACCTACCAAAAAGTATTATATTTAAATTGTTTATGTACATTTTATGTTTGACAACACAATTTTATTAAAATAATTTTGCAAACTTTGCTATTAAGCCTTACGACAGGACGTTCGTCCATCCCTTAATCGGACGAAGATAGAGTGTAGAAAACTTCAAATACTTACGGTCCACGAGCCAGTCATTTTCAATTATTTTCAAATGGACTGAATCTGCTCCAACGATTGATCTGAGGGTATACAATAATACTACTTGTCTCTATAAAATGTCTACTATTATACAGGCACGCAATGATCAGAACACGGTAAATGCCATAATATTTATTTGTGAATAGTGCAGGAAAACAATGCAAATCAGTGTGGTCTGCACATCGAAAACGCTTTCCTAAATTCGGTCCACACTCTACGTCACTATTAACGTTTCGCGATCCATCGTTCGACTGGCAATGAGACGGATATCGGCCGACGGCACTGCCACGGCACGTTCTAGATATGACCATGATTGGCCGTCGCCCATCGATCTCGCCAGCGACGAACGACGAAGACGGTATATAGGTAGTGGAAACGAAAATACTCAAACAAGTGCGTTCATAATATTATTTTTTTGATTTTAAGGTTGTATACCTAATCCTAAGCATGTTAGCTTTGGGGGTCCCCATAAAAATATATAACTTAAATATTAGGTGTTTGAAATAATATCGTAAGACAAAAGATTTATTTTAAACAAGTTTTATTTTATTACCCAACCGATGACCCGATCACAGTAAAAATCTAACTATTCCCAAAAGTTCACGTAATGTGAACGTAGCAAAAATAAATGTAAATTATTAGATTTTATTCGTGTATAATACCCACCTACAAATTAACTAATAGTTAAGACTCATTCCCAAAAAAACAAGTCCGTCACGGGACCGGTTCTCCGAAAGCCTCATATGCAGCCTATTATAATGGCTATAATATGGCACAGAGTACAGACGATATAAATAATATATAATAGGTACACCTAAAATAGCTGATGACATAACTACATTAGTACCAAAGATATACACAATATATAGAAAAAAAACTAATTTGTGCCAATAATATTATAACTACAAAGTAAAAAAAAGGTGGGTAAGTGGATGTCGCTCTGCTGTACAGTAGGTTACAAGTGGGTCACTGTATAATGGATGGTATTAAATTTGAATTCAATGATATAATATCATTGTATAAGAAAAACGATTCTGAGCGGAGACGGTATGTCCTTCTAGGTAAAAGACATATTATATACATATCTATGGTATTAAAAAAAATTGACCTATAATGAATTCCAATTTCCAAATTAATCATATCACAATATCCATTAGGTACTTATAACGCGTTATACACCAACAACAAACCCTGATACTATCATAGATATATATAGTAGATTACTTTAGAAATTTCAAGTACCCACGAATAATATTATACAATCACAACAAAATAACTAAAATCGTAATTCTTGGTTTAAATATGAAATTTTGTCTAAACTTGAAATTAAAATGTCTGTAAATAATAAGTGTGTTTATATATTTTTTAGATTTTTTGGTTACAGTATGAATTATTTAAGAGAATCTTTGTTTTAAATTTTCAACTCTTAGTTATAAAAACTGAACATTTTATAATTTTTTAATTCCAACGATTGATTATTTTCGAGATTTTGATAAATTATGTCAAAATTCCAACTTTAAATGCTTATAAAAAAAATCGTGCCTATGTATTTTTAAAATTTTTCAACTGATATTGTAACAATATATAAGAAAGCTTGTATTCAATTTTCAGACTTTTTGGCCGACCAAATAAAATTTTATTGACAATTATAAAAAAAAAAACTAAAAAAATTGAAAACTGAAAATGTCCGTAAACAGCTCAAAAAGAGTCAAAATATTTTCAAAATTGTATGGTGTATAGGAAATGCTAATATAAACATTCAGTGAAATTTTCATATATCTATAGTTATTCGTTTATGAATTACATCAAAATAAGGAAATCGCTACATGAGAAATCGAGTGAACATCCAATGTTGTAAAAATTTGAATTTCAAACGCTCATAAAAATTTAATTTGACTGTCCGGTAGAGATTTTTTTATTGATAAAGGTAGACAAACTTATGAGTAATCTTGTATTACATTTTCAAATCTTAGATTTAAAAAGAAAAATTTTTGCGAATTCTTAACTCAAAATAGTTTGCTAATTTTTGTGATTTTTCCATATTTTGTCAATTTTTGAACTTTAAATGCTTATAAAAAAAAACTGTGACTAACGATTTTTAATATTTTTCATCTGCCTTTGAAACAATATACTAGGAGTCTTCTATTCAATTTTCAAGTTTTTTTAACCAACAAATAAAATTTTATTGATATTTCTAGAAAAATAACTAAAAAAAAATGAAAAATGAAAATGTCCCTAAACAGTTCAAAATAAATCAAAATATTTTTAAAATGTTATCGTGTATAGAAAATGCAAATATAAACAACCAGTGAAAATGTCATGTATCTACGGTCATTTGTTTTAAAGTTACACCAAAAACCAAATTCGATTTTTTAGAAAATCGATTTTGCGTAAAAATTCCCGTTTTTCCTTAATTTTTATGTTGTTTTTCCCGGTGCTTGTGAAAACTACTGGAAAATGTTTACTTTTGACCCCCCAAAGTATCAACTAGATTCACTTTCCTATCAGAAAAGGTACTATTGAAGAAAATCGAAGCACTTTTACTGTCCCAAAACGTGATGACAGACACAAAAAAAAATATAAAAATATAAAAATATAAAAAAAACACATATCATTGTAAAACCAATACATTCATCGCTCCGCTCAGAATCTAAAATAAAAAGTCATAATATTATAATGGTCCAATACTCCAATATATTATTATCTATATGCATATCGAGTACGTCGTACGAGCTGTTGTTTCCTTATCAAAGCACAACAAGTTTCACGCTCAGAAATATCCATTTTACTCTTTCATTTTTAATAGTAGAGTGAACAAGTAGGATTTTATAGTGGCAATGATATTATTCTAGGTCCCACGGAATGCGTATGGTTTTTATTTTATTTTTGTTTAATTTTTTCGGACTTGCTTCAAAATTAAAATAGTAAAAAGTCTAAGTGGCGTGGATAAGACTTTTCCTACCTACCTTTAAATTAAATAATAGTTAGTAAGACCTAATATTTGTTCAAGTTCAATCCCTAAAGTTGAAGGGTACCTAACCAAAGCCTCAACATGAATTTTATTTTGGTTCACGCAAATCTATTTTGTCTTTTTCTTTATTTATAAGGTGAAATCAAACTCTGTTCGTTAGACGTTGGTTATCATTTGAAAACTGCTAAAAATCGGTCCGATTTAGCTCGTTTTTTATTTTTTTTTGTACTTTCTTGATTTTTAATCAAGTAAGTTTGGTAATTGAAATGAAAAAAGTCTGAATTTTGAAAACTTCAAGAAATTATGTTAAATAGGAAAATAATAAAAATGTAAATCACTAAATCAGTAATGATGAGTAGGTGGATAATTTAGTTAGCTTTAATATAAAATATTAATGAGAAAAATTTGATATCACACCCAAGCAGTATATAACTACTTGAATCCATAAAAACGTCGGAGTGAACAGTCTCAAAATTTCTAATTTTTAACTTTTATCCTAAACTATGATAGCTAGAAAGTTGGTTGATAACTCATTAAAAAGGGATTATCAATTAGATACTAAATGTGGAATTAAAATTTTTCACAGATAAAAAAAGAGTTATTTTACGCTAGATTTTCATTTAGCGAGGTAGATTTCCGAAACTGGAAAAAGGTTTTTGTTGTTTGGGGTCTTGTTGGATTCATATTGGCTAGGAGAAATGTAGTGAAGATTTTCAGAACTTTTTCTCCAATCGTTAATTTACTACAAATCTGTAAAGCTGAAAAACATCAAAAAACGCCCAATAAAATTTGTTTTAATTTTTTTAATGTTCTGTAGTCAATTAACTATTAAAGATAAAGTTCTGAAAATCTTCACCGAACTTCTCCTAATCAATGTGAATTCAACAAGATCGGTTTCGGAGATCTATCCCACTAAATGAAAATGAAAATGATTTTTTGTGGGGCTGTTCACACTGACATTTTTTCTGGATTCAAATTGTTAAACCACATGATTGCGATATCAGTTAATAAATTTCTAAAAATTAAAAATCAAGAAAGTTTACACGCCGATATCTGACTTGGCAAGCTTTTTTAATGTTCATAATTGTTCGAATAAGACTTTTACAAAAATAAACATTGGAAAAGTTGCTCGGAGAGGTCATTCCACAAAGATGTTTAGATTTACCATGAAAATCGAAAACATTTTTGTTTACAAATGGTAATGGTTGCCATTGATTATACTCTGAGTTCTGACAAATTAGGTAAACGTAACTACGCAAGCATAAAATCGTCGTATCAGTAAAGTTGAAAGAGTAGTATGAACCACTTTTGTTTTGTATCAAATTCTATATCCAATCTACCCCAGGAAAATTATCGAATTAATAATATGTTGAAAATATGTAATTGTCGAATTAATAATAATAATAATAAAAGAAGAAATAGGTATTAATATCATAGGTGCATTATAATATTTAAATTTATAAAATAAAAAACAAAATTAAATAAAAACGAGATATTTATTATGCTTCTATTGAACTATAAATTATAGTAGGTATCTAATTTGTTATGTATTTCTTAAAACATTTGCCATAAACATATTTAAAGAATTACAAAAAAAATCAATATTT
Source organism: Macrosiphum euphorbiae (assembly GCA_949089665.1). Classification (NCBI taxonomy): domain Eukaryota; kingdom Metazoa; phylum Arthropoda; class Insecta; order Hemiptera; family Aphididae; genus Macrosiphum; species Macrosiphum euphorbiae. The sequence goes on from CARXXK010000001.1 coordinate 115,062,548, forward strand.
TTTATTGAGTTACCTGTGGACATTAAAGTATTGGATGGAGAATTTCGCATATAATTTTTAGTTTAATGTTTTGTGTAGAATAAATTTAAGGATCGGTAGTTTATTGGATTAATTTAAAAATTTATATTTTGCAGTAATTCTGGACAATCAATCATATTATTTAATAATTTAAATAAAAACTTTAATTTAATTTGCACAAATTGTCGTTCTAGCGACTGTATATTAAAAAAACTGATTGTAACATTATAGCCAGAATTGGGTGCTCTATAAACAAAACATTGATAACATAAAAATCTGATAAAATTATTTTGAATTTTGTTTAAATCTTAGATTTGTGTTACTACTTACTAAATATGGATGCCAGATTAGGAGGGCATAATCAAAGTGTGAACGGATTAACGAGTAGTATAATATTTTTAATACAGATTCATTTCTAAAATTTTGACAGGTTCGTTTTAAAAAATCTAACTTTGCTGACGCTTTATTCCTAATAAAACGTATATAGTCCTTGAATGATAGTTTGGAGTCTAATTTTACCCCAAGATCGTGTACCGTAGAGACTCTTAATAAATTTATATTACCCAAAGAATAATTAAATTGTATAGGCTGTCTTCTTTAAAGAAAAAGTAATAAGCATAAGAAATCAGTTCTCAAATCGATGGTACACCGACTCTGATTAGCCCATTAATTGAGGTAATTACACTAATACCAAAATACACCTACATAGCTATATTTTATAGCATGCTATGCTTATACAATGAATGTTGGTTGATCGGAAGTTAATTAGGTTAATTAGTTACTACAGTTTTAAATAAAAGCATAAGCGTATAACCTCGGGGGTGCAAAGAGGTGCACTTGCTCACCCTGGAATTATTAAGGGGGCGCAAAACTATCATTTTGCACCAACTAAATTTTCTATATTTATAATGTATAATTTTGCCAATTTTTTAAACATTTATAAAATAATGTTAACATTATTAGACATTATTTGTAAGACCTATAAGTTTGATAATCATGAACTTCAAGTAGAACTAAATATCTTTAATAGAATGTTCAAATCTAACAATACCTACAAACACTGCGTCTTGAGAATGAAGTTTTTCCTGATTACAATGGCTTAAAACTTAATTCAGAACAACTATGGGACAAGAATGGCTGTCTGATATAGCTATGTTACAACTTACAAATTAATAGAAATCGAGTTATAGATTTTGAAATTGTAATCGACGAGTTCAATGCAGCAACAACTGTACATGGTAGACGCTTAAGTTTAATTTAATTTTGTTAATTAATATGTATTAATATTTATTATATCAATGTAATAAAATACAGTGTTGACTAATTATTTTAATTTATATAATAAAATGTATTTACTTCATGTTATGATAATACTAAATTATGTAGACAATTTTGATCGGGGAACTGGAATTGAAAAAGTGGTAAATACATTTTCAAGTTGTATTTTTCAATTTTGTAGAAAGTTTGTAACTTTCCTGATTAGTTTTGCACCCGCTGAATTTTAGCGAAATTACGCCTATGAATAAAAGTTAAATCAATAGATTCCTTGAAACTTGAAGAGTATGTAGGAATAGCTTATTTTTTCAACCCCTGTAGGTAGCTAAAAAGAAATTGATTTTGTTTATTTAAATGGTAGTCTTTGGTTACATATCATATTAATATTATAATATTAGTAGGAATATCACATTGGAATATAATATGTTTTTACAATATATACTACTAGCAAAAGAGATACGACGGATATTTGAAGGACTTCCTTAAAGTAATTCCCTGGGGCCCTTTTATATATTTCAGCAATTTATTATCTTTTAAGGACTTCCTAAACCATTCAATTTGTTTTGAGTTGATATAAAAACAATGTTAGCTCTACCTACCTATAAATATAATACTTACTGAAGTGTTATAACTATTTGTCATCATTTTTATTCGTGAAGTTCATAATATATTTCTCCATGCTTTCCCAGTCCTATAGTAAAAAATTGTTTGATATATAAAAAAAAAGGCCAAGTGTGAGTCGGACTCGAGCAAAAAGGGTCCCGTACCATCATGTACTACATGAATTTCGTACAATGAATATTGGGGCCCACTGATAGACAGAGGGGATAAAGAGTTCTTATACTATTATAGATTAAATAAACATTATATATGTGTTCATCTTATATGAAGATGTTTATTAAGATAGATGGATACAACAAAAATACAATAATTTAAATCATAAGTAAAAGAAAAAAATAGGCAGGTATTTATAATAGGTATTATGAAAACATAAAGTAATAGAAATAAACAAATACAATCACAAATTTACCTAGTATGTAAATATCTATAAAGTTAAACAACTATAGTACCTATTAATAATTATTATTTTGTACGCACTCAACTAGGTACGTGTCGAGCGAGTACAAAATAAGTTTCTTTCCTACCTATCGTGTTTGCTAAGGATATAGATCACCCTAGACATGACTACTAAAGATATCTTTATTCTTCATGCTACAGCCTAATCCGAGACTCTTTCATAATCCCAACACTGTCGACTGTCCTTACGTCGTAGGTACCTAAGTCGATCGTTGCTTCCTTAACTCCCTTGTCGATGGCACCTATGATGCACCTGATATTATATAAAATATCACATTCCGTGTCCCAATACTAACTGCAACTATACAGATCATTTCTACACAATCCGCATCTAATGGGAAAAATCACCCACTTCACCGAAAGATGCGTCTTATGAATTATAATAATTAATTAGCTTAAACTATTTTTTGTTATTTGGGCATCAATACATTTATTAAATATGTTACAAATTTATTTTTCACTGTACCTCCATGTAATTTTGTAAAATTATCCGCTTGAGCGTTGAATTATATAAATAAAAAAAAAAAAATATAATTTAAGGCTAATAATCAGAATGAAATTATTTTTTAAATTAATAATCCAAGGGAAAGAGTTATAATATCAGTGTAGGTATTTTATTGAATATTGTTGTCCCAATTATTTAAAATGTCTTCTAGGTGTTGTTTTGTTCAGTCAATTTAATAGAAAATTGTTTTTAGTAGGTATAGGTAGGTACCTAGTGTTGACAACATGTGATATTATATTATAATTTAACATATTACCTACCTATGTTATTTTTAGAAATAATACTATACATTAATATTATACTCATACAGCAAATAGGTACCTATGATAATAATACCATAGATAATACCTATCTACTATAAAAAGTTTGTTCAGTTTTAAAGCGTTGCACACTCATGAACTTACTATAGATATTTAATTTAATTTAAGATAAGTAATTAAAAAAACTGATAAACAAAATAAACTATAGCTAAGGAAAAAAAAATTAAGTATTTTACACTTTAAACGTACTCGACGTACCTACTCAAAGAAACTATTAAGCGATAAAAATAAATTGAATAAATATTAATAAATTAGGTACCTATAATGTATGTATTTAATAGATCGATATTATATTATATTAATTGATCCTATAATACGTGCTTATTTGCATACAATGTTGACTGTACAATAATAATTATATAAACATAATTTCCTTTACATAAACTATAATATTATACATCTCCTACACAGGGGCGGATCCAGAGTTAGGAAACTGTGGGTCTGGAAATTTCAAGGGGCCACTTACTAAAACCAAATTAGAAATCTATACTTGTGTACTAGGTATATAAAACAAACAAAAAGGTGCTCCGCTGTACAGTAGATTACAAGTGGGTCACTGTATAATGGATAGTATTAAATTTGAATTCAATGATATAATATCATTGTATAATAAAAACGATTCTGAGCGGAGACGGTATGTCAGTCTAGGTATAAGGCATATTATTTTCTTATCTATCGTATTAAAAAAAATTTACCTATAATAAATTCCAAATTAACCATATCACAATATCCATTAGGTACTTATAATGCGTTGTACGTCAACAACAAACCCTGATACTATCATAGTCCATACTCCATAGGTATATAATAGTGTACTTTAGAAGTTTCAAGTACCCACGAATAATATTACACAATCACAAAAAAAATAACTAAAATAGTTATTCTAGGTTTTTTTTTATGAAATTTTATCCAAAGTTGAACTTAAAATGACTATAAAAATAAACTGTGCTTATGTATTTTTTAGATTTTTTGGTAACAGAATTAACTACAATGGTGAAATCATGTTTTAAATTTTCAATCCTTAGATATAAAAGTTGAATATTTTATACATTTTTAACTACAAAATAATTATTCCATTTTAAATTTGATAAATTTTGTCAAAATTCAATCTTTAAATGCTTATAAAAAAAATTGTGCAGCCTATGTATTTTTAATATTTTTCAACTGATATTGTAACAATATATCAGGAGCCTTATATATTAAATTTTTACACTTTTTGGCATAACAGATAAAACTTTATTGATATTTATAGAAAAAAAAACTAAAAAAATTGAAAACTGAAAATGTCCGTAAACAGCTCAAAAAGAGTCAAAATATTTTTGCTGTATACCTAACCTGCTGTATATTAGGTTACAACTTACAAGTGGGGGTCGCTGTAATGGATGGTATTAAATTTGAATTTATAATTATATATATAATATTATTGTATAAGAAAAACAATTATTTTCAAAATTGTACATTGTATAGGAAATGCTATTATGAACATTCAGTGAAATTTTCATTTATCTACAGTTATTTGTTTTTGAATTACAACAAAATAAGGAAATCGCTACATGAGAAATCGAGTGAATATCCAATGTTGTAAAAATTTGAATTTCAAACGCTCATAAAAATTTAATTTAACTTTCCGGTAGAGATTTTTTTATTGATAAAGGTAGACAAACTTATGAGTAATCTTGTATTACATTTTCAAATCTTAGATTTAAAAAGAAAAACTTTTACGAATTCTTAACTAAAAATAATTTTCTATATTTCGTGATTTTTCCATATTTTGTCAATTTTTGAACTTTAAATGTTTTTAAAAGAAAATTGTGACTTACTATTTTTCATCTGCCTTTAAACAATATACTAGGAGCCTTATAATACATTTTCAAGCTTTCTAAGCTAACAAATAAAATTTTATTGATATTTTTAGAATAAAAACTAAAAAAAAAATGGAAAATGAAAATGTCCCTAAACAGTTCAAAAGAAATCATAATATTTTAAAAATTTTATCGTGTATAGAAAATGCAAATATAAGCAACCAGTGAAAATTTCATGTATTTACGTTCATTTGTTTTAGAGTTACACCAAAAACCAAAATTGATTTTTTGCAAAACAGATTTTGAGTAAAAATTTCCGTTATTCCTTAATTTTTATGTGTTTAATCCCGGCGCTTGTGAAAACTATTGGGAATTTTAAAATGTTACCTCCCGAATGCACCAACTAGATTCACTTTCCAATCGAACAAGATACTGAAGTTGAAAATCGAAGCATTATTTCGACTACCTATCGTGTACACAGACACAAAAATAAATCAAAAAAATTAAAAAAAAAAAACACACATTGTGAAATCAATACATTCATCGTTCCACTCAGAATCTAAAATTCATTTATACTATATGTGTGTTTATTTAAGTGTCCAACTACTCAAGATCTGAAAAGAGGCCAATTTGATCAGAAAATATTAACTGTGGGTCAGCTGACCTCCTGAACCCTCCCCTAGATCCGCCCCTGCTCCTACAGTTTACACAACTATAAAAAAAATGTAGGTACCTATAAAATAATGATGTACATTGTATTGAATATTGATTCTGCGTATAGCGTGTATCAGGACCTAAGTGACTTTTCTTTGGCATTGTTAACATTTAACACTGATTGTACAAACAGGGAACTATAATATCTCATAACCTTTACTATAATAGCTCATCGATCATATACCTAAGGCGTATCTACACTCTACAGTGCGATTTAATGTAAATTATTATAAAACAGTACCTAATATATTATTACGTAGGTCGTTTGTGTGCGTGTAGACATTGTCTTTGCCGTTTATACAAGCCCAAATTAACTAATGATTACATTTATAGGTTCATATTGAAGAAATAATACGGAAAACTAGTGATAATAATTAATATTAATTATTACTATACGTTATACCGTCAATATCAGCTCGTATTGAACATTACCATGACCTACCAGCTACCGTATTTGCGTGTGTTATATCCGCCTTGCAAACGTAAAATTTTATATTAGATGTTTAACTATTATTTATAAAATAGCAATTTTAAAATATTTTAAAGTATCTGTATATTTTGTATCCAATAACACTAATTTTTAAGAGTTTTTAAATACGTATTTTATACACTTTTTTAAATAATTATCTTTATCTGTACGACTCTATATTAGGTAGGTAGTAGGTACCTACTTGAATACTTTTAAAAAGTATCTTCCACAAGATCGTAAAAACTAACAACGCACAGATATTGATAATGCTCTTACTTTTAAGTTTGATAATAGTTAGTTAATAATTCACTATAATGTTAAGCAACGAATTAGGAAATATCGTATAGGTAGGCGTTTTAATACGCGAAGGCAAACATACGATATTATATAGGTACCTATTTAAAGAGGCGCGTGGTATTTGCGTAAAAATTATTCCATAATAATGAAATACATAACAAAAATAGGAAATGTAGGTTATAAATTTATCACGTTTTTAATACAATCAAATATTAGGCAATAATATCAACGTAGTTTCAAGGACTTCTTGACCTATAGCCACTATTAATAGGTGACTAGTACCTATTGATAATCAGACAAACGATTTTAGATGTTTAAAGATAAAATCATAATATTACACTTCGCAATATTGCAAGCACCACCCCTCACCCCACCATTGAAAACGTATATAATTTATTTTCATATTTCAAAATAAAATTATGAAAAATGCAATAGACAATATTTTTATCAAACAGAATTAAATAAATACCTATAAGGGATTGACTTATTTAAAATTAAAATAAGATCATTTTGGTTAATTTGGTAACTATATGTAGGTAGGTGGTATAACTACTTAGTATATAATCGGTATATTAATATACTATTATAATGACCACGTCACCACGATGATAATTATGACATTTTAAATTCATTAATATTGTGTTAGTAACATATTATTATAGCTGTGTAGTCATAATATTATACTCTCTGCACAATATATTATAATCCAGCGCCGCGGTCGTGGAGCGAGCTAAGTAAAAAAAAAGGCGGGTAAGTGGTTGTCGCTCTGCTGTACAGTAGGTTACAAGAGGGTCACTGTATAATGGATGCTATTAAATTTGAATTCAATGATACAATATCATTGTATAAGAAAAACGATTCTGAGCGAAGACGATATGTCAGTCTAGGTATAAGATATATTATATACTTATCTATGGTATTAAAAAAAATTGACCTATAATGAATTCCAAATTAATCATATCCCAATATCCATTAGGTACTTATAACGCGTTATACACCAACAACAAACCTTGATACTATCACATAGATATATAGTAGTATACATTAGAAGTTTCAAGTAACCACGAATAATATTATACAATCACAACAAAATAACCAAAATAGTTATTCTAGGTTTTTTTTATTATGTAATTTCGTCCAAATTTGAATTTAAAATGTCTGTAAAAAATAACTGTTCTTATATTTTTTACATTTTTTTGGTTACAGTATGAACTATTTATGAGAAACTTTGTTTTAAATTTGTAATCCTTAGCTATAAAAACTGAACATTTTATAATTTATTAATTACAATGATTGATAATTTTCGATTAAATTTGATACATTTTGTCAAAATTCGATCTTTAAATGCATATAAAAATGTAATAATATATCAGGAGCCTTGTATTAAATTTTTACACTTTTTGGCCCAACAGATAAAACTTTATTGATATTTATAGAAAAAAAAACTAAAAAAAGGTGGGCAAGTGGGTGTCGCTCTGCTGTACAGTAGGTTACAAGTGGGTCACTGTATAATGGATGATATTAAATTTGAATTCAATGATATAATATCATTGTATACGAAAAATGATTCTGAGGGGAGACGGTATGTCAGTCTAGGTAAAAGACATATTATATACATATCTATGATATTAAACAAAAAATTGACCTACAATAGGTATACCTATAATAAATTCCAAATTAATCATATCACAATAATATCCATTAGGTACTTATAACGCGTTATACATCAACAAAAACCGTGATACTATCATAGATATATAATAGTACACTTTAGAAGTTTCAAGTACCCACGAATAATATTATTCAATCACAACAAAATAACTAAAATAGTTATTCTAGGTTTTTTTTTATGTAATTTCGTCCAAATTTGAATTTAAAATGTCTGTAAAAAATAACTGTGTTCATATATTTTTTAGATTTTTTGGTTACAGTATGACCTATTTATGAGAACCTTTTTTTAAATTTGCAATCCTTAGCTATAAAAACTGAACATTTTATAATTTATTAATTACAATGATTCATAATTTTCGAGATTTTGATACATTTTGTCAAAATTTCAACTTTAAATGCTTATAAAAAAAAATTGTGCCTATGTATTTTCAATGTTTTTGAACTGATATTGTAACAATATAGCAGGAGTCTTGTATTAAATTTTTACACTTTTTGGCCCAACAGATAAAACTTAATTGATTTTTATAGAAAAAAAAACTAAAAAAATTGAAAAATGAAAATGTCCGTTAACAGCTCAAAAAGAGTCAAAATATTTTCAAAATTGTATGGTGTATAGGAAATGCTAATATAAACATTCAGTGAAATTTTCATGTATCTACAGTTATTCGTTTTTGAATTACAACAAAATAAGGAAATCGCTACATGAGAAATCGAGTGAATATCCAATGTTGTAAAAATTTGAATTTAAAACGCTCATAAAAATTTAATTTGACTTTCTTATAGAAATTTTTTTTTTGATAAAAGTAGACAAACTTATGAGGAATCTTGTATTACATTTTAAAACCTTACATTTAAAAAGAAAAATTTTTACGAATTTTTAACTCAAAATAATTTGCTAATTTTCGTGATTTTTCCATATTTTGTCAATTTGTGAACTTTAAATGCTTATAAAAAAAAACTGTGACTAAGGATTTTTAATATTTTTTCATCTGCCTTTGGAACAGTATACTAGGAGCCTTCTATTAAATTTTCAAGCTTTTTCAGCCAACAAATAAAATTTTATTGATATCATTAGAAAAAAAAAATTAAAAAAAATGGGAAATGAAAATGTACCTAAACAGTTCAAAATAAATCAAAATATTTTGAAAATGTTATAGGGTATAGAAAATGCAAATATAAACAACCAGTGAAAATTTCAAGTGTCTACGGTCATTTATTTTAAAGTTACACCAAAAACCAAATTCAATTTTGTGAAAAATCGATTTTGCGTAAAAATTCCCGTTTTTCCTTAATTTTTCTTTTGTTAATCTTGTCGCTTGTAAAAATGACTTTGAATTTTTAATTTTGACCTCCCCAATGTACCAACTATATTCACTTTCCAATCGAACAAGATACTGAAGTTGAAAAATCTAAGCATTATTTCGACTACTTATCGTGTACACAGACACAAAAAAAAAAAATTAAAAAAAAACACATCATTGTAAAATCAATACATTCATCTTTCCACTCAGAATCTAAAATTGGAAACTTTTATTTTACTTTTTGTAAACATATTTTGTATAGTTAGTAGGTACCTCAATATATTTTGTAGTTTGATTTTTTCATTATTATTATTATTTAATACTAATCAATTTATCATACTGTAGGTACATCAGTAAATAAATATATATATTCCGAAAAGAAAACAACAAATTGGAAGTTTGAGTTCTTATTGTTATAATACATTTAACACACGATATGTATAGATAAACATACGATGCAACGTTACGGCGAGAGACGGTAAAATACCCAACCGTTTTCACCGGCGTGACTGGCGATTTGCTTTTCGGCCGCGTTCTCGGCCCTTTCGAAGACGATGCGATCGTGCAGCCTGTCACTCTGCCCTTGCCAAAACTCCATCGTTTTGGGAATTATTTTGTAGCCGTTCCTGTAAATAAAAAATAGGAGTTCCACGGATTAAGCCAGACCAAATTGAACATTTATACAGGCGTCTCATCTCGCGGTATTATAGTTTTGTATAGAGTTGTTAACGATTTGTATACATTTAGGGTAGAACTGTTGCAAGGGAGGATTTTGGAGCAAGAGTTTAACACGCCCCCTCTCCCACCAATTTCAGAAATATAACTGACCATCTTGCTCTCCCACCAAAAATCCATTTAAACTCATAGTCAGATTATAATGAATGAAATTCTTTTCCACCTGCACTATAATATTGAGTATATTATATCCACTGAGGGTTCTGAATGTAACGATTTTCAATAAAATATAGTAAATGTTTTTCTCTGGTAAATTTCTAACGTACGTCGAAAAACATTTAAGTACATCAGAAAAAATTTCGGTAAAATTGTAGACAACCAACATTTAGTGTACCGGTAGGTATTTCCAACCACGAATATCATTAAACTCTGAATAATTTAAACATATACGCCGATACACGGGCACACGGCACCGCAGACTCATCTGCTTACCAATAAGACGGTCTGGGCACTTGTTTTTCGGCGAACTCAACTTCGAGCTTTTCATTTTGTTTGGAAAGTGCTTCTCTGCTGCTAATTACTGTGCTCTGCCGACTCACATGAGCACCGATTTGGCTGCTTTTCGGTCGCGTATCGAAATATTCAGTGGACTCAGTTTCATCGATTTTCTCCACAGCTCCTTCAATTCGTACCTATAAGTACATTAAATATATGTAAGCAAAAATGTATTCAATAATGTTAATGTCTACATACGCGATTTACTATTGGTTACGAATATACTTTATATCTATAATCTATACAATACAGGGTTCGGGACTTAAAGCACTATTACTACAACATTTTGGTTGGCCTATTTTAAGGATTTTGCCTAAAATTGTCCTTAACGATTTTCTTCACACACATATTCATAGGTAAATTATAAAATAAAACTATTTCACTTTTTGACTGGATAAAAAAATTTGATAGGTATCCAGTACCTGAGTACCTATCTATCTATATCAATTATAAAGTTTAGTTTGGTAATGGTAAAAATATTTTTTTAGTATATTTTAATTTATTTACTTTTTAATAGATTGTTTTATAACTTTAGAAAATTATGTGGAAAATAAATGTTTTTCTATTAGTTCATATACAAATATTTAACTTTTAAACAAATATTTTACTTTAATATGATTTACATAATGTTTCATGTAATGTGTTTTTGTTATTTTCATGCGTTAAAATGTATACGTTTAAAAAAATTGTGGTTATTAAATTATTAATATATTTTTAGCACATATAATTCAATTTTTAAAGCACGTATTTTCCGTTTTAGTGCAAAAAGTCCTGAACTACGATCATTAACATAGAACAGCAACATAACCTCGACAGAAAGATCCTATATCAGCCTGCAATTAGCAGGGATGGCAAATCCATGGCACGCGAAAAATTCAAATATTGTACATACCTACATTTTTTTTTTTTTAATAATAAATAATATCACAATAACACAATATGTATATATTGATATCTACAGATTGAATAATTTGAATACTTAATCGTTATATTTACTGATAAATAGTCATATGCTCATAATATGTACCTCTTTTAAAATTGAATGGCACACTCGAAAAAAAAGGGTAATTTTTGACACGTAACGTCAAAATAATATGCCACCCCTGTCAATATGTAATGTGTTATAAATCTAAACTTACTGATCGGTCTAACGCGTCCCAATATATCGTCATGGCTGCTACCGGGTTTTCTTCCTAGAAATTATAATATTTTTTTAATGATTGTATCTTTACATCTATAAAGGTTATCGAAAATCCTAGTTACAAGGTGACATTACTAGCAGTTCACATGGAGTTCACGTCATCTTTGTAGCAAAAATTTTTGATTAATAATGCAATCTACAATATAGGTGGATAAGATAAAGATAAAAATATTATTAAATAATCGTATTATTCCATACATTTCAAATTTTCGATAGTCAAAAAAACTGTTAATTTTGAAAAAAAAATTGTAATTTAATTATCGCTATAATATACTCATTTAAATTTTCAGTACTAGCTGTTAATACTCGATTTGGGGTTCCGTAGTACAATAATTCAATTGCTTATAAATACATAAGGTACCCATATAATTATAAACGATGACATACTTAGAATAGAATCCGACACAATTTATAATAATAGATTAGGTATATAAAACAAGGTAATGCGAGGTACTCACGATTTCTCGGCCCTTGCGGCTCTCTGAGTTTGTAAAAAACGTGTAACCCGATTCGCCGAAAGCTTTAAGTAAAACAAATCTAGCCGACGGAATACCAGACCTACAGGACGTCACAAAAATACACAAGCTATGTTATATACAGTAGGTACTAAATTACTAATGAGTAATTATCCAATACGTTTTCTAAGAGTCTAAGAAGTATTATACATTAAAATATTCCTCGAGACTAAGAAAATCTATTAGTGAAAAATCGAAATGTCAAAATTCTAGTTCTTTTCGAGATAGACACGTACTTACCTACAAAGGGGCTTCTATATTTTCTAGTATAGGTAATATTATGATATATATAAATTTTATAGTAATTTGTAATACTTAGTAGCCGTGGCCAAACAAGCAGCGTTGGGCTGTCTCACGTCATCGCGTTCCGACGCTTTTTTGAACCATATAGAAAACAGCTGATGTGGATTTTTCGATTCCAAATTATCTTCGAGCAAGACATCGCCCTTGTCTCTGTACGAGACCCTCAACTCTGCAATAATAATAATAATTAATAAATAACAATGTCGATGATACCTATCAATACCTAACAATATGTCTGCGAATAAGATAAAAATCCTACACCTGGACGACATTAGTGAGTATAATGACTCAGTGATTGAGTGATCGGTGTCGGCGTGTCGCCCAAATTCAGCAGCATAATATAGGTATTCATCCAGACTTTATTTTGAATGTAAAAGAGCTGTATCTATACATGTGCTAAAGTTGATTCCCAAATACGAAAAAAAAAATAATACCTACTTAATTAACGTTTTTATGGAATTATACGCCAACTGATAATTAGATACCTTTTGCAGTAGTTTTGTACGGATAGGTATATTGAGCAAGGGCTCAGTATCGGGCTCAGTTTATTGTAGTTTTTTTTTTTTTTAAATAATTACAGGTATGTTTATGTTACCTATTTAATTATTATTAATGAATACCTAATTAATCCTATAAAGATAGTTAATAATATTATATTATAGTAAATTAAGGTGATGAGGGTGAATGTACGAAAACTCTTATTTTAAACTATTAATTGCTACAATATATCAATATATATATATATATAATTATATATGAAAGGGAAGTCACCAAGCCTATAGGTTGTGCGTAGAGTGTACCTAGTCATTGAATACTTGAATAGGTAATTGTAATGGATGGGTTAAATTTGAACTCAATGATAAATCATTGCAAACGAAAAACGAGTGGAGATGGTCTGTCAGCAAATATTCCTAAGGAATCTTTAGTAAGGATAGATATTTTGTTATATTTATGTTAGCAATTTATTTATTTTTCTATTAGTAATAATATTATTAACTATGTTAGTTTGAACTTATTTTTGCTAAACAAAATAACGTAGGTACCTACATTATATAGTAGTATATTATATAGTACCTACCTAATTATTACAATATTATTTCATATAATACGTACCTACGACCTACCTATTATTACTAAATGTCAGTAGAAACAACCCTACAACCCTCATAATTGAAAATCGAACCATTTTCACCACATAAAAAGGTGTCCAGACACAAAAAATATAAAAACGAAAAACACTTTTTTGTGAGACTAATACAAATTGCTCAGAATCTAAAAGGATGATTCTTCTATATCCACCTACAACTTACAAAATAAAGAAAATATTAGTTAATCTGCCAAACAAATATGTTAATTACACCAGTGAACCCTCAAAAATTGAATAATTGGAGTACTTAAATGTTCAAATACTCCCTTGTACAAACAAGCCCATTAAAGAGGGAATTTCCAGTATTCTGTCGGAAGCCCAAAACATAGACAAGACGAAACAGCTGGTCATCTTCATTAAAAACTTACAAGTAGATAATTATTGTAAGCCATGTATAATTTATGTATGTAATGAAAAAAAAATCAAGGTAAGCTAACTAATGACAGTTAACAGTTGAAGTATGTGTAGTAAAAATATATAAGGGCCATCGATGCCCAGGCTTAATGAATAAATATATAAATAAACAAAACTATTGTGTTTCAATATAGATTTTATAATATTATAAATAAATTATATACTTAATGTTGTATATTTCTATACCAAAGTCCAAAATATTCTATATTATAATATATAGTCAGTTATTAAGTTTGAAAACATTATGGTAATCAAATTTAATAATGGTGTTAAAATAATAATATTATCTAGTCTCAAAATGGTAATATTAATAATTCTAAAACGATGAACTTTAAAAAAAGGTTATCTTACTTTGACAAATTATCTCTAATCAACGTATAAGTTGCAAGTATTGCATCAACAAAACAATAATAATTTATACCTAATATTTTAAGTAACTATAGAAAAATATCATGTCTCTTTAACAGATTGATCAATAATCCCTATCAATTTACAAGAAATATTAAGTTAACAATATTATATTATACAGTATTATATTGTTATACTCAAGTAAATACTATTACATTTTCAAGTGGGTTTAATATGTTTCAAAATAGATAAAATACTCTTCTATAATTTATCTAGAAAATGTTAAGCGATAGTATTATATTAATTTTTAAATTGCATAATATATAAATATTAAATATATATTTTAATAACTACCTAATTATGCATCAATAACATTCAAATGTGACAAGTATTATTGTATTAAAAGATAAAAATGAATTTAATCATAACATTTTATAACTTAATACCTATGATCTACCTGACGTAGCAAAGTTTTAGTAATTTATATTTTACTTAAAACCTATTTGGGAAAAAAAATCAGCAGACAGATAAACTGATAATTATTGATTGTTATTTGTTATACACTTTAGAAATATTGACTATTGATTCAATGGATAATAAAATAGTATGAAATAATATAAGGACAACTAAACAAATATTTTTAGACCGACAATAAAAAACTGTTTATTGCAACATTTGTTCATTCACAAAAAATCAGAAATTGAATTGACATAAAAAAAAGTAAACAGCATAGGTAACATATTATTCTCAGATAACACAAGAATTGTACTATTTAAAATACAATACAAATTTTATCAGAAAAGAATTAACATTTCCAAAAACTTCATACATTGTATTATAATGGGCAAGAGTACATCCCATTATTTTTGCTATAGTTGAAGTAATAAATCAATGCTAAACAATAAGTTGAACAAAATGTGAAAAACATTCAAATATCCACCCCTAAAAATTATCTAAAAACGGTGATAATATAATATAATAAAATAAAATTGTTCTACAACGCATTAGTTTAATATTTTAATTTATTTAAAATAAACAGCAAAAATTGTCATTCAATCATTACAATGGCACTGGAAATGTCGCTCTTAAACTATCGATACTCTGAGCGTAATAATCGGGTACTAACTCCAGTAATTTAGGATCATCAGATTTGCTCCATTCTTCCACATCTTTCAGGCTGTTAACACCAGTTAATACCAACAGTGTTTTAAACCCACAACGTTTACCCAACAGTATATCAGTGTTGCAACGGTCACCAATCATTAATGTCCTTGAAGGGTCAATTTTATTTGTTTCCGTTAAGACATTGCATATATAGCTTGACGGTTTGCCAACAACAAATGGCTCTCGTCCGGCACAAGTCTTGACAGCACACACCAGACTACCAGTACCAGGCATAACTAAACCTGTACCAGCCACTGGGAAACTCTCATCAGTGTTAGTTGCCACAAACAGGACATTTTGATCCTTCAAGTAGGATGCAGCTCTAAACAGTTTAGGATAACTAAGATGTTCGTCAAATCCAACTAACACAGCACCAACGTCGGGTTCGAGCTTTATGTTTTCAACAAATGTGGGTACAGAAGTTTTTAAATAATCCTCGCCAACACCAAAGTGTCTTATATTTAGTGCATCTAGTTCACATGCGATAGCTGGGGATCCGACCACGTACACTTGCTTAGATGGATCAAGATTGGCTTTCAAATATTTTGCGGCCAAGAAACTAGTGCTGACCACTTCGTTGGCCAGGGCTTTGAATCCCAGTGCATGAAACTTCTCCAAAAATTGAGTGTGCGATTTAGTGCTGTTGTTGGTGACAAAAAACACTTTCTTGTTGTCCGCCTTGAAGCCGTTCATCACTTCTGTGGCCCCCTTTATCGTGTTGTTCAGCAACCACAGTACACCATCGCAGTCGGTGAGTACGGTGTCAAACGAGTTGTAAAAGTCCCGTCGGCCTTCAGTGGACAACGCCTCAATGCATGTGGACGACATCATCTTGGGAACAGTCGCGTTTAATGTCCTAGCAAAGAAAAACGACGATATTGATTTGGCAAACATGGTGACCGTTGCAGACACACTACTAAAAGGTTATATGCACAGAATTGTGTAAAATGGTCGGGCGAGTGCGTTAGAGGAATATTACAAAAACTAACATGCAGCGTCGAAAACAGTAATAACAGCAACTTAAAATATTAACTATCTAATTATAACTGTCAACAATATTCATCTGGTAGACGAACGAAATGGAAAAATGATGGACGACTTACGTGCAACGCTCGAATCTGCCATACGAATCGGACCTGTTGTCGATAAGCGACGTACTCTGCCGCACAATTTCCACAGATTTTGTCCACTCGTGACGATCATATGATCATATTATTATTATTATGTTCAGTGGGTGTGGGCGAGCTGTAATTCAATTGTTTTTATTAGTTACAGGAAATCAAAAATCGGACGAGGGACCAAAATACTGCGAAGAGTCAGCGCAGCACGATAAAATGTACAGCTATGGGAACGGGTGAATGACTGACGAGAGGACTAGAGAGTAGAGAAGAGTTCAATAGTGGTCGGCGGACGGACCGCGATGACGTAACGTCCTAATCAATTTATCAATGTGCCCCATAGAAATATGATAAATAATTAATAAAGTTGCCACGACGGTTGTCCTGTGCTGCAACTACCTCGATAATCGTCTGATTATAATAATTTAATACTCCGAATGCATACTGCTACGACTACAACTACCCCGAAATTCTATATAGTATATACAATTATTACAAATCGCTGAAATAATATTCAAAGAAAAGTGGCCCACGTATAGATTTGTATGATGTGCAACCACAGAATTTCCGTGTTTCGATAGTAAAAATAATAAATAATAATATATTATCGGAGTCATAGATAATATTATAATATCTATAGTGGGAGTAGTAGTCGTTCGTAGCAGCTGTTTCAGCTTAACCCCACTGCGACCGGCACTTACTATAATATTGTATATAACAGCAATAATTAGTAAATACCGACTAAACTTATAATACTTTTAAGTTCTTAAATACCTATTTATTATAATATTATTTATCATCATCGGTGTTCACCATGATAACGGTTGACATGGACACACAATACGCGGTACCTATTGGCTATTATAATAATAATATTTATTATTTAATACGGTATTGCAGTCTGCGACCACAATTGATATCCGAGTACGCGACAGCAGTTTGTGATCGATCAACGAATTACACAGTTTTTCGTTAGTTGCGTTTCACTTTCCATCCCGACTACTGTTGAGTAGTTTTTTGCAAAATCTCCAAATTCGTCCGACTCCCGAATTACCGTCAACCGGGTACTTTGATGAAATAAGTATTATATTTTTATACATTAAATTATTTTAACGTTTCTATATAATAGTTTGACCCAATCTTGTAATTTTGTTTTTCGTGTGCACAGATAATATTAACTCGAAACCTGTTTAACCATGAAGCCCATCACCGATGTCAGGGTTGTTAAAACCACAGAATCAGCATTCATTAGGCCGTTTTCATTGATATTCAAACAAGTACATATTATTACATATTTTAGTTGTATTTAGTAATCTCATTAATTGCTTTGAAATATTAGTACATTTGTTTGTTTTTTTGTTTAGGGAGGAAATGAAATAAAATGGGACTTAATTGATAGTCATAATGGGTAAATATACTTTATAATATTACAACTATTTTTTTTTATAATAATGCATTATATTGAGGTCATATTGGCATTACTAAAAATTAAGTGCATCAATAAAAGTATAAGTGCATTTGTGTTTTAAACAATGGTCCACTTGTAATAATCATATTTTGTTTATTATAGCACAATAGATATTAGACATTTCAGGCACTGCATTGCCTAGAAAGTGTCACAATGTTTGTTGGTTCTTAAACTTAAATTGATTCATTATAACCTGATTGTTATTAATTATTATTAAATTTATAAGTATATTGTATTTACTTATTTATATTCAATGCTCATAACTTTTTGAAATATTCATAATAAATGGGTCAAATACTCAAATATAAATACATTTTGCCTTATAAATCAGATTTGGCAAAAATATATTATACAAATTACTAACAGATTCAAACAATTATGTTGGAACATCCTGCATTCCTAATTTCTATTTCCGACTATAGAAGTCAAACAATTTTTCAATGTAATAGTTGCAACAAGTTGGAAAAATAAATAAGTAAATTAAAAAATATCTATTTGAATATATGTTATAATTATTGTAATTATTTATAATAATAAATAATAAGCTCAAATATCTTACATCATACTATACCTAGCTAATCATTTTGCTCTTTATTTTATAAGTATTTATTTTATGATCAATACTACCTAAAAGTTAAAATTCATTAAACATTAAAATTATTATAAAACTAAAAAATACAAATGTTTGAAAGTTAGTTAAACTGTGATTACCTATATGTTGTACAATGTCATTTTAATGTTATTTATTTCATGACTATTACTATACTTTTTTTGATTTATCAACATCACCTATTGCCTAATGTAATATACCTGCTTAATGATGAATATTATAAATAAACAATATTAATTGTATAAGAATAATAATTCTATAATATGAATATATAAAATGGTTAACATTTCGTATGAATAAAAAATACTTAATAACTATCAAGAAAATATTATCAGCACAATATTTATTGATATATTTTGAGCTCTCAGCTAATTTACTCTCAATACTCATTCAATAAATCAATATACACCAAAACTAATAAAATTAGTTAAAAATGCTTAAAAAAAATCTCTAATAATGGAATAACATGAAAAATGCAAAATAAAAATTTCACATTTAAAGTATCTGTTATAGGAAACAAATTATGTACTTGAAATGCATTGTTCTAGAGCACCTAAATAATAATGCACTTTGCATGGAAATCTGAGCCTTGCTTTTAAGTTTTAAGGTTAACTAAATCAGTATTCAGTAGTATTATTATGATTTATAATTTTCCCAATTTGTTTTCAATGCAATTAAAAAGATATTGAACAATTATATACAATATGTTACCTATATTACCTTTTTATAAGATGAATGAAAAATAAAAATATATTGTCATATAGATATATACCTAGGTACCATTTTTAAATAGTCTGATACTATGATGGTAGTTTTTTCTTTTAGTGCACAAAATAAAATAAATGTAGGTAACAATAATATTAATTGATGTATTTAATTTATTAATATAATGATATATTTTTTTTACCTAGCTGGTTTTTTGTTTATGTGTAGAGTGTTTGTGATCATTTACAACAGAACCAGAAATACATTGGTGTGCGTTAAGCAATTTAGACCAGGTAGCAATTGAACATTGATTGGTATATTGTATTGTATTGTATTGTTTTGTTGAATGTTTATAATTGTTTGAAGGTGTCTACTATAAAAGTATACCAGAATGCGATAGACCAAAAGAGGGACTTATTGATACCAAAAAATATCCACCTAGCCTTGGTTTGACTGTAGAATTTTGTGCTGGTATTGTAGACAAAAACAAAGCTCTTGAAGAAATAGCTGTTGATGAGGTCCGAGAAGAATGTGGTTATGAAGTCAAAGTGTCAGACATGCAAAAAATCATCAGTTGTAGGTAATGTAATTTAGTGTTCTACTTAAAAAATATAATATAGTATATATTTGTATTAAGACTTTTTACTATGGTATATTCATAGTGCATAATTAAGTCACTATTTGTATACTACAAAGCATATTATTATAGTTTTTATGTTTACGAATAGACAGTGTATTATAGGAGTAGTGTAGTGTCAATAAATATTTTAACACAAATACATCTTTATTTTCATCGTTTGAGCAGTGAGTGTGTTTTCTATGCACTATATATCCACACCAAATAATCTTATTAATACCACTCTCATAAAACTTGCAACAGCTATTTCACCTACTTGCTCATTTTTTAAACAAATCAAATAATAATAAAATTATCCAATTTTGTATATATTTTTAAAATATGATGTACAAACATAATACAATTAACTGTTCATTTATCTTAAAATTGTTCATATAAACCTTACGATAAATTGACATTTATAAAAATACTCTTGGGCTTAATAGTTAATTTCTTATGAAAATAAAACAAATATTAAAAATAAAAATAAGTTACATTATATTGATTTTTGAAACACACCATTAGGGAAACTTATTTTCTATGTAATCAATTAATATTTTATAAAATATATAATTTATATTGTACAATAAACTTAATAATGTTAATTATGTATTAAAAACAATAAGAATTGAAAAATAAATTATTGAATTGTTGTGATTTTTTATTTTTAGAGCTGCATTAAGTACAGCTGGTTCCATTATGACATTTTTTTACACCGAAGTGACTGATCAATGGAAAATTTCTGAAGGAGGAGGTCTTGCGCACGAAGGAGAAGACATTGAAGTCGTAGAATACACTATACCACAAATCAGAGATATAATCACTCAATCAGAAGTTTTAAATGGGTCGTCTAGTTTTCTTTTTGGCTTAATGTGGTTTTTGACAAACAAAATTGTTTTGAACAATTAAATTTAAACCAATTACATTGTTGATTTAATATTAATTAATAAGTTATACATTTATATAAAAAATTATAAATACAAATTACCTAGTATATTGTTTTTCAAATTCAAATTCATTATTCATTTTTTTTTTTTACATTTCGTGGTTTATCTTAGCAGATACCCAACCTAAGCCCCATTTTAAATTGGTAAGCATAAACTTTAGAGCTTTTGTCCAACCTTCTTCGGAATTCAATTGTATTCTATAACATCAAAGTATATTTAAATAAATATTAGTGCTCAATTATTAATTGATATTTTTAATAAAAGTAATTTAATATAATTACCGAATATTGTATGTATTGCCAGTCGCTGAATCTTCAATCTTTCCTTTTTCCATTCGATATGGTAAATGGAATCCAGAATTACCTTTCTCAACTTCTTCTTTGAATTGCTGGAGGCAGTCTAAAAATGCAACCATAGCCAAATCAAATTTTGTGTTCCAGACAAAACGTATGCCACCTTGGCCATACAGCGGCAATGTCTTCTTTTCCCCTAACACCTGTAAAATTAAAATTAGCTTATATTATAATGTATTTTATTTGGTACCAGTCCAATGTATGACCTATACTTAATAATTTTAATAATGAAAACTTTTACACATCTTTTAATAAAAGACAATAATTATTAAATATCAAAAGATACAGAAAAAAAAATCACAGCCTTAACATCTGCCTTTAATCCTTAGTATCCTAAGTCACCAAATTTTGATTTGTGTAATTTATATTGTAAAAGTATCCTTCATGTCTGTTAAGAAATTGTCTAATAATATAGTTTGCTTGTTTGGGTGAGGAGATTGTCGCCAATTCTATTTTAGTTGTCTTGGCTACATTCTTTTAATTAAATTCTATCTTATCTGACAAACTGCTAATTTACCATCCACCTAAATACCACTTACTCAACTATTTACACAATTAAAGTAGAAGTTAATCAAGGAATTGTCATTGACCCCTTCTTTTACTTACGACATCCCAAAAACCTCCTATACATGCCTAGGTACATAATAATTATGCTGACGACATAATAATAACCGCCTTTCACGAAAACCATGTTACAGCCGGGAGATATGATTCAAAACTATTTAAATATGATTAGCTTGAGGGGAACAGTTGGAAAATCAAAATAAATGAATCTAAATTTATTCAAGTAACCTCTTCACTTAAAAATATCTAACCTGCTAAGTTAAACAACTAAACAATTCCAACAGCAAATAAAATTCTCCATAGACAAACAATAGTTTATGTATTTTATCTAATCGTAATAAAAAGTAAATCACACAGAATGGTGAAGATAATTATAGGTTAATTATCAACAAAGGTTGCACATTGTACCAATGCTTTTTATTTGACATTAATCTTGTAAATTATTAAAAAAAACTATAAACAACCAAACTACCTATATCACAATTTTTCAATTTCTAGCATAGATTAAATTAGTATCTAAATACATTATAAGAAATAAGGTATTAATAAATATAATTTGACTACAAATATAAATTTTTCAACCAATTTTCAGATTAATAATATGTCAAATTAATTTTATCTAATCCGTGCTAATGCTGTAACTAGAAGTACAAGGGGAATGTAATTTTTTTTAAGTAAAGAGGATTTTGAGTGAAAGTGCATTGCTTGTAAATTGTATTAATAAACTAACAATTAATTTATTTTGTAGAGCTTGTTCAAAATCTAGATTTAAAAACAAATTTGAGAATATTGTCAAAAAAACATTGATTTATAGGTGTAAAGTGATTCGAAGTTTCGTATTCAATGTTAATTAATTATTAGGTAATATAAACTTACTTCAACATAAGAATGATTTCCATAAGGTACAAGACGATATTTTTCAAATTTCAAATTCATATATCTAGCTAATGACACCAACAGCAACGTGACTTGACCCCAGGCTGCATTTATTTCCGCCCAATCCACTGGAGCTGATGGCAATCTACCCAATCGTAATTTATTAATGGTCCCAAAATGACCATGATGCCATATATGAAAGGTTGCATTAAATACATTTGTTTTTCTTAGCTTGGCCAATTGTGAAGTGGTATAAATTATTTGACATTCAACGCTACAACAAACATTGTGCATTAATTATATATACATTTTTTACATTATATACATTTATAAAAGAAATTAATCCACTTTAAGTTTCAATAATTTAAAAAAGGCCAATTATCCATCAATTTCATATAAGTATTTAAAATTAAAACTTATATTATTACAAAAACCAAACCTTTTTGTGTGTTATCTTCTATGAGGATACAATCCCTTCGGTGTTTACTGTATTCTTTCCAATACCGCTCCTCTTCTTTAATTAATCTTTCTTTTTCTTTCTCTGCTTCCTTTATATCACAATCTAATGCATTTTCAGTGTCTTGCAAGTTTGCTAGTTCACCCATTAACTTTTTCTCTTCTTTCAACAACTGTAATCATATTTGTAATTTTGTATGAATTTTAGAGTTGGGTATTAACTATACTGATTGTAGAGCCTGGTGTGAGAACAGACTATCTCCATATTTTAAATTTTGAAATTGTTTAGGAGACATAAAATAACCCATAAAATAATACCCAGTTATTGCACTAAACTATGTATACAAGACATCTCTATTTGTATGATATTAGCTTATTTAACTAACAAGAGATTTATTCAACCGATTGTATCCGCTTATTGCACCAAAATGTAAATAAAATTATTCTTTATTGAACATTTAAAAACATGCATTTAGAAAAAGAGTAGAGATAGTTTGTTGTTGAACCATACTCTTAAATAATTTATAAAAAAATATTCTGACAAATACTTTTTAAAACAAAAAGTAGACTTTTTTTATACTTATATGATAAACAACTTGACAATTTGGTGAAGCACCGCCACTACCATGCCAATCTATCTGGCAACGACTGTACCAATTGTATATTTTTTATTGGACCTTTTAAGAACTTTATTACCACATTGTTAATTGATACTCTATTGTACATCAAATAATAGAAAAGTATGTCTTTAATACTCACGTCTTCCAACTCTTTATTCAGTGCATCCATGTCTTCTGGTTCTTCTGTAGAAAGTCTAAACAATTAATATAGTATTATCATTTAATACCAATGGTCTAAATTATAATAAAAAAGGTACCAACTCTTTCAAGTAATTGCTGTAATCTACGTAGTCCGCTTCGGCCTGTTGTAGCTCCTCTTCCATCATGTCCATCAATACATCGGTGCACTCATCGCACAGGGGATGATTTATCTTTGAATTTCCAGACACAATATCAAAAAGGTTGGCTGCCACCTACACAAATTAATGATACATAAAATACCAAAAAAACCTATGTGAAATTATAAAATATAAATTGCGCATTAGGTATTATGAAAGTAATGAATAATATTCAGATTGATTGAAGTTGTGGCAATCCTCAAAAAGACTTTCCAGGTACTAGCCCAAAATAGTAGACCGATTATTACTTTAGGCGTTTTTCATTTTTGAAAACATTTGTTTGCAAATACGAAATACCTACAACTAGAGGGGATGCTACCCATGCATTTGTTGTCTCCGTCTTACACACGTACAACATACTACATTTCCAATCACTAGTTTCAATAGTGTGCTATTAGTTTTGATGTAAGAATGAATTGACCTATTATTCAACTCTTAGGGAAGAGCATTATCTATACTCAAGCATTAGCGATTTTTCGATATTTTCATTTTCAAGCAAGATGTGGGTATGGGAAATATAAAAAATTAAAAACTCTCATATCGCGCTTAAAAATTAAAATATTGAATAAAACCGATGCTTAAGCACACATAATGTTCTTAAACAAACATTAGATAAAAGTCAATTCACCCTAATATCAAAACTATAATAGCACACAGTTGAAACTAGTGAACGAAAATTTGGTATGTCGTACGAGTGTAAGATGGAGACAACAAATTCATGGGTATCATCCTCTTAATAGCAAGGATATGAATAATGTGTGATCGTGGAGGACAAGATATTAAATTGAAGTGGGGACCGCATTAATACCTACCGAGGGTAGAGTTGGACACCCCTGATATAATCATTAAATATAATCTAGTCACATATAAGTAGGTGCTACATGTAAACATTGTACTACATAATATATGTGGCTATTTAACTAACCTTCATTTGATGGCTAAGAGTCGGCGTTTCCCCTTCGCCCAACAATGTGAAACCATTATTTCCACTGGACGAATCGTTCAAGTGAAAACCGGGTATCATATGATCAATGTGTTTTGCCTGAGACTCAAGATCAACTTCTGGACATGTGACGATTGGCACTGCAAACAACAACAACCGTTAGGTTACAGAGTTCAAATTTTAATCACTCTAACACTTACATGACAATTCAGCAATGGTGTGTTCACTGATGCTGTTGAATGAGCTGTCCAAACGGATTGGTTCGAAACACCGCTGGCAAGCAAAACTAACGTTGACGTTGGAGTTCGACATCTCTGATTGTAGGTACGTAGTGCCTCGCGGGACTTCAAAACATCAATCGGAGTGACAACAGAGACGTGCCAGAGTATAGAGAACAGTGGGTGAAATAATTGTCAAGAAACCACAGTATAAAAAAAAAGTCGGACTTTCAACGACGGTTAGTTATATTGCGCACAACAAAAAAATAAGACACAATACACATTAATATGGGCAAATACTAAATAGTAAATACTAAATTATAATATTATATTATCTCCTTTTGCTATGATAATAACTAATAATAATAACAACGTTATCGGGGAGAGATAATAAAAAAGTTTAAAAAACCACTACTGCTCTTGTTCTATGGTGATAGTACGACCTTGAACCCATGACCACGGCTATAGATACGGCCCATGACTGAATAAACCGTGGTCTGTGGATAACAATAACAATAACAATAACGCTGTTGAAAGTTGCGACTTTGTCTTTGGCGACCCGCTTCTGCCTTGATGGCCGACGAGACGTGACAAGTGACAACCCTCGACACTTCGACGGAGTGGCGGGCCACTGACAGTCGGTCGCTGGCAGCTTTTGAGGTTATATTATAGTGTTCATTGTTTGGAGAGGGAAGAAAATAACTAATAGGTATAAATATAGTAATAATAATAATAATATATAAAAGATAAACGACGAACGAAAACAAAAAAAAAATTGTAAACAAACCGAAAATGCTTGATGTCGCTCGTAGATAGGTATTAGAAATTAGAATAATATTAGATTCAAGATTGCCGTTAATGCCGTAACAAAAATCAAATAGTGGGCCTTTGCGAGCCTTTCTTGTCTGGCTTGTCGGTCTCGTCCCAATGTACTTTTGACGCGATGAAGTCGTCAGACGAGGACGAAGAGGAGGTGGTCTTTCGAGCTTCTTCGGTGAAGACGTTGGAACGAAGTCGGTTGTATTAGGAGGTTTGCCGATCAAGTGTCGCCATGTACCCTGGCTCATGGCTGTGGGCCCTGTGGTTGCTGTTGGTTGGTGCGGTAGCAGCCCAGAAAACTGCTGCTGCAGTGGCGACAACGTCTACAGACGTTGCGGCATGTCCGGAACGATGCATCTGCCCAAAAAGGAGAGTCGGCGATAAGTTTAGCAAAGTCAAATGTGGTGGGCTCGATAAGCCTGTCATGTATCTCAGCGAAATACCCCTGGTTCAGCTGTCCAACTTTACGGGAGTCACATTCTTGTAAGTCATCTAAACCACTGTGCCCACTAGATCTGTATTCTTTGATTTACAATATATAATATTGTGTGTGTTTGCTCTTAGGGATCTGTCCAGCAACGTTATTGCTGCTCTGCCCACAAACGCCATACCTATTCTGACTTTACAAAAGCTGTAAGATTATTTTTTAATATAATTGTATACTTTAAGTAATATAATATTGTATGTGTGTTGCAGAGATCTGACTAAAAACCTAATTTCTATTATTCAAGATGGAGCGTTTCGTGGTACACCAAATCTTAAAATATTGTGAGTAGTTTGAATTGATGCTATGTAATGAAGTTACTAATAATAAAATTATATTAAATGTAGGACACTGACTGACAACAAACTCAGAAATATATCTCAAGGCATGTTTGAAGGGCTCTTTTCATTGGAACAATTGTAAGAAATTAAGATAAATAAACTACAATATTTATAGCATTTGCCTAATTTTAAATTGCTGACAAATAGCTTGAAAATATGAAATAAAAATCTCTTGACTGATAAATACATTTATTTTACAGGAAAATAAACAAAAATAGTATTGCTCAAATACCAGGCAATACTTTTACATTTTTGATTCATCTCACTAGACTGTAAGTTTATTGCTTATAGTTATATTGATTATTTATGATCTTCATACTTTAATTTTCTTTACTTATAGAGATATATCAGACAACCCATTAGTTTGTGATTGTGAAATTTCTGGTTTTCTTGAGTGGGTCAAAAGAAAAGTTAAATTAGGACCGAAATCTGAATGTCATGAACCAAGTTCCTTGAAAGACACACCTATTAAAAATGTACGCCTAGATATGTTGAACTGTGTACGCCCAAAATCAAATACACCTCCAGCAATCGAAATTTTACCTTACACGAATCTTGTAATTTTAAATTTATTTACCATCTATTCTACTGGTGTTTATTCATCATTATTTATGCAATTCCATGTACTTATTTACTATTTGAAATTGCCCTTTTTGTAAAGGTTCTCTTTGAAGGAGATTCAACAGAACTATTATGTCGTGCTGTTGGCACAGATGCTCTAGAAGGTATTATTTTGACTTGGAACATAAATGCATTAGATACTAATGCATCAATTATTGTTACTGACGGAGATTTTGAACACACTGGTTTGATTCAAAGGTTAGTGCTAAATACTATCAATTTTTAGTTTATTTTTTACTTTTCAGTTTAAACCAAACCATAGAGTAAGAATATAGTCAAACTCAATAAAAATATTGTGAAGCGAAATCCAAAATTTTTTATCATCACTCACCCACCCACTTCAACTTTCCAGCAATCGCTTCACAAGATATATGAGTTCAGCGCCACTATTACTTTTTATAAATTATAATATGTTTTACTGTTTGTTTTTTACAAGTCAAATTTGTATTTTATGAGCTCATTATGAAAAATCTTATAAACAGTGTATTTTAAAATATTGTTTGGAATTCTTTCACAGTAATTTGTCAATAGCAAAACTTAATACAAATCATACAGGAAAATATGAATGTAAATTGAACTCTTCTAGTGGAACACGAATTCAATCAATTTCACTGACTGTTATTTCAAATAAAACCAAATTCTGTGGAGTTGAAGGTGATTTAACAATAATACATTTATTGACTTGTATTGTTTTGTATTGGTATATTTTAATAGAAGATTTTTTTTTATTATTTTAGAAAGTAAAGACAATAAAGGAACATATGCATGGACTCGTACCGTCTCAGATGTAATAACTGTTAAACAATGTCAAGCAAATGAAGAAGTTGAACCTTTGGCTAGAGGTACAGTCAGTAGACATTGTAATTTGAATGGTATATGGGAAGTACCTGATACTCTAGACTGTCCTTACACCAGTCCAACTACTCGTATTTTTTACACTCAATCCAAGGTAAGTTGATTATTAAATATCAGTTATAAACTTATTTCACTGATTTTTTTTTTAAATTTTTTGTAGACAAATGTTACTCATAAAGATAGCTCAGAAACAGCTAGGCAGTTATTTAATTACACGAGAGATCATTTTAATGAAATTAAAGATAATCTTGATGTTAGTTTTATGGCAGACATAGTTGATGACTATTTGGATGTAATACGCAATGAAAAATTGGTATTTAAATTTTAAATTTTAAGTGTTTTATTAAATCTAACATGAATTTATATTTATTAGTTAGCACCTATCGTAGTAGATTTAATAAGTTTGATGGCTGAACTACCTAGAGAATTACTATTAGCCGCTCAAAAGAATGATAAATCCACTTCCAGACTCGTGAATGCTTTGGAAACTTCATTAGAATTTGCTTCAACATTAAATTCTCGATGGGTAAATTGAAAATGATTATGGTTTTTAAATATTGTGACAATTTTAAATTGCAATTAGAATATACACTTACTGATTTCAGACATCAGCTATAGCGATGGAAGAATTTATTATTTCAAAAGAAAATTTCAATGGTTTAATATGTATTTGGGGTCGAGACCAAGATTCTCCAACTACAATGAATTCATTGATGTGTCATGTTTATAACAATGATAGTCTTTATCAAAACAAAGTAAATTCATATTACACATTAACAAAGAATTCCAAATATTAGTCTTGGAAAGTTGTAAATCCAATGTAATACAAATATAGATCATAAAAATTAATTGTTGTCATATTTAAATTTGTTTAGATTATTGAAGCGTCAATAAAAGTACCAAATTCATTATTTATGAGTGATTCAAAGACAGATTTGCTTACTAATGAAATAAAATTAGTATTCATAGTGTACGAAGATGGGAAAATGTTCCCTGAGCCAATGATAACAGCTGAAGACAATGTCACATTACTGCCTACGGAAATAAAATCTTGCATTTTAGTAACAAAATTAGTTGGTGTTGAAATGGAAATTTTACCAGAACCACTTATTTTAACATTACGTCAACCTGAAAATTATGATCATTATTTGACAATGAGGCCAAGCCCATCATGGTGGAATCCTTTATCTGGATTATGGGATATAAATCCCAACACCAGTTGTCAGCTAGCACGTATTACTGGCGGCATGTTGGAGTACACGTGTAATAGATTTGGTTATTTTGCATTGACCATGAGCCCAACATTGGTGCATAATATTTTTCCTCCAACAAATATGTATGAAAATGGTGTTCATTATTTTAAACCTTTAATATATATATTAATTTACCTAATATAATGTTTCAGTACTGCTACAAAAAAAACAAAATTGTTTGCCCATACATCAATTTATATTGGGACTTTTGTTGGGAGTACATTTCTTTTATTTTCAGTGACTCTCTATGTGTTACTCAATAACAACATACAAATGGCTAAAAAATTGAAACACTCTCTTCCCAATACTTGGTTGGCAATGTCAATGTTTTATTTAATCTATTGGTTAGTAAGACATGTATAGAAAGTAAATGTTTGAAATTATTAATATTTTTTTTTTTTTTTTTATTAAATTACTTATTAGTAATGGTATTCATCGGACTGAAAATCCTAGAACTTGCCAAATAATAGGATTGCTGATTCAATTTTTCAGTTTAGCTCCATTGTTTTGGATGACAGTG
The DNA here is from genome assembly GCA_949089665.1 of Macrosiphum euphorbiae. Lineage (NCBI taxonomy): Eukaryota > Metazoa > Arthropoda > Insecta > Hemiptera > Aphididae > Macrosiphum > Macrosiphum euphorbiae. The sequence continues at coordinate 115,093,044 of CARXXK010000001.1, forward strand.
ACTATTAAGTGAGTTAATATTTTTTTTTTTCTGAATTAAACTAACTATTCTAGCTCAACAATAAGAATACATTAATACAAAAAGAATAATTTAATGTAAATATAGAAATACAGAATACATTCATAGATCAGAGACCTATTAAAGTATACAGGTATGAATTATAATCAGTGAATAAAGACATTGTGTTAATCAAGTTAATGCGGTAGATATAAATTTGTACTATAGAATGTTGTTTGCTTAATACAGATGTAGAGAAGGAAGTAAGGGGACTTATTAATACAGAGAGTTCTGTATGTATAATTTATACTGTTCAGTATAAATTTGGGAAATGGTTTATCGTTAATGGAACTATTAGGTAATGCAATAGTATTATATAATTGGCGGCGGAGGTGTTAGAAGCTTTGGGAAGGTTTGGTGGTGGTTTGAGAAGGGGAGACGTAAGTACTGAGTTCAGATTATGACGATTTTAATAAGTTGTGAGACTTGAGAAGTGTTTTGTATTTTGGACATCTTTTGTAACTGGAAGTATGATCACCCGCGCAAATTGTGCACTTGGCTAGGCTGCTTTTGTCTTTGGTGCAACTGTCTCAGAAGTGTTCTCCCCATATTTAACACATTGTAAAGGATGATAGCATTAGTTAGTGGTTAATTTATTATATTTAATAACTGATAATATTAGTAATTTAAATATATAAAATAAACCTGATAAGTGTAGCTGCTTCAGTTTATATTTTATTTTAAAAATACTATGTACCTTGATGTAGAGAGGTGCCTATGAGTATTAAATGTGTAGCACCTTGTGAAAGGTAGTTGTATGCTTTAAATAATTATTGTTCTACTTTTTTTTCTTATAGAGTTTTGTGTAAACGTGTACATAAGCCATTCCTTCCAGCTGGCACTCCATCTGACGATGGTGGTGGTATGAATATTCCACATGAAGATGTTGTGGTAAAAAAGCCACTATTGGGTATATATATGGTTGGCTGGGGCATACCAATGTTATTGTGTGGAATGTCAAGTGCTGTCAATTTGCCTGGTTATGGAGGACACGAAGGAGATTACTGCTTTTTAAAACCGGGTCCTGCTTTTGGTTTTATTCTTAGTGTGGCTTTAGTGGTTGTTATCAGCATCTTTTTCCTTAGTTTAATTGTTTCCTGCGTTGCCAACGATCTCGACTCCAATGTACAACTTTCAGAAGGTACTCAAGCCACAGACTTGGAACTATTGGATCAGACAAATAGCATGGTAGAACACAATAGTTGTCGCAGCCTCACAACTCCGTCAAGCAAAGTAGAAGATCCCGAACAGTCTCCTGTTGTCCAACTGAGATTTTTCAATGGAACCCTATTTGGATACTTATTGTCGGTTGCAATGACTTATTTTAATGTAGCAGTTATGCACAGTCCAACTATTCAACTATGGTTAGGTGTATGGTTTGCTTGTTTCAATATATTTCAAAACTTTTTGATAATGTGGTTTTACATTTTTGTACGAAATGATGTTCAGAACGCATTTGTAGAACTGAAAGAACATCGCTGGGGAAGAAAAAAAGTTGTTGATTCAGTCCGCGCTCCATCCATTAGAACTGATAGTTTTCAATCTGTGAGGCCAAAGTCCAATAGTGAAGTTGTATCATTGCAATCATTTAGATCACCTCAATTACAACTTGTTATGATGCGACATCAATTAAATGCGGAACGTCAAATTGATTATTACAATCCACATCAAATAACTGTAGCGAAGAGGTTTTTTAAAAAACAAAGAAGGAAACAAAATAATTTACCTCGACGTCCGCCATTGACTTCACCAGAATTAACAGACAATGGTGCTTACTACTGTCAAAATGGTAAAACCAATAATCTACGGTTGGAACTAAAACAAAATGGTGTATTCTCAGACAGTGCCATTACTGATCATGAGTATGTTGAAGTAGATGGCCGTACACAGTATCGACATAAATATATGCAACCGCCAAGAGATTACTCTACCGAAGAATTTGTAACCAGCCAAATGAGTGGTGCTAGTTGTGAAGGTATTTCAGACAGCGTCACCGATTGTGGTCGGAACATAAGCGAAAAAGAAACTTGCAGTAGTCCTCATGTGATAGTGTCTGACTGTTCTAGTGCAAATCCATTGAATCACACATATGAAACAATTACGCCAAAGAAAGAGAGATGGACGGATGCCAACAAAAGAAAAAAGGACATGAGAAAATCTCATAAGGCATCTGGTTATACACTTGCCAGAACTAATAAATCTGATAGTGACGAAAATGACGAGACTTGTGTTTAAAAAAATAAACCTCGTGACTGAGTTAAGGAAACTTCATAGTCTAATATATCTCCCATTATAATTAACCTTTGGTATCTTTTCCTAGTTGAAGTATTAATTTATCGAGTATTTAACTTGTATTTATTAGCTATATGAGTTCTATATAGATGTAATGTATTTATATTTTTATTTTTTAATATTTATTTATTACTGACATTGATACTGTTTTTTATCCAAGTATTTCCTATCTCCTTTAGGTCTTAGTCATATTATGTATTTCTGTTGTATTACCAATTAAGGCATTTATATTCTCGTGTTTAATTTAATAATTAAAATTAATCTCAATTGAAGAATGATTGTTACAATTTGTGCAGCTTAGTAATAAAAAAATCCCACCGCACCTTTCAAATAAATTTGAATTTGGATGTATTGTTTCTTATTTATTTATACTTAAAATTGGAAACTTCAGTTTAACACTGACATATTTTATTTTATGCTAATTTTTGTAGTTTATTTATTTATTGTTAGTTATTATAATTATAAAATGTTTAGTAGGTATTGTGTTTATTTGAGTTGTAATTAATTTTAATTTTGTACCTAGTTTTTACAGGTAATCCAGCTGTACTACTGCCATTTTTGTTTGTTGTTTTTTTCTTATGTTTATATGATATATAACAATAATTATTTGTACAGTCTTAATTAATAACACATAATGACTTTGATTTTTAAATCATAGCTTTTAACATACACTCTATTAATTAGGTATAGTTTGTTTAAGGCTCAACTCACAACATCATCTTGTAGTTTTGTTATGAATTCCACTTAGAAATAACATGTACTTAATTTTTAAATAGGTATTATTATAAAAAAAAACTTATTTCTGTCTATAGGATAATATTATTTAAGTTATTTATTAACTAAAATCAGTGATTCTTAAGATCTGTAAATTATATATAAATAATTATAAAAAATTGAACTGAACAAGTTTGAAAATTTGATAATTTGATAATTTTAATATTATTAATTAATAATTATAATATATATTAAGTAGTGTATATGTTACATAAATATTTTTAAAATTCTGATTTATTTAGTATTAGTTGCAGCTCAATTAAACCGAAGTATAAGTATTACAATTTAAACAAAACTTGATCAGTATTCTATGTTTCTATGTATGTGTGTATCAATATTAAATTGTGCTTAATAAGTTATAACTAATAGGAATTTTTTATGTACTATTATTTTTTCTACTTTTTTATTATTAAATGTGCATTATATATATATTGAAAATAAGTTCTTGTATTAAAATATAATTATTATACATTTATACCACCGTAATAAAGATATGATTTTAATAGTTTCAATTATATTATTATGTTTGAAATACAAATTAATAATTATAGTCTTATTCATTAACAAAAATAAAAATAATTGCATTTATGATACAAAACATAATTTTTTAGTTCTTACCTTTTGCCCTATACAATTTGTGAGTTGTAAATGTGTTGCTAGTACCATTAAATGTTTCACACTTCAACAAAAAGTTGCAATTGTTTCCACAGCTTGATTGATATTAAAACGTACAATGGTATAATATCAATATTCCAAAATAGGTAAAAAATATTTATTATACTTTGTCACTATTTTAATTAAAATTGTCTTTCTAGTCAACAGTAATACTCTATAATAGTATGACTACCTAAAGGTAGTTATAGTATTTTTTCTTCTATAAAAATAAAAATGCCGTTTATCGGTTTAACGTCTAATAATATAAGAGTCTAAATGATTGCTGGAACCAACTATGCCAGTTAAAGGTTTTTTGTATTTTAAGTTATTTTATAATCTAGGATAATAATATAAATTGAATGAGAATACCTACCGACTAATTAGCAGGTGCATGAATCAGGGTATAAAAGCAGTTGTATACCTATAGGTACCTACTCCTTAGTTACGTGCAAATAATATTATGAAAAATAGTCAATTTTGATACCTAGGTAGGTAGTAGGCTTTAATATTTCTATGCAGTAGGTATGTAATAATAAAACTAATTGTAATTTATAAATTCGTTGAATTTTCCATATTATGGTCCGGGACTAGGTTAAAAGAGGGGTGGTGGTATTTTGAACCCTATAGTTATTATACCCTTAATAATATCTACATTCTACATTATACAATGATACATTACTATAAATAATAAAGAGATCGAAAAGTCGCTGTGATGTAGGTATACACCAATAGGACCTTAAACTAAGTAATAAATGAATGGTTACCGAGAAACAAATCGTTTCCAGCTATATATATTTTGAATACCTATTTCTGAATATTTTTAATATTCAACTTCTCATCTCAAGTAGAAGTTCTACTGTAGAACTAAATAAAAGCTTATACTTTTTATAAGGAGAATTCAAAATTATCCATGTCTTAGATTACCTCTATACATAACTAAATAAGTAATAACCTACGGTTGACATTATGACAATCTTCTGAGACGAACAACTAGGGTTCTAAATTTTAAATACCTATTTCACTTGACATTTTTAATTTTTATGGTTTGAAATAAAATTGAAGTCAATATACTATTAAACCTACTGCTAATATTAAAGTCAAAATTATTATTAACAAATACATACAATTAATAGATATTTTAACATCTTTTAACAATTTAACTAATTCATTATAAATAGTTTTTGATCGACTATATTATATTATGTAGGACGTAGGTAACTACTAACTACATACCATGGTCTTAGAAGACATTGCTACCTACTATAAAATTGTTATTTCTGATAAATAATCAAGTTGTTTTTTTTTTATTATTTTTCATACGGACGGCCACATTCCCCTTCCATTTTATTTATTTATTTAACTCAAGTTAATTATGTTGTTAATTATTAATATTAATACAACAACAGTGACTGCCAAAATCCAAAAATGTGTGAGACAAGGGTGCCCACTTTCACTTGCATTGTTCAATGTATTTATTGAAAAATCAATACATGTCATAAAACTTTATTTAGAACAAGAAGGAATTGGAGTGAAAATAGGAGGGGTACTAATAACAATGCTTCCAGCGAAGCTGATGATATAGTCGTTCTTGCAACATTTGAGGAAGACTTACAAGCAGCATTAAATGTAATGAATATTACGTTCAAAGAATATAGTCTGAAAATAAATGCAGCCAAGACCAAAGCCCTAGTATGCTACAAGAAAAACATACCATCTATAAATATATCGTTAGAAAACAAAGAAATTATCCAAGTAGACAATTTAAAATACTTAGGCAGCATTATTATAACAGACGACGGGAAATCAATTAAAGAAATTAGAAGCAGGATAGGTTAAGCAAAGAATACATTCCTCAAAAAGAGAAAATTACTAACATCAAAAAATATGAACATAGTAACGAAGAAACGGCTTATAAAAACATACGTCTGGATAGTGTGGCATTATATGGAAGTGATACCTGGACGATTAATAAGAGAGAAAAAGATATGTTAGAAGCTTTCGAAATGTGGTGTTGGAGAAAGATGCAGAGAATAAGCTGTATTGATAAAAGATTAAATGAAAACATCCTGAGGACAATAGATGTAAAACGAACATTGATAGACATTATCAAAAGAAGGAGATGGCAGATGATAGGACACACGTTAAGGCATGGAGATGAACTGCATAGTATATATATAATAATCGAAGGAATGATGGAGGGTACAAGATCAAGAGGAAGACCTAGGACGAGATACATCAGTCAAATAATGCAGGATGCAGGAGTCACTTCCTACAAGGAACTGAAGAACATAGCGAATGATAGGGAAAAATGGAGGAGTCATTTATTGTAAAACATTTTGTTAAAAACCAATCTACGGATTGAAAAACTAAAAAAAAAAAAAATTATTTGTATGAATTGTTCAAGTATTGACCAAGAGGTGCCGTCCGAATTTTCAAAATTTTTTTTTTACTTCTTAAAATGCGTTTTCCTGCGGGTGCCCACGTTTCTCTTTCAGTTTTTTTTCATCAATTTAACTCAACTGATTTTTTAATATAAATATTTTCAACTTTATTGAGTCATCAGAGAATACTTGATGTCAACAAAACTTTATTTGTATACAACTCTCTTAATATATTGTTACAATGACGTTTAAAAATATTAAAAATCCTTAATCACAGTTTTTTTTTATAAGCATTTCAAGTTCAAATATTGACAAAATACGGAAAAAACCCAACATTTTGCAAAATATTTTTAGTTAGAAATTCATAAAAATTTTTCTTTTTAAATCTAAGATTTGAAAATGTAACACAAGATTTAACATAAGTTTGTCTACCTTTATCAAAAAAAAAAAATGTCTACTGGAAATTGAAATTAGATTTTTATGAGCATTTTAAATTCATATTTTTACAAAATTTGTTATTCACTCGATATCTCATGTGACAATTTTCTTATTTTGATATAATTCAAAAACGAATGACTCTAGATACATGCAAAATTTTACTGAATATTTATTTTATTAATATTCTTATACTTGATAAAAATTTTCAAAATATTTTGAGGTTTTTTTTAATGTTTACGGGCATTGTCAGTTTTCAGTTTTTTTAGTTTTTTTTTTTCTATAAATAAAAATAAAATTTTATCTGTTTTGTCAAAAAGTGTAAAAATTTAACACAAGGCTCCTGATATATTGTTACAATAGCAATCGAAAAATATTAAAAATACATTGGCACAATTTTTTTTTATATGGATTTAAAGATCGAATTTTGACAAAATTTATCAAATTTAAAATTGAATTATTTTGTAGTTAAAAATTTATAAAATGTTCAACTTTTATATCTAAGGATTCTAACAAAAAGTAAGTTCTAACTCAGTGCTTGGAAGGAACGCGTTCAAAGGAATCCGTTCCTTTGATTTTATTTCATTTTTAATAAATTATCGGGAACGTAGTTCATTTTACATGTTTAAGAACGTACTGAAGTTTCCTTCACTTTTTACTTTTTAGAGGAACATGAAAGATTTTTTTCGTTCATTTATTTTAAAATAAAAGTAATTGAATAATTTTTAAAACTAAAAGGAAAAAAAGGTGCTCTGCTGTACAGTAGGTAAAAAAATGTCATACATAAAATTAATAAAATTAAATAAATTAGTAAAACGAAAAATAATTTCTTTATGTAAATAGGTAGCTTATAAACAGTCAAAATATTTTATTATTATAATATCGTGTATAGATAATGATATAATTTAAATATTTTGTCAACAATTCAAATATCTATGGTTATTTATTTTTGAAGTGCATAAGAAAAAAGGTGCTCTGCTGTACAGTAGGTTACAAGTGGGTCACTGTATAATGGATGGTATTAAAATATTAAATTTGAATTCAATGATATAATATCATTGTATAAGAAAAACGATTCTGAGCGGAGACGGTAGTCAGTCTAGGTATAAGAAATATTATATACTTATCTATGGTATTAAAAAAAATTGACCTATATATGGTACCTATAATAAATTCTAAATTAATAATATCACAATATTCATTCGGTACTTATAACGCGTTATACATCAACAAAAAACCCTGATACTATATTACTATCATAGATATACAATAGTTAAATATATAGTGTACTTTAGAAGTTTCAAGTACCCACGAATAATATTATACAATCACAACAAAATAACTAAAATAGTTACTCTAGGTTTTTTTTTATGTAATTTCATCCAAATTTTAACTTAAAATGACTATAAAAATAAACTGTACTCCTGTATTTTTTAGATTTTTTGGTAACAGAATTAACTACCTACATGGAATCTTGTTTTAAATTTTCAATCCTTAGATATAAAATTTGAACATTTTATAAATTTCTAACTACAAAATTATTATTCAATTTTAAATTTGATAAATTTTGTCAAAATTCAATCTTTAAATGCTTATAAAAAAAATTGTGCCTATGTATTTTTCATATTTTTCAACTGATATTGTAACAATATATCAGGAGCCTTGTATTAATTTTTTACACTTTTTGGCCCAACAGATATAACTTTATTGATATTTATAGAAAAAAAAACTAAAATAATTGAAAACTTTAAATGTTCGTAAACAGCTCAAAAAAAGTCAAAATATTTTCAAAATTGTATGGTGTACAGGAAATGATTTTTAAACATTCAGTGAAATTTTCATGTATCTACAGTTATTCGTTTTTGAATTACAACAAAATAACAAAACCGCTACATGAGAAATCGAGTGAATATCCAATATTGTAAAATAATGAACTTCAAACGCTCATAAAAATTTAATTTGACTTTCTTATAGACATTTTTTTTTTTTTTGATAAAGGTAGATAATCGTATAAGGAATCTTGTATTACATTTTAAAATCTTAGATTTAAAAAGAAAATTTTTACTCAAAATAATTTGCTAATTTTCGTGATCACTCCATCTTCTGTCAATTTTTGAACTTTTAATGCTTATAAAAAAAAACTGTGACTAAGGATTTTTAATATTTTTCATCAGCCTTTGAAAAAATATACTAGGAGCCTTCTATTATATTTTTAAGCTTTTTTAACCAACAAATACAATTTTATTGATATTTTTATCCCAAGACGATCAAATACTTCGTGAAAAAGCCTTAATGCAACTAGGATTTGAAACATTTCGAATGAAAGGACTGATATATAATATACTGATATAAATGAATGTTTGTGAGTATATTATACCTCTGGGATGAAGATAGGCTAATTTTAAAAGGGTTAAATTTAGTTTTTTTTTATTCATCGGATTTTAGTACGGTTAGGTTAGGTTAGGAGTTTGTATTAATTGTTTATATTAATCCACCGTAGGTGGAATTGAGTAAAAACGACAAACTTGGTATAACTTTGATACTCCAGAGTTACATCATAAAGTTACGTACAAACAGCACAGAAACAAACTCTTTTCTGGGCGTTTTCAAAACGGATTATGCTTAAAAAAAATTGCACAGTTGTCGAAGCAGTCAGTTGCTAGATCAACCCGTGTGACATAAAATAGGAATAATTTTTGTTTTTTTAAATAATTTTTTTGAAAAATATATGTAAACTGTATAGCTCATACAATTAAGAATTTATAGTTAATAGAAATGTAGATGTGTAGGTATACTTTATAAATATTTTTCGATTGAAATAGTGTAAATAATTTAATTAAACAATCGGGTACCCATCACTAGTATCAATTTAATTATATTACGTGTAAAATCACCGACACAAGATGCAGACAGCATTTAAAAAAATATAAACATAAAATAATATTGTAGTAAAAGCTAGAAACTGCAGTTTATTCTAATTTATAATCCAATTAACGTAATAACTATTAAACTCATCATTGAATGATTATTCAGAGGTTACTTGGGGATAAATGTCAAAGGTGTAAATGAAAATTAAATTAGGAATCATTAAAAAAATATTTTGTGAAAGGAACAAGATTAATGTCTTAATTATTATTAACAAACAAATACAAATATTGGGTATTAGTTTTTAACTACTAACATTCAGTATAAGTACCTATCGTTTACACAGACACAAAAAACATAATTGAAAAAATTATAAAATTAAAAAACACATCTTTGTAAAATCAGAGCAGTCATCGATCCACTCAGATACAATACACTCAGATATATCCGATACAATTAAACTTAACATATTAAATCATTATTGTAAATTTCGTACTGGACAGTATTAGGAGAAAATGTTAGATATGGAATTTTACAAATCTAGTTGGTATAGTATAATCAGTACTAAATATAATTGTACTAAATCTAATTCTTTCTGCACATATTTACAAAGAACAAAACAGACATCTTACTATATTAAGTTATTAATTTTAATATGAAATGATCCATCTAAATATATAAAATAAGACTAACATTTATACTGGCAATAATATTTTTACTATAACAGTAAATAGGTATACCTAACTATTTGGCATAAATACCAACAATCCCAAATAAAAACAACAACTATGAAAACAACTAATGAAAATTAATGTTTTAATATTATTATTGAATAATATTACAACATTAATACTCAAACTACGAAATATAATTAAGTACTAAGTTGTATGCATCGTGGATTTATATTTTTATAGTATATTTAAATAAAATAGTAAATACATACAATAATAATAACAATATACTATTCTATAGGTATAAATACATTACAATCAGAAAACTATAATATAACTATATATTATAGCATTATAGCAAGGTGTAACTACCTACATAGATGTTTATAGCTTAAAATAAACAAATACTGACAAAGAAACACAATAATCTTTTTGAATACTCTGATAAAATTAATCTAAATTCCACAATAATCATCTAGGTACTAACTAAATTATTTTCATTTTTATACATCCAGAAAATATAGATTTTTAAAATCTATTTATGATTATCAAAATTTTTTTTTTAGTGTATAATAAATACTATTGTAGAACTAGAAGACCACACATATATTTTGGTACTATAATTTATTATTATACCTAATACTTCCATTTAACTTGTCTATGTGGTTTTATATAATAAAAAAAAAAATTAAAAACGTTCGCAGCTCTCTTATAAAGACTATCAGATAGTTCCTGAGCTAAAGTTCCTTGTTATAATTGATTATTTTACGAAAACCAAGATCAGTGATCACACTACACAAAAAATCATAATTTTTCAGTTACATGCATTTTCTTCTGCATAGTAAATAGGTCTCAATTCATGATTTAAAAAAAAAAATTGGACCAACAATGGACATTTTGATAAACTTTAAAATTGTTAAGATAATATGTCATAACAAAAAATAATTATCTTAAATATACTCTTTTAATAATAATAATTATAATAGTCATTATAAATTAATGATATTGAACGGTATTTTAATTTGATTTACCATTGTTATATTATATTATAATAATATTAATAACTGTTATCATTGTTAAGTGAATAACTGAGAACTTTCAGCCATATCTGACTGAAACATTTTTTCCTTTTTTACAATGATAAGATTAAAAAATAATATTAACAGCTAATTAATTAATTTACAAAATGTAAACTGTAAACTGTACTGTAATATTTAAGGAGGTGCGTCGATCATGAAAGTATATGCATTTAATACGGAATTTCCAAATGGAAGATAAGGATATTTTGGGAAGTAACTATTTGGTAATGTTTAAACAATTAAATAAAAATGTACCATTTAGATTATTATTTTATACATCTGTTATTCAGTTATTCCAACAACAGAAACTTTTAAAGATACTATGTAAAATTATTGTTTCTTTTTTACAATGTTTATATATTATAGCGTATTTTTATTCTGGAAAATAATGTGTTTGATAAAGTAAATTCAGTCATAAGTAATTATGGTCGGTGATACATGGTATCAGAAATAGATTATATATAGATGGATGATGTGTAGGGAATCGTTAGGTATTTGTTGCGACAAGAGGATGCTGTCAACATTAAATGGTAGATTTTATAAAGTACCTAGTTAAGAGACCAATCGTGTTGTATTGATCGGAATTTGGGCAGTTGACAATAGTATATAACAGAGGGCTGAGTGTAGAAGACATGATCATTTTACGGTAGATGTGTGAAATGACTATTAATAGAGAGGATAAAATAAATAATTAATGCATTAGAGGTAGTGTAGGAGTTGACAAAACGAAGGAGTATAAGTTGAGATGGTTCGGTCATTTAATTCGGAGACAGTGAGAGCTGATATGAAAATGTATGTAGAAGGAATGAGTGGAAGGGGAAGAACTCGCCTGAATCCTATATGGAGATGAAGTACAAGGGTGATCGATCCCATATAGTTGGGACTTGAGAGCGAAGGGTGAATAAAAAGAAGAAGATTTTTATCCAGAGAACATATTATAACTGTACGTATTATAATATATAATAAATTATATAATCTTATAACTTAACTTTTAATATAATTTTAAATTTTTTATTAAATATGATTAAGTTCTTAAAAAGTTGTTACTTTTTATACTTTAAAGTACCTAACGGGAATAATAATGGAATAATTCGGTATACTGAATATTAAGAATATTTTCAATAATAATTAGGTACCTAATGATAAGGTTAATCGTAGGTATTTATTGTATTATACATTTTGTATAATATGTACCCGGACTTGGTAATTTGTTTTGAAAAAAAAAACTATCTCTTAAAAAGTAATAATTAAAAATAGTATTTGATTTACATTATTTTTATAACATTAAATAAATAAACAAATAAATAAATGGTCTATTCAACGCACCTCATTAATATATATATATATATATATATATATTATATTATATAAACCTCACAAATGTACATATTATTGTTTCTTAAATGTATTAATAATTTATAATAAATTATAAATATATTATTTAATAATTTACTTGTACCATTTAGTTTTTTGTTTTTGGAAGGTAAAGGTACATTACAAAAAAGTGAAAAAGCTAATTAACATAATTTAAGTAACATCGATTGTTGTTTAATATTTTAGATATTTAAATACCAAACATCACTACTATAGCGGTCAGTTGAAATCATATACTCTTTGTTGAACTTTCCAATAACGATTAACTCTATTATTAAAGCTAAAACATATTTAATATTTTTATTTCACATACATTTGTATTAATGTTAATTATAAACTTAAAATACATACCTATTGTTGAGATTCCATAGTAAAAAAGGTAAAAATTATATCCAATCATATTTTTCATACCCAGAAATGTTATCGACAAAAGACAAATTATAAGAAAAATCTTATGATAATGTACCCATAACTCCATTTTTTTTCCACCTGTGGGCTAAAAAAACAATATTTTAGGATTATTTTATAAATCTAATCTTATTCGTAACCTAACCTAACCTAACCTTAGATGTAAATAGTATCTAATCAGTTAGTTGTTAACGAGGAATTATATATGTACTCAAGTAATAGTATCTTAGGTAGGTATACATTTTAAAGATTTTTTAATGAGAAAAAAAATGTCATACCTAATTAATAAAATTCGATAAATTAGTAAAAGTAAAAATACTTTCTTCATGTAAATAGGTAGCTTATAAACAGTCAAAATATCACAATATTCATTCGGTACTTATAACGCGTTATACATCAACAAAAAACCCTGATACTATCATAATTCATAGATATATAATAGTGTACTTTAGAAGTTTCGGCACACGTGTCATATGCTATCTACCAACAAATTGTCGGTGTTGTATGCTATCTACCGTATCTACGTTATCTACCGTAATCCGTATTAACGTTGTCAATATTATATATATATTTATAATTCCTTAAGGAATTTCAAAGTTATTTTGTATTTTAGATTTTAGTATGTGTTCGTTGATCGCTGAGATCAAACGTTGTGGTTGTGTGTTTTTCATTAATTGTAAATTTATGGCTTTATAAAATGAGTACTTTGTGTGAATTATATAGAAAAATTATTTTTAATGACAAAACTTGAATACAATTTTTAAAACATTGTGATTTATCACCTAATACAAAACTGTGCACAAAGTTAAATTCTATTGGAGATCAATGTAATGGTGGAATGAAAGAAACTTTAAAAAAATCTGAAAACTTGATGTGAAAGGAGATTTTATTATAACAAAATATTTATGATGTAAAAAAGGGTTGTCAAACATTTATTCAAAGGGTTGTCATAAAATACATTTGTTTGGTAGATAGCATACGACACGTATACGTAGATTTTTGTAGATATGATTTTCTTAGTAGATAACATACGACACGTGTGCCGAAGTTTCAAGTGCCCACAAATAATATTATACAATCACAACAAAATAACTAAAATAGTTATTCTAGGTTTTTTTTATGTAATTTCATCCAAATTTGAACTTAAAATTACTATAAAAATAAACTGTACTCCTTTATTTTTTAGATTTTTTGGTAACAGAATTAACTACTTACATGGAATCTTGTTTTGTTTTAAATTTTCAATCCTTAGATATAAAAGTTGAACATTTTATAAGTTTCTAACTACAAAATAATTATTCAATTTTAAATTTGATAAATTTTTTCAAAATTCGATATTTGAATACTTATAAAAAAAAATTGTGCCTATGTATTTTTCATATTTATACTGATATTGTATATCAGGAGCCTTGTATTAATTTTTTACACTTTTTGGCCCAACAGATAAAACTTTATTGATATTTATGACAACTAAATTGTTTATTCCACAAAGCAATTTCTTGTGCAATGAAAATTTTTAAAAGATTATTAAAAGTAACAAACTATATCCATAATGATTTTCACACAATCCGAATTACTTAATTTAGATAAATTTATTAATAAAAGGACCCAAGCTAACTTAGTGTTTCTATCCAAACTCATAAATGGGAATGTGTAGGTTGCCATAGATGCAATCTATTAGCTTAGGTTAATTTTAAGGTCCTTTGTAAATGATCTTCATTTGATGTGGTACCAACTATTTATAAAACATCCTTGTCCTTTGCATGATGAAATTTGCGAAATTAATCCATCACTCCTAGGTAGGTACTCATATTTATACTAAATTTCCTAATTTATTAATTTTTAACTGCAATATTTTAATATCATTTTATAATGTAATGTGTTTTATAAATTATAATTTACCTATTTCCTATACAAAAGAATTGTCTAGTTGTCCCTTGACTTTACAATAAATCAACAAATAAATCAATAATTATTATTATTAAAAAAAGAAGTTTATTTAAAACATTTTTGTGTGCAATAACTATAATATACTATGCATTCATTTTAACTGTACCTACCCAATAAAAACGTTCGGGTATTTCATTCAATTAAATTCATTAAATTCATTCAATATGTATTCAAAAATGTAATTATTGAAAATGTTTTTACTTACTAAGTCAAACGATCTTAAGCCATTGTTAACAATAATAATTTTTATAAGAAACGCGATGATTAGGAACATATACATCCAAAAAATTAACAGTATCGTTGAACCTATCTTATGTTTAGTGTCGATTTCACACATATTTCGGCATGACACATCTATAAGTATATAAAAAAGACACATAATATTATTATAAATATTCAACACGTTTGTTACATTACAAATTATCACTTTTAAAACAATATACCATGCGCGTTAAAGAAAAATTATTAAAAATCTTATAATATATAAGTAGTTAATTTGTAAATCACATTAAAAAATATAATTTTATTTTTATGTCGAGAAAATCAAAACAATTATAATATAAACAATAATTGTTTCTTAAAAAGTGATTTTGAGTTAATTATAAATTATTAAATCAATTACGGCAATAATTAACATGTTGATTAATTGTGATATTATAAAATTATCTAGAAAATCTTTGGATCTTTTCCTTATAACGTAAAAGTTCTTTGATCCAAATCTTTTTTGCTAATTTACGAACCAAAAGTCATAATCAAGCAGTGGCCTGGCACACCAATGGTTCATGGATCAGTTTTTAAGAGGCCCCATAAATCATAATGGAATACAAAGGACCCAAAAAACTTAATTTAATATTTTCACTACCATTTTTTTCTTTTAAAAAACATTTTTCAAATTCTAATTTTTAGAATTTTTAAGTAGATAACCTAAAGACCATATTTTCAAATTTCTGATATTTTTTTTACTACTTAAGGAGTGTTCTCTGGTTACATAACTTCTATTTTCAAATGATAACTCCTTTTTTTACTGCAAATTATTTAGCAGGTGATTGATATTGATTGATGATGATATATCTAAATAAAAATTTTAATAAGTAGTTGCTCCATTATTAAAATGTTTATACTAAGGATAGTCCTTAAATGGTACAATAAATCTCGAGTATTCGAAAATCTTCAAGCGTATTGAAAAATTCCATAAATCAGAATTTGAATATAATATGTATAATAATAATAGTGGTAATAGCATAATAATAGTGTGAGGATGCTTAAAAAATCACCCTGTATGATATTAACGCGAAGCCTGACGAGGGGAATAATGATTCATTTGTTTAATATTAAATTATGAAACTATTGGAAAATTTGAACTAAATTACTAAAAAATACTAAATAGTAAATAATAATTATTAATTAAGTACACAGAAATTAAATTACGAAAAACAAAATTATATTTCTATAGAATTTTAACTTTGAAGACAAAATTCATAAGTTATAAGACAATTATTGATTTTATTAATATTTAAATTGGATTTAAAAACAAAAATTGAGCCTTTAAGTGTGTAACGGTTCTGCTGTACAGTACCAAGATGTGAAGACGTGAACCTCGAAAGTAGTTATAGATCTGTAGTAATTGTATTAATTTGAATTCAATGATAAATCATTGTATAAGATGAACAATTATTGTAACGTTTAGTTCTAACTTTTGGATTATTTTACTTTTATTTTATTACATTTTTTTTTTTTTTGTATGACCACGGATAATGTTAATACAGTACTATAACACTATATAAATATAAATAGTAAAATATGAATATAACTCAAATTAAAACCATTCAATAAATAATTTTAAATAGTAAACAATTTAGTAAATAAATAAATATCAAGTTTCTTGAGTTATAGGTAACAATATGCCAATTAATTTAACTTCTGGATATTCAAGGTTATCAAACATATTATTTTTTATTTTTCTCAATATTATTATATATTAAAAAGATCTGAGAAGTGCCAATTTTTACATTCTAAAAGTATCAACTAGATACCATTTTTTACTAGAAAAATCCCTATATATTTTTCTACTATAAACAATATACGTATTTTGCACGAAAAAAAAATAAAACACTTTATTGAAAAATCCATACATTCTTCACTCTGCTCAGAATCTACAAGTTACCACTGGATGATGTTATACTATTGATATAACTATGAATGTTAACTGTTTAAATATCTTATACTGTTTTTAAGTTTAAATATCTTTATGGTTACGAATGAATACACATATACACTTATAGGCTATAGCCTGCAAACACTGATCAGCTTGAAAAATATTTTTTATTTTCATTAAAACTAATAGATAAAATAAATATATGATACATACCACTATGTTCGCAAACACGACAATTATATAAAATTATTAACGTATACATTAATAATGAAACAACTGAAAAAGAACAAAACAGCTGAAAAAAATGATTACGACATATTATTAAAATAATGAAAATATGAACAAGATAAATATTAAGCATATTAAAAAATTAAAAAATATAAAATGTATAAACGATACACAGAGAATTAAACAAAAATGGGGAAGTATGCAACTACAGTAGCTCTGGACTGCAGCTGGAGTTAAGTGTACCTAGTCATTGAGTACGTCACTGTAATGCGTATGAGTTAAATTTGAATTCAATGACAAATCGACGTATACGAAAAATTATGATTTTTAGGGAAAACGGTATACAAAGTTTATATGATTTATATTATAGTCATTTATTTTACTATTATTAGGTAGTAAAAATGGTAGATTGAATTAACTTTTGCCGAAAATATTTCTTGATTTTGATAAGTTTTGTCCAAATTTGATATGAAAAAGAACACGACAATCTATTTTTAATTTTTTTAAATAGATATAATATCAAATCAGACAAATTATGAAGATCTTATATTACATTTTAATATTTTTTGACCGAAAAAAAATTGTTTTACGGGCAATATCTAATAAAAACTAATAAATAATATCATATGCCCATAAAAGGCTCAAAAAGTTGAATTTTTTTCGATAGTTAGGTATATCATTAATAGACAATTAAAAATATAAAAAGTATGTAAAATATTCCAGAAAAGATATACAATTTTGAAATTGAATAATTTTTTAGCTATAAAAAGTGGTCTTTAGACTAATAAAAAGTGCCATAACATTGTAAAAATAATACATTCGCTCAGAATCTAAAATGTTATAAATGCTAAAAACAATTTGTTTTTAATTTCTGAATGAGTATGTAACTAACCAGTAATCACTATTCACTAATCGATTAATGTTATTAAATATTAATAAATAATAACAAATTATATATAAATATATTGATTTGAAATAATTCATGAAAAACCCGAATTACGACTATTGATTTAGGACGTCAATGCATCAGGTAGGTATTTTTTGGTTTTAATATTGATTTGTTGTTCAGAGGATGTCAGGCGCACTAATTTGTTCTCTGTATCTCTCTCTCTCTCTCTCTCTCTCTCTCTCTCTCTCTAATACTCAGGGAACAAAGAACATTAAAATCGTTCGTTCAGAATAACCAATCTTGTGTCTTAGCTTTAACGTTAGAGTGAATATTGACCTATTATAAAAAATAAAGTTAAAAACATGATCTGTGCTTGTATGTTGGATTTTCACGATACTTAAATTTTTATATGCTAGTTTTGAGTATACACATTATTACAACTTAAAGTGCTCATATTATATAGGTAGTGCAAGAAATTGGATATATCGTAATACACCCCTATATACCTATTATGTTAGTAAATTTCACTATGTATGATAATAGGCTACAGGTAGAACCATTTTTTAAATATTGAAGCTAACAATACAAGGTAATAATATGCTTTCTGTTGAACGTAAATGTACTATTATGTTGTTTATGTGCAAGAGGAAAAAGCAATGGTGCACTGACATTCGCTTGATATAATACTATAAATGTGTTTTTCTACTTACCATATTTATAGTACCAATCACCCTACAGGGTATAGGAACATCCATAATTGATTCGTCAATTAACGTTGACCCGTTTGCTGCATATCTAAGTGTATCTAATGTATTATTATATAATATATTTTGTTTACATTTGGAATGAAAGCCTTATCTCAAACGGTACTAAAAATGTGTATTATTACTTATAGACAACAGTGTTACAATGCCAAGACGTCTACTAATCACAGAATGAAATGTTGTAGTTGTAACTTATAGTAAGTGTATAGCCATTGTGATAAGTGCGATAACTGATATAATTCTGGCGATGGTAGGAGGATGGTAGTGGTGAGGCGACTGCAGCGTTTTCAAATCTGGTGGATGAAACTACAACGTTTCAATACACTGTGTAGTTTGACAACGCCTGGGAGTTTCCGCACCCAGTCGATAGTCGGTATCAGCGTCACAACAAGCTCTAAAATCTTGGAGAGAATTCAGCACGTCTACCAAAATATCAAATTTGAAATGATGAACAGCCAAGCAGGTTATTTTCTCCTCTCAGTTTACTTCCTCTACGTACCTAATTTTGATTAACTGTTTTTCAATTATAAAACAACACAAATCGCATGTGTTACGGTACTGTCATATACACGTAACATAGGTGTAGCAAATCGGTATCGGAGAATTAATTATTCATATTTTTATTTTAAAAATAGTTAAATATACATCCATAAAAATATATTATTTTCAAATTTATATAAAGTGATGTTATAAGATAGATATATGAAAAAAACTGCTCGGTCCCAAATTATATATATTTTTTTATATAAATCCGATAATATGTAAATTAATTGCTCTAATTTCAATAATAAATTAACACATTAGTTAGAATCTCTACAATCGCGTAGCCTCTCATTCCAATCTCCTAATTAATGCTCTCTCAACAAATGCTATTCCTGGTAATCATCCAAGGCGCTTGAAGCGCAATTGGTATAGATATCTTTAACTTAATCTGAAGAAAAAATAATAATAAAAAGATGGAAAAAATAAATTAATATAAAATATTCACTTAAAAGTGTCATTACTGGATGGCTTCTTTTATCAATTAATATTAATTTAATTTATTTTATTTTATCTAAGACTCTTATTATACCTTTTAGGAACAAATTGTGTAAATATCGATAAAGGAAAAAACAAAAAGTTAGAATCTAGTACATACCTATAATATGTGTGCTATGTTATGTTTGTGTAAGACAAGTAAAACACATGTGGCCTAATAAACAGATAATCAGAGATTCAGCGTTATTATTACATTCTTTACTCCAAAATATTAAATACCTAAATGATTATGTTACCTAGTATGTGATTCGGTCCGCATTAGTAGCAAGTTCAAATAGTTCAATGTACAAGCACTATAGCGGCGTGTCTACGTTAAGCATGGGCATTTAGTTTAAGTTTTGAAATATTTTAAGCATCGAAGTCCTAGTCTAAGGGGGGGGCTTCAGCCCCCATAGACCCCCCTTGTATCCACGCCTGTAGATATATAGTTATGAATACCAACTTGGAAACAAAGTCGATTAGATTACTTATTATTGTTCTATTTTTAAAAATCGGTTTGTCAACATTAATTGTTCATGTTATTTATAATTAATTTAGGTTGTGCCTACAGTGGTGAAAAGTTGTGTCGTTATTTGTGATACCTACTATATTAATAATTATTTTTATTCGTCAATCGTAGATCAAAATTTACTTTCAAAAGGATCTAAAAGTCAGATGCCTACATTTTATATACATGTTTCAGCTTTTATACATTTTAAATTCTGTATTATAATATTTTAACATATTTTATTGAAATTTATTTTCAACACAGAGGTAAGAAAGATTTGTTTCATAAAAATAATATATTTAAAATAATGATGCCTTTGTTTGTATATATTTTTAATTATTTATAGTATGAAGGCATGAAGCCCTAACAAATATTTCCTGGTAGGCCAAAAATTGCCTATTCACCCATCAGTCTATTGTAATAATTTATTATAAATTTATAAATTAGGACATACAAAATGTGTTTGTGTTGTGCTTTTACCACCTCGGCACTAATTGCAATAATTTAATTATGTTAACACGGCGCATCATATAGGCAATATAGGTACAACAATACCATGTGCAACAGTTTTTTATTAAAATATTATCGTTGTACCAATAGATATTCAAAATAATGTAAACATAATAATATATACCTAGTATATTATCTAAGATTTTTTAATTTTTTTTTCATTAATTAACCAGCTGCAACTTAGGTCATTGGGTGGTTTTTAACTGTGGGGGAGGGTACTAAACACGATTAGCTTAGACACGTGTGTTTTTAGTTTGGCAGAATTTTCAAGTGGGCATCCGTAGATATCTGCCATGCCCGGGGGGGGGGGGGGGGGGGTGGCGGCCTCTCTCTTCAAACACTGTGACTGCCCAAAGAGAAGTGCCGCCCGTAACCAAAGTTCGAACCAGCGACCGACGCCTTAGTCCGCTCGGTCACTCCGTGTCCCTGTCTAAGATTAAATTAAGTTTGTATGTACAATGTACTTATTGATGAATCCACGCCGTTCGCTTAGTATTTATAATAAACATTATTATTTTATAGTTTAAATTTTAGGTGTATAAGATTATTATTATTTTGAATTGCTTATTAGTTATAATAACTATAATATTATAATATAGTATGATTGATTTTCTTTATTTAAGTTACTTTGATTACAATTTTACGAATTAATAAATAATAATATGTTTTATCAGCAATATTTTTAAACTTAGGACGATACAATTCGATTAGTATCCAATGAAAATTTTCAAATTAGATTTTCGAATGTAAAAGAAAATATTTTATACCTTATAACTAGTTATAAGCAAAATATTATTTTATTTTATTTTGTTCTTCGATGCTATTATTTATTGTTTGTTTAATTAAAGAATATTTCATTGCTATACATTTTGCGAAAACTACATTATTTTTCACCTTATAAAAACTGTAGCTTGCATCACTTTAAAATAATTGATATTTTTTTTTTTTTTAACTTATAACATGTACTTTAAACCATTCATCAATCTGCAAGTTTATTTTAATGAATAGGTATATTAAATATTTCAAAATAACATTTTTATGGCTATGTAGTTGTAAGAGTCAAGAGGTAATCATCCGAATATTTTTTAGGCTTGAGTCTTCGTTTTCATCAGAAATTCCAACTTAAAAATGCCGTTAAGCGTACTGAATTAGGTATAAAAAAATTATTCTTTAGATCAGTTGAATGTTATAGTATTATGAATAACTCATCAATATTATACGATGACTATACACAGCGACGTTGAAACATGTCGCTCGTATTATTGCCTCCGCCGCATTCAAGCCATCCCGATACCTACCTACGTTGCCGACAGTGCCTACCCTGAGTGACAAGTGTATGCTGTTATTCAGTCGACATTCATGCAATCCACCACTTATATTTCCACGGAGGATTTATACTATTGAAGGAGGTCCATACTAAGCCGGTACCGCATCGAGGACGAAGTGAGCACCACATCGCCCGATTGCCGTATTCCGTTGCCTTGCCGCTGCCGTACATCGCGAGCTGATACGCAGTCGGTTGTATTTGGTCACGGTAATCCATCACCATTCAATTAGTCCACAACCCTTTGGAGTCAACGTGAGTTCTGGTTTTATAAATTATCAATAAATAAATAAAAACATTTTTGTTACTCGAATAGTAAATGCTGGAAAAAATTTCCACTTTTACATATTGTAAACTTTAAATAACTATTTTTTGTATGTGAGAACAAAAGCACAGTTGAAATATAAATACAACAGCGTTGCTTATATTCTTACACAGTGCGAATATTATAATTGACATTTGTCAGCTATTATTGATAAAATATATTCCTTACTGCCGAATGGACAATCCAAACGTAGGCTACTGTTTAATAATAACGGAACGTTCTCCACCATGGAATCTTTCGTGAATATCGGTATATGATTCTTTCTTTTGCCAAGGTAGTTCAATATGTCCATAAAAGGGCCTTCATAATGATAGTTCAAAAAAAAAACCATACTTTTCAGAAAATGTTTCATTGTCGTTAGAACCATTTATCGAGCAAATAATATCCATGCATGTTAGATGTCACTGGGTTAAAACTCAACCTATGTATGTATAACAATGATAGATAATAATAACTATAGATGCTTGTTTACTTAATTAATGGATATTGTAGTAATCTTATGCTACTGTATACTTCGTAGGTACCATTTTGATCTGTTGGCATCTGTTGTGATTTGATTTGTTGGCACGTCAAACAATATATGCTTATATAAGTTGTATTTAATTTTTTTCCATTCAAAATCAATTATTGTCTTAAAGACTCCCGAATAATCACATTTTACATTAAAATCGTCGATTTCACTACCCACAAAAATTATATCTTCTTCATCTAAAATGAAAACAATATCGTTACGTTATCTCTAAATGTAAGTGTTACAATATATAACAAGTACTTAATAATGTTACATGGTTAATAAATCATAATAAAAACAATTAAAATAGGATTACATTTTTGATTCAATTCTGAATTAATTTATAAATTATATTAAATATTAAAATATAAGATTATGATGTATACGTATACTATTGAATATAATTATTTGTGTTAATTAAATAATACAACTTTAATAATATTATCTTTTATTATGAGTTTTGTTCATATTTAATATTAATTTTTTAGATTCTGAGGGGAACGATGAATGTATTAATTTTACAATGATGTGTTTTTTTTTTTATTTTTTTATTCGTTTTTTTATTTTAGATTCTGAGTGGAACGATGAATGTATTGATTTTACAATGATGTGTGTTTATATATATTTTTTATTTTTTTTTTTGTGTGTGTTTGTGTCTGTGTACGATAAGTAGTCGAAATAATGATTTGATTTTCAACTTCAGTATCTTTTTCGATTCGAAAGAGAATATCGTTGGTGCATTGGGGAGGTCAAAATTTAAATTTCCCAATAGTTTACAAGCACCGGGAAAAACAACATAAAAATTAAGGAAAAACGGGAATTTTTACGCAAAATCAATTTTTTGCTAAATCGATTTTGGTTTTTGGTGTAACTCTGAAACAAATGATCGCAGATACATGAAATTTTTACTGAATATTTATATTAGCATTTTCTATACACTATACCTTTTTTTAAATAGTTTGACTTATTTTAAGCTGTTTAGGGACATTTTCAGTTTCCAATGTTTTTAGTTTTTATTCTATAAATATTAATACAATTTTATTTGTTGGGTACAAAAGCTTTAAATTTTAACAGAAGGCTCCTAATATATTGTTTCAAAGACAGATGAAAAAAAATTAAATATCCATAATCACAATTTTTTTTATAAGCATTTAAATTCGAATTTTGACAAAATTTATCAAATTTAAAATTTAAAAATTATTTCGTAGTTAAAAATTTATAAAATGTTCAAGTTTTATATCTAAGGATTGAAAATTTAAAACAAGATTCCACGTAAATTGGTAAGTATATAAATTACTTTTATTTGATAATCTATTTCGCCGGTAGAGAAGTAATGAGGAAGAAGTGACATTGCCACATTGGAATGGGTGAGTCAAGGAAATTGTCTAAGTCTTTGATCCTATTTGGAGACAGCATATTAAGTGTGGCTGAAAGTTATTTATTAGATGTTTTGTGAAAATATTTGCTTGGTCTTGATCGGATGTAGCCCAACTACCATCATCGTTACCCAAGGTGGGGGGTGGATTGTGGATACTTCGGAGTTTTCTAGTAGGCTTCCAGAGGGTAACATTTTTATGCATGAGTGATGATAAATATTTAGCATATGATTTGGACCTGTGATTAGCAAGGAGGCGTTTAAGTTTTAACTAGAAAGCATTGTAGAGGCGTTTATCACTTATCAGCCGGGTATCTGGTATTTTGGTAGATCGCTTGGGCACGGTGTTTCTGTGAGATCAAGGTTCTTATAAATATAGGGAGATTGATGGATGATTCCTTAGAGAGCAGAATTTTGGCAGAGTCCCATACAGATGACTTTATATTACATGTAAGTATATTAACGGCGTCATCTATGTCACTAGTCGTTTTTAAACGAATTTTTAAGTCTGTTTTATCATACAAGGATTTTTTAAATTTTTCCCAAATAGTTTGATGACGGGATAAGACTGTGGAATTCGGTTTTTAAAAGGGGCGACAGTCTATAGTGAGAAAAACTGAAGAATGGTCAAAGATTTGTTCTAGAAGGTTGATGGTTTGGGTATGGAGACTATTAGAAATGTTGCTATCTAGATGTATCTAGATGAAATGTATATCTAGAATATCAAGGTTTTTATGACAAGATGTGAGCCAGTAAATATAGGTAGGAGGGGACAAGATAGATATTCTGGAATTAGATATGGATTGTAGAAGAAAGTTTCCTCTAGAGTTTGAGGTACGACATCCCTATTGGATATGTTTTGGGTTAAAATCACCTACTATATAGTTGTTGATTAGAGTTGTCAGGTATTCTGTAATTATAGTTTTTATAAATATTACAGATTTTTTGACATTTTCACAATTCACTATTGTCTTTGGGGCTAATGTTATCCATAACATTGATTTTAAATTAGTTACATGTTGATTTGAATTGTTCCATTTTTTTAAATAGTTGTAACAAAGTACATAAAATTTATCACATTTACTTTCAAAATTAATTCTATTGATAAGTCCTTCGTCTTCAAGTTTTGTTACGAGATTTTCAATTTCTACCACGAGAAACCGATCCTTTCTTTTGTTTTCAATTTTCTCCATAAGGTCTTCCATCATAATCATTAATTCGATCGCCGATCATTTTTGACTTTCAACTTTCTTTATATACGAGTTTATAGTTTTTAACTGACGACACAAAAACTTAAGCCATAATAAAACACTTTCATTTTCAAAAAAAAAATTGAGAGCATTTGGACAATTGTTTTGAGACAGAAAATATGATTTCAAACCATCAAAAATTGATATGATGCTTTCAATAGCAGGAAAAAAAAGAAAGCCACCTTGTTTTTGAATGAGAGAGTAAATCCTTGTACTGGGCGTCAGCAAAATCGCAAAATTCTCTTAGATTTTCAACACGAATAGTGTAAATATGGAAAAAACTAAAAATGTTGCATACTATATTCTCAACATCAATTGGCAAACAATCTGAAGCACATTGAATACTGTTTTGAATAATATGTGCGTAACAACCCATTCCTAAAATATCTCTGCATAATATTCCACTCCGCAAAGTTCAACGTAATATAGAGTTCAACGAACATTTTTGAACTACGTTGACAACACTTTAATAAAATTGAATGTCCCAACCACGACTATTCGTCAATCCTAAAATCCCTTGAGCTAGACACTTTAGCCAAACCGTAGGCAAGCAGCAAATCTCACCTTTTTGGCCAAATTTTTTAAGGGGAAAATTGACTCACCGTACTTACTATCCCAAGTCTCTTTTAACGTTCCAGTCCGTACCTCTCGCCATACTGTTCATTTTCACTTGCCTCCTCTTCAAAACTAACTATGGTCAAAATTAACCACTACGTCGGTGCATGTATTTAGCTAATTTAGACCCTTCCTTCTCACTAAATAATTTTTAATTTTTCTATGCATAAACTATTTATTGTACTAAATTGTAATATTGTAAATTGTGCGGAAGCCCGTGATGTATTAAAAAATAAAATAAAATAAAATAATATACGTAAATATATACGTAGGGTTTTAAAATTTCATGAAATTTATTTTCTTGAAATATATCATGAAATATTTTATTTCTGTGAAAAATAAAAATTATATTACGAGTATATCTAAAAGCTTATAATTGTCAACTTCCAAGTGAATATTTTTAAAAGTTGGTTTATTGTATGAAACAAAGAAAATATGTAACATATTTACATATAAATATATCAAATCTATAATATAACAAATTTAAAAATTGTCTTTTAACTCTAAAGTTACAAGTACTTACAACCTCATAAACCAACTCAACATAATAACATATTGTTGAGAGCCCTGGATCTGCGAATGCATATTTTATTATAATATACGTATTATAATTATTTTATTATATTATATTCACAATGTATAGACATAAACTACTATTAATAGTCTTGAGACGTGACCTTTTACAATATACAAAATATGATCTAAGTATTAAATAAAAGAGTCCAGAGCACCTTCAAATCATTCAGTAATATACACACACACACATAAACGACTTTTGTACACTTTATAATTATTGAAAAATGAAAATACACTATTATTTCATTCGCCGTTGAAATTGACTTCAGCTTTATTTCAAACCATTAACTTTTAGATCGCTGACAGTCTGAATACAACAATATTTTAAAACTCATATAAAAAATGTTTTTGCTCTCAAAATAATGCCAGGGATATTTTTCATAACTACATAATATAGAATATACAAATATGAAATAATAAATCAAAGAAAATAATATGTTTTTCTTTATTTATAAATGTGTAATCAACATATCATTTCTAATCATATAAAACCGAACAAGTTTAAAAGAAGAAAAAATATTTTTCATACTTTCATTGAAATATTTCTAGAAGAGTGAAATTTTCAATTTTGAAATATTTCAAGAAGAGTGACATTATCAATTTTGAAATATTTCAAATTTAGAACCCTATATATACGTATATACATATATACGTAGCTAGCTGAATGTCCCGGTGTCGCAGGTTTCTAATACCGTCAAATGTTTTTACCTACCTAGTATATTTTTACCGGGGGTATAAAATATCCTAGATTTATTTTACCCCCGGTAAATATATCCTAGGTTTTTTAATCTATAATCATTAATCGATGATGATATGACTTGTAATACTTCGAGATTATAATAATGATGACTTTATACTGACGTCTTACACCAATGATTTCGAGCATGCTTTAGTGTGCTATGAGTAGTGATGTGCAGATTACGAGAATAATCTTTTACAAATCATAATATCATACCTAATATTATTACCGGTAATTTTTTTTTTATTATTATTATATTAACTAATAGTGTCATAGTGATACAATTATGTTAAGGTCAGTAGGTACTACTGGTATCAGATTATATAGTCGTACAGACGTAAATACATTGGAATTACTGTACTAGATATACTATTTAGTATTTAGTATTTTACCGCCGATCAATGATTTATTAAAGAAAAAGAAAATTTCCTGATAATTTATATATCAATACAATATAGGTGTATAACCACAAATATACCTAGGAAATAGGAATAAATTAATTTATAGCACGCTGACTGAATGTCCAATACGAATTTAGTCGAGTAGAGTACGAGTGCCATACAGACACCCTATAATAATAATATATTATATTATACACGCGTAAATGTATAATACCATTGATAATAAATACCATACTATAGTATTAAATATGAATAACAATAACAATACGAAGGACGTAGGACGTCCTGTGGTATGTAACTACTTCGATATATTTATTTAGTAATGATCACTGAACTCCAATATTTTCTAGGATTACCTAGGTAAGGAGAGTGCGTGCTATGAGTTACAATAGCATACACGTAGACAAGTGTTTTAGTAAACTTTGAACCTGCGAAAGGTACTATAGTATTCAATATTCATAAATCATAATATATTGGTATATCGTATCGTCACACGCGGAGTTGATGACATCTGTCAATGTGTCAAACCTCAATTTGTCAAAACTCAAACTTGAATCTTATTCGAACTTTCGAAATTTTTTTGTAAATTTAAACTGTATAATATTATACAGTGTTATTATACAGTGCTATTATACAGGGTTATTCAAAACAGCACTTGTCGTTGGCGCATCATTAACCATCCGCGTAATAAAATTGGTTAATAATTTGCGCATCGCCCGGGTCTTAAGTATTCTTAATTTAACAGTAATGACTAGTGACTAATAAGTAATAAGGATTAGTTTTAGTAAGTACTGTAATATGGCTTGAACGTCAATACCTAACATAATACATAAATACCAGTATAATATCTCAAAGTTTAAAAATATTTATATTTTAAATAGAAAAAGCTCATTCGTAAGCACCTCATAAATGGGCGATTGCAAATTCCGATTAAATACCGGTAATTCTTATTTCGCACCACACCGCTCATTGGATGAGTGAATATTATTGGAGTCATGCCTATTGGACTTCGAATTATTCGAACGGTCGCGATATATTGTAAATTATAAAATATTATAATATAGGTATATTGGCGATGATTTATGGTTTGTATATCGGTTGTGTGTTCACTCGTCCTCTTTAATTCATACATTCAGATGTTGGATTTCAAAATTTGTTGCTCATAATGATACTATAGTATAAATATTTTCATGTATTTTACTATTGTTGATAGGTCACGTACATATATAATATTATAATGCAGGTTATGTATTATGTATAGGTACGCATAGTGTAATTTTTTAATGTTTGGATAGTTGGAACAATCAGGAAATAGATTTTGTTCCGATGTTGATCATAATTTCATATAGTAATTACTAACTAGTATAACCAGGAATTCTAAAATATGTTGAGATCGTTCGAACTATAATAGTATACAATTACAGAAATCAAATCGATATTATATTTTGGTCTAAAATATAAATTACTCGTCTAGTGTGTTGAAAGCTGTTGAGTGATGACTTATGTATCGGGTAAATAATTATGCAGTGCTTGTGGTCTGTGGAAATAAATTATATTATGTTTACGTTCGACAAACGAAAATAAACGTTTCTTAAATATTGAATCTCGATTGATCAGAACGATTCGTAGGTTTATGATAATATTATAATGTAGGGTAATTTTAGCTGTGATTGTTTTGTAGTGCTTTAAAAGACATCAATACGTCTCGTCTGTGTCGATATGAATAATATTATCTAATTGATATTTAATAATTATTTGAAACGGGTGTTTACTGAGAAAATAATCGCCCTGCTCTATTAGGTATACGTAATTTAATATAATATATTATCGCAACTTTGAATACGTTGAACGACAGGGTAGTGTACATTTCCACACCACCTGTTGACTTTTAAACAACAAGATAATATAAATAATATCATATCATCCATATGTTGTTTAAAAGCATGAGGTATTACACGTGGCGCGTTTTTTTTATTGTGGTATCCCCGGTAGGCCTAGTCCACATCGTAAGCGAAAACGCGCGAACGCCGATCGACTGCAATAAAATTAATTAATATAGATTGGTATTGCGAAAACTGTACTTCACGCGAATAGATACATTAATTTAAAATATAGTAAAATAAAATAAATACCCAATGATTCATTGAATATAGGTTTTAACTTTTAATTTTTAACTTTCACGGCGTTCGCCCATTTCCAGCTTAATTGTGTTGGATTTAAGTGGGTTACAGCCTCTGGAAAGAGACAAGCGAGGCGCTGCAGGCGTTGGGGGAATTTGTATTTGTTACATGGTATTATATAAGTCCAGGTAGTCAAAACGAGTAAAAATGTTTCGGGTTTCGTATATTAGAAACCGGGTAAAAAATTTTGCGCGTGGGTTATGGGTCTTGCGTTCAAAACCGGGTAAAATTGTTTGCAGGTTTCGCGTCCGAAACCGGGTACAATTATTTGCGGATAGGGCGGGTATAGGGTACAAAAGTGGGTCAAATTGAGAGTGGGTTATGGGTTTTGCTTTCAAAACCGGGTAAAATTGTTTGCGGGTTTCGCGTCCGAAACCGGGTACAATTATTTGCGGAGAGGGCGGGTATGGGGTACAAAAGTGGGTCAAATTGAGAGTGGGTTATGGGTTTTGCTTTCAAAACCGGGTAAAATTGTTTGCGGGTTTCGCGTCCGAAACCGGGTACAATTATTTGCGGAGAGGGCGGGTATGGGGTACAAAAGTGGGTCAAATTGAGAGTGGGTTATGGGTTTTTCTTTCAAAACCGGGTAAAATTGTTTGCGGGTTTCGCGTCCGAAACCGGGTACAATTATTTGCGGAGAGGGCGGGTATGGGGTACAAAAGTGGGTCAAATTGAGAGTGGGTTATGGGTTTTGCTTTCAAAACCGGGTAAAATTGTTTGCGGGTTTCGCGTCCGAAACCGGGTACAATTTATTGTTAGCGGGCTTATGGATGGGGTATACAGGCGGGTTAAGTTGGGCGCGGCTTATGGGTTATGGGTTTTGCTTTCAAAACCGGGTAAAATTGTTTGCGGGTTTCGCGTCCGAAACCGGGTACAATTATTTGCTGGTATGAGTAAATGGGTATAAAAGTGGGTCAAATTGGGTTTGGGATTTGAGAATGGGTACAATTTATGGAGGGTTACCCGTTTTTACTCCCTGAATTATAACGACCATGTGACGGGACTGGGAATTTAAATATTAATAATAAATAATAATAAATATTTAAAGGATGATAGCTGGATACTTATTTAAATTCAACACTGTCCTAACTAATAATTCTATATATATATATATCTATAACTATAACTATAACTATAGCTATAA
The DNA here is from genome assembly GCA_949089665.1 of Macrosiphum euphorbiae. Lineage (NCBI taxonomy): Eukaryota > Metazoa > Arthropoda > Insecta > Hemiptera > Aphididae > Macrosiphum > Macrosiphum euphorbiae. The sequence continues at coordinate 115,124,495 of CARXXK010000001.1, forward strand.
CTAAATTATTACTATAACTATAACTAGGTATATTATTACTATTATTATTATTATTTCCCTAATTTTATTAAACATCCACATGATTAGGTATACTAAAGTCCTATTTCTATGTCACCAACCACTAATGCCAACTACCAACAGGATCCTATTCATCGACATCCATTCAACCCTATCTCAAGTAACAAGATTCCTCAGAATATATATGTAACAGTAGTTCAAAGGCAGTGGACAGGTTCCTTAGCAAAACCATATCGAGTGCAGTGCATGGTAGGTATAAGTGGATAAATGGGTTTATGTGTGGTTGTGTATTGTGTATAGTACTGTGTGAAGTTTCTGGTAGTATAAAATATGTTCCTGTATAATATAATAATAATATAATATAATATAATATAATATTGGTAATTAAAATAATAAAAAAAAAACATAAAATAATCACAGCATATGGGTTATAACTTATAACGAAAGAATAATAATAAATTATTAATGAAAATATACGGGACTCGGTCCAATAAGATGAACCTTGCAATTAGGTACCTAAGTATAGTTTTTTTTGGGACAATTAATAAAATACTTAAATAACGATTGAAAGATAAATGCAATAAAGTTCTGGCTCTATAATATATTATATTACCTAACCTAACCTTATATGGTGAATAATTAGATTAGATTAGACACCTATTTTAGTTGCTGCAGAGTAATTATAAGTTGAAGTTATAAGTAATGAGAGCTTTTTTTAAGTCTATGATGATATTGAGAGGTACACATTATAAAAATAAAATCAACACAGTTGCGTTTTGCACACATGATAAGGAAATAATATGGATATAGTGAATTTGTATTATAATATATTAACGGCGATAAAAAAACATAAAATAATAATATTATTAAAAATACGTAGGTACACAGAGATTAGCCCCTATACAATACCAATAATGCAATATATAATTTTAGATTACTCAAAGGAAAAATTAAAAATGCGATAAAATAACTCGTTCAACAAATTTGAACACTACTAATTAATATTATTATAAAAAAATTATAAACCCAACAACATATTTTAAATAATAAAAAAAAATTGCCGTAAAACGTCAGATAACAATGTGTGTGTGTGTGTATGTGTGAGACCGGCCGGCGATAGTCTGTGATGTGTTTGACATTGAGATGAAGACGTTATAGGTACCTACGACAATATTAAATTAAATACAATAATTATTTTACTCATTAAGAATAGGGGGCGATAATTTTCGTTCTCGTCTAAAATCACATCGCCGAAAACCTCTGGTTGCTGAATTATCATGCTTCACTTTCACGGGTCACCATCTAAGCGAGGGGTCAGCAATCAGTTTCTGGGGGTCCGGAGGATTTGAAAAATAACTTTGTAGGTCCAGAAAACCTTTTGTTTATCATGCTAAAGGTCTACATGCAGAGAAAAATAATGAAAAATATCAGCATTAAAGTAAAATAGTTTTGACGTCCATTTATTTCCCTTTGGTGGTCCCCCGCCGTTACCGACCCTTGCTCTAAGCGTTAGCTAATTTATAAAATAAGTGTAAGTCTATACCTATACTCAGTAGCGTAAGCAGGATTTTAGTTCGGTTAGGGTTTTACCTAAGTAAATAATTTAGATTATTTTTTTTTTTTTTTTTTTTTTTTTTCTAAACAGTTTTTATATAACAAATTATAGTTGGTCTCAAATGTAGTCTATTAATCTGGTCGTCTATATAGAGCTTCTTCGGGCCGTAATAAAAGTGGTAATATATTATTGACAGACGTTTAGCAATTTTCTAAATCAGCCGAAAAAAATAATCTATGATGATCGATGTATATGCCATATACAACAATTTATTTTATATCTATTAAAAATGACCAAAAATTGATCTGTGTGTATCAAAATGGAAAAAAATAAGTTTTTTTTTTTTTTTTGTAGAAAAAAAGAAAATTTTAGGGGGGGGGTCAGAACCGTAGAACCCTACTCCTGCGTACGCCACTATAGGTATACCTATACTTATATATTATTATATGCTACCTACTACAAATAAATACCGAACAAAAATAATATTATGTACGTACATGTATTTACAGAATACAGAAAATTTTCTTACTTACTTGGATTATACTGTTTATAGGTACCAAGTTTAATTTGGCTGAGCTGAAATAATTTCTTACTATCACGTGGATTCATTAACTTTTCCATATTGTCCAAAAGCTATGAAACATCGAGGTACGTACAATACTATTTCGGATCCATGTTCTGATAAATAGTAGCTTTTGTTCATTTAATATTGCATTCATTGTTGATGTGTGGACCTATATGTATCTAAAACGGTGTAATGATTTATATTGAAAATAAAAATAAAAATAAATTTTGCACCAACTTAAAGACAGTAAGGAAAGTTAAAAAGAATTTTGGAAAACTTAAAGAAATTACAAATTAAAACGACAATCGGAAAAATTTAATATTATTCGCACGAAAGTTAAAACTGTGGAGTATAATATAATTAAAATATATTTTAAACAAAATTGAAATATAAATAATAAGTAATAAATAAATTGAGAGGTTGGTTACTAGTATCGGTTAAAAGAAAATTAATAACATACATATTATATGGCCAGCATAGTTTTTTTTTTTTTATAATAATATTAAATATGAATAAATAATAATTGTTTATAAATGTTTTATATTATTATGTTTGTAGCCAATTCATCATAATAACAATTAATACTAAGTATAGGTATAGCGTTACTATAGCCTTACATTATAACCAGGATTAGTGAGTAATGATGTACATTTTCATGAACATTTTATAATTTCTCATATTAATTTCTTATCAAATATATCCTTTGATATTATATACTAGTTATTAGTTATAGTATATTTAAAGTTTAAACTGTATTACCATTAACATATTTTAATATTATACCTACTATTAAACAAACCTAATACTGTAACGGGATAAACCGTCACTATATCAAAATGGTCCTTTTCAGGACCACCTAACACAACAGTATGGCAACGTAATGCGACACAAGTAATAGACGCGACATATTGGAATAAGTAGTTTGTCAACAGGAAAGTTTCACGGAAATGACAAGCGAAAACCACATTAACAAAGCGAACACCAACGGGTCGAGGTGTGGTTATTGCTTGTCAAAGCAACCACCCTCGACCAATCACAGGACAACAAAGAGAAACAAATAGTATATATACCGGGACAGTTCACCGGTCAAAATTCAACTCTGAAGAAGCTGGCCATGGCCACCAATTGTTCACCAATTTCGGATACGAATATTACCACTAACAACAACAACCGTTCTCGTTCCGTTTCTATGGACGGATCTGAGTATTCTGATTCTAATGATACCATGTCTACTCCTCCTTCGGACACTGACGAGACAAACAAAAAATCACTTAAAAATTACCCACAATCCGACAATAAACGCTCCAACCGCATGCCACCAATTCTGATCCAAACAACCTCCGACCACCCATGGCGGAAAATAGCAAAAGCTATGTACACAAAAACTCAAGGTCTCGACCAAGTGACCGCAAAAACCACATCGATTCCGTTACAAATCCAAATAAACTGCCCTGAAGAGTCCTCATTCAGACTCGTCCAACAATTCATGACCATCAACAAAATCAGCTTCCACACCTTTGCATTACCCAAAGAACAATCCCTTAAAATTGTAATTAAAGGTGTTCCACTTGATATTACTGATGATGAACTCATGGAAGAACTCCTAGAGGAAGGTTTCAAACCAAATTTTGTCCGTGCTTTCGTAAAAAATGATAAAAGACTTCCAATTCACATGGTCTCCCTAAAACGCACAGAAAATGTGAAAGAAATATTTGAAACCACTGAACTTTTCTACGTCCGAGTAAAAATAGAACCATATAAATCAACGGGTCCCGCCCAATGCTTTTCATGCCAGAGATTTGGCCACTCATCACTTCAGTGCGGACACCCTCCAAGATGCGTTAAGTGTGGAGCAAACCATTCAAACAAGGAATGTAAGAAACCAAAAGAAGATACCCCAACCTGCTGCAACTGTAATGGAAAACACACCGCAAACTATAGGGGCTGCCCATACTACACAGATATTTACAAAGGAAAAATAGACCACTCCAGAGAAGCAAGAAACAAATCCATACTGACAACGATGCCAACGCCTATACCACTACCCGCAACACACGAAACGACCATAGCATCAACAATTAAATCTTACGCGAGCGTAACAAAACACCAAGCAGAAAAGCCAGAACCTACAATAAACGCATCCAAGCTCTTGCAAATAATCAAAGACCTCCTTACAACAGCTCAAGAAAGTGAAGACGTCGCATCAAAAAATGCGGTCATCACAACAGTCCTGAGAATCATAAACGCCATCCCTACATCCCATGATGAATGACCTAAAAGTCTTATCATGGAACTGCAACGGTATCGGAAACCGAATATCAGAACTGACGGCATTTGTAAAAATTCACAATGTAAATATAATTCTGCTTGGAGAAACCCGCCTCGACCCCAAAACACAGCTCAAAATCCCAAATTTTCATACTTACCGCACAGACCGCCAACCACGGACAAGAACCCCTCCAAACGGGGGAACCGCAGTGCTTATCCGTCGTGGCATTGTACATCAACCCGTAAATATTCCAACCGAGCTCGACTCGACCTCGGTTAATATAAAACTCGAAAACAACATCACCCAGGTAACTGCAGTATACAAAAGCCCGGGTGCTACACTCAAACCAACAGATTTAGACGCGCTGACCAACCACGATGGTCCTCTCATAATTGGCGGCGACCTAAATGCTAAGCACACAGATTGGCACTGCCCACAACGTAACAAATCAGGCAAAACCCTTGCACAACATGCCGAGCGGGTAAACCGATACTCGGTCGTTGCCTCCGACTCGCCAACACACTATCCCTACATCGCGACCCATCGACCAGACATCCTCGACATTTTCCTGCTAAACTTGCCAAACACGCACTACCTCTTAACCAATCACTGCGAATTATCGTCAGACCATAACCCTCAGATGCTAAACATATCATCCCGACCTTCAATGGGTGGGCCACCATCAGCAAGAAAACGCATAAACTGGAGAAAGTTCCAAACCGAACTAACTCCCCAAATAAAAAACATTCGCATCACCACCATCGAAGACATCAACAAAAACATCGACCAACTCACCAAAACCATCCAATCTGAGATCCAAAACTGTTCCTACGAATCGCGAACACAAGACCAACCAAAATCACTACCTGATGACATACTGCTTGAGATTGATACCAAGCGTTTACTACGGAAAAACTGGCAACGTACGCGCGACCCTCGGGTGAAAACGCTATACAACGCACAGGTTTCCCATGTCAAAGATATCCTCACTCGCCACAGACATCGGAATGGAACTCTTTTACTGCCACTCTCAATTTTAAAAACAAATCCATATACAAATTGAACCGACGACTCCTCCACAAACAACCAGCATGTCAACCTCTCAAAGCACCTGATGGGACAAAAATCTACGACACTAACTTAAAGGCAGAACTTTTCGCAGACACAATGTCAGCCCAGTTCCAAAACAATCCGGGCCCACCATCACCTGAAGTCACCAACTCAATCCAAAGATTACGTGACCTTGTAAATCCTCCATCGGAAGAATATGTTACGCCGAAAGAAGTATCTGGCATAATAAAAGGACTCCCTTCAGCAAAAGCACCAGGCGAGGATGGCATTACCAACAAGGCATTGAAACACCTTCCAAAAATTGCAATTATCCTCCTAGCGAACATCTACAGTCTACACGTCATGCCTCAGACTCTCTTACTTCCCTGACCAGTGGAAAAAGGCTCAAATTGTCATGATCCCAAAACCCATGAAGAATCACCAAATGCCAGACAATCATAGGCCTATATCACTCCTCAACACCATGTCTAAAATATTCGAAAGAATAATTCTACGTAAGCTTAACATCCACGTAAAAACTAGATGTGAACAACACGCTTTCCGTACTGGCCACTCTACGATCACACAGCTTATCACACTGACCGATGACCTGAACCAAAGATCTCAGAAGGGGGAAAAAACTGTAGCCGTCTTCCTAGACGTGGCGAAAGCTTTTGACCGCGTGTGGCACGAAGGACTCATCCACAAGTTAACACTCTCAAACGTTCCTCACTCACTTATAGTACTCATTGAATCCTTTCTTAAAGGCCGTACTTTCAAAATCAAAATATCTGATCACCTATCTACATCTCGTGACATAGAAGCGGGTGTCCCTCAGGGGTCATGTCTATCACCGCTCTTATACTCAGTCTACATAAACGATTTCCCGACCATAGGACCAGTCACACTGGCCCTCTTTGCGGACGATACCCTTCTCTACACGAGCAACCATAACTACAAATATGCAGTATACAAGCTCCAAAGACAACTGGACATCACGAACGACTGGCTCACAAAATGGAGAATCCAATTAAACGTATCCAAAACGGTAGCAGTGATATTTGGGCCTCGATCCCAAAAACAAACCATGAAGTTAAAATTACAAAACCAACATCTCGAATGGAGCAATCACGCAAAATATCTTGGAGTCACCTTCAACCACGATCTAAGCTTTGACAAGCATATCCAAAATACCATCCGAAAGGCTCGCGGTGCCCGGGCTGCACTACATCCGATCCTAAACCGAAACAGCACTGTTCCACTGGCTAACAAACTGACAATATACAAAATATACATTAAGCCCATTATTTTATATGCAGCTCCCGTTTGGAGAAACAGAATTCGCCAATCATCTTGGAAACAGATTGAGATCTTCCAGTCCGTATCACTACGTACCATGACCGGCGCCCACTACCTGGTCTCAAATCTAAACTTACGGAACTCAATGTCCATCGAAACCCTTCAAGACGAAGCACTCCACCTATCAAAAAACCTTGCTCATACACTTTCAAGGAGCAAATATCCACACTTATCATGTCTAGTCCCATGAACAGACCAAAACCTATCAATTAAATTACCTTATTCAGAGAGAAAAGGCTTAGCCTGGTGCTCTTAAACAGGCCAAAGGCCGTCCCACCAAAGCAAATTGCAAATTGGTCAAATCATTATCACACATCATCATACTTCAGTTCACATCCGAACAAGTCCAACACCACTCAACTTGCAGCCAGCCTTCAACAGCAGCTCCTCAAGCAGCCGTATTCACCGCTCTCAACAGGGCATCAGCGCCCACGGTTCACACCCGGACCGTCACCTAAACAGCCGTTTTCACCGCTCTCAACAGGGCATCAGCGCCCACGGTTCACACCCGAACCGTCACCTAAACAGCCGTTCTCACGGCTCTCAACAGGGCACCAGCGCCCACAGCAAGCCGCCGCGGAAGCGAAATCTTCACCAACAGCCGTTTTCACCGCTCTCAACAGGGCACCAGCGCCCAAAACAAGCCGCCGCGGAAGCGACGTCGACGTCAACACAAATCAGCCGTTTTCACCGCTCTCCGACAGGGCACCAGCGCCCACAAGTAAGCCGCCGCGAAAGCGACGTGTCCCTCCGCAACCAGCTGTCGTGGGGCCGCGCCCTCACATAGCCACAGCATCCCCCCCCCCCAGAAAAAGGTTGACCACAACCTTGACTATGGGCAGACCCAAACGAAAAACCGGAAACCCCTCTTACTACTCACCTCCGAAAGTGGCACGGCAACGTACAGCTTCCCCCCCGCCACAACCTAACACTTCCGACTCTGAAACACTCGATTCCCTCTCTGACTGCAGCCTTTATACAGACCACTCACTGTCCTCTGCGACATCTACTAAATCAACTTCCACTCCAACTTCCGTACCTAATACAAACCAAACAAATAGCCCCGCGCTAAACAAAACCACATCCGTACTTAACCAAACAACCTCCGCACCAAAACAAACCGAACAACAAATCCCGACATCAGCCAAACCCAAGCAAATCAGGCCACCCCCCTTAATCTTAAATTCTGCGTCCTGGCGAAAAATCGCACCAACCATCTACAAACTTCCGAACTTCACTCCATCGGCAATTACAGCCAAAACCACATCCAATGGACAAATAACTGTCCAAACTACCGACCCCACCCACTTCCGACAAATTCAGAGAGTCCTAGTTGACAGCAAAACTGAATTCCATACCTTCAGCCTCCCTGAAGATCGTTCCCTTAAGGTCGTTCTAAAGGGCATACCGACCGACATCACCACTGACGATCTAAAATCCGAACTAGAAACCCTAAACTTCCAAACAAAATACATTCGCCGTTTCGGTACTTCCGAAAAACCGATGCCCATGTGCCTCGTACACATTGCGGCAACCCCGAACGCCAAGGATATCTTCCTTCTCAACTCCCTATTTTATCTTACAATTTCGGTAGAAGCCCTTAAACCTTCCGGCCCGGCACAATGTTTTTCGTGCCAACGTTTTGGACACGGTTCCCGTAACTGTGGCCACCCACCCAGATGCGTCAAGTGCGCAGGAAATCACTTGGCATCTGAATGCCAAAAAACTCCCGAGCAAACCCCGACATGCTGCAATTGCGGCGGGCCTCATACGGCTAATTTCCGCGGATGCCCACATCTCTTGACGATAAAACCCAAAATCGCACCACCAACAACCAAACCTCAAACCCTGCCACCGACAACTCAATCTTTTACACCACCCCCGCCCCCACCAACAACTACAATAAAACCCCAAACCCGCTCGTATGCTGCAGCCACCACCGGCCAAGCGCCCCCACCACCACCACCACCAAAACCGACCAGTCCCGAAGCCCCACAAATTAACCTGTCCCTCATTTTAAACCTCCTGACCAACCTCTTAACAGCCATAGTAAACAACCAGGACCCCAAAACCCTGATACAAACAGCAATACAATCATTCTTAACCATACTATCCCCCCAAAATGGATAACTTAAAAATTCTATTTTGGAACTCAAACGGCATTAACCACAAACTTGACGAACTGCGCTCTTTAGCACTAAAACTGAAAACCGACATAATCCTACTTAACGAAACCCACCTAAAACCCTCTGCCAGACTTCACATTCCTAACTTTTTTACGTACAGGAACGACCTGCCGCCCGTGCGGGGCTCGCCCGCCCACGGAGGCACGGCCGTTCTCGTCAACCGACGTATCGTCCACCAACCAGTTACCCTAAACACAACCATCCAAACCTCTTCCATCCTCGTACAACTCAACGGCCACGAAGTACTTATTTCAGCCGTATACAAACCACCCGGAACCCTACTAACGACCAACGACCTCGACCTTTTGACAAAGAGTGCCGAATGGCAAATTTCGGCAGGCGACTTCAACGCCAAACATCCGCTGTGGTATAGCCACACGACTAACGCTGCCGGCCGTGTCCTCTTTGACCACGCACAACAATCGGACTACTCTGTAACTGCTCCCTCTTCTCCCACACATTTCCCGACATGCACACGATACAGACCTGACATACTCGACATCGCCCTCGTACGACTACCCTATCAAACCCAAATCATTAACCTCAACGAACTATCTTCCGACCACAACCCCATTCTTCTAGATACACTCTGCACTCCTATCTCTTCTTCTCCACCGGTTACGAATCGGTTTATTAACTGGAAAAAATACACGACAACTCTCGCGAACTTACCGAACTCAACCACTCAACCGACCAACGACCGTGAGTCTATCGACCTGGCAATCGAAAACCTCACAAAACATATCCAACAAGCGGTTGAATCCAGCGTATACGTACCGACACGCAAACACCCGTCCACTGTAGTACCAGACTACATTAAACTGGAAATACAAGACAAAAACCGTATACGCCGCGAATGGCAAATAAACCGCGACCCGACAATTAAACGACAACTAAACGCCAAAATATCTCTCATACGTACCTTACTCGCAACGCACAATACTGACCAATGGGACATCTTTCTTAACTCACTAGACCACCAAGACGGGTCAATATACAAACTCAACAAATGTCTCTTACACAAACGTCCAGCATCCCACCCACTAACCGGCCCCGACGGCCTAGTTTTTCCGGCCAACGAACGAGCAGAGCTGATAGCCGACTCGCTCGAACGTCAATTTCAAACAAACCCCGGCCCCGACTTACCAGACGTAACCGCACACTCCCAGTACCTACAAGGCCTTGACATCACCCGATCTAACCTCTTTACCACTCCCGGCCAGATACAAGACATAATTCGCAACCTTCGCAAAAAGAAAGCCCCAGGTGACGACCTCATCACCAACACGGCTCTTAAATTCCTACCGAACAACGTTATACTGTCCCTTACTCGGATCATCAACAGCGCCTTCAGAATCTGCTACTTTCCCCTTGCCTGGAAAAAAGCAGTCATCATCTCCATTCCCAAACCTGGCAAAGACCATAAACTACCCGAAAACTATAGACCAATCGCCCTCCTCTCCTCCCTGTCCAAAATTTACGAACGACTCATCCTCACCCACCTACAAGACAAACTCAAAAACAAAATTCGTCCCGAACAGTTCGCCTTCAGACCCGAACACTCGACCACACTACAACTGACCAAACTCACCCACCAACTGAGCGAAAACTTTAACAACGACTTAAACACTACTTCCGTCTTTCTCGACGTGGAGAAAGCCTTCGACCGCGTCTGGCACGAAGGCCTACTCTACAAACTCTCCAAACTCAACATCTCGTTAGAAATCGTAAAAATCATCCAATCCTTTCTCACCGACCGTACTTTTATCACTAAAATCGAACAATCCTTCTCTACTACCAGACACGTACTCGCAGGAGTCCCTCAGGGCTCCTGTCTCTCACGGACGCTATACTTGACGTACATTAACGACATTCCAACGACTCCTAAAGCCAACCTCTCACTCTTCGCTGACGACACGATGTTCTTTACTAGTAATAAAAACCCCAAACGTGCAACCATACAACTACAACACCAACTCAACCTCGCGTCCAACTGGTTCCACAGGTGGCGAATCAAAATAAACCCGACCAAAACAGTAGGCGTCCTCTTCGGGCGTTCTAATACAACCCACATTCCACCTCTAACCATCGATAACCATCCCGTTAACTGGTCAAAACAGGCCAAATACTTAGGCGTCACGATTGGACGTAAACTTACATTCAACCAACACATTCAAGACGTAACCAAAAAAGCTACCCGCGTCCGTGGTATGCTTTACCCCTTACTTAACCGTACTAGTCCCGTTCCGCTGAAAACAAAACTTAACATACTTAAACTCTACGTGACCCCTATACTTACATATGCTGGCTCTTCCTGGGCACCCTTTATCGGCCCCTCCCATTGGAGACGTATTGAATCCGTCCAAAACATCGGCATACGCACGATAACCGGTATGCCCACTATCGTTAGAAACTCGGTCCTTTTAAAATCAGCCAACTTCAAATCTATCCAAAATTCCATTTGCTCTCAATCAAAAACAATGTTCTACAATAACTCTTTTTCCGAATACGATCATATCCGCCTCTTAGGTAAAACCCACTCCCCTCCAACCACCAAACGTTTACTCAAACCATACCCATTAAATTGGACTGACTTACATAACTGAACCTACCAATCAACCCCAAAATCCATCCACTAGTAGAGGCACAAGCCTGGAATAGTAAACGGCATAGCCACCCCTCCCAAAGCAAAGCAAAGCAGCAAAGCAAGCAGGTCAAATCATCTGCACCCTTTATCGGCCCCTCCCATTGGAGACGTATTGAATCCGTCCAAAACATCGGCATACGCACGATAACCGGTATGCCCACTATCGTTAGAAACTCGGTCCTTTTAAAATCAGCCAACTTCAAATCAATCCAAAATTCCATTTGCTCCCAATCAAAAACAATGTTCTACAATAACTCTTTTTCCGAATACGATCATATCCGCCTCTTAGGTAAAACCCACTCCCCTCCAACCACCAAATGTTTACTCAAACCATACCCATTAAATTGGACTGACTTACATAACTGAACCTACCAATCAACCCCAAAATCCATCCACTAGTAGAGGCACAAGCCTGGAATAGTAAACGGCATAGCCATCCCTCCCAAAGCAAAGCAAAGCAAAGCAAGAGGTCAAATCATCCATCACCAACACGGCTCTTAAATTCCTACCGAACAACGTTATACTGTCCCTTACTCGGATCATCAACAGCGCCTTCAGAATCTGCTACTTTCCCCTTGCCTGGAAAAAAGCAGTCATCATCTCCATTCCCAAACTAGGCAAAGACCATAAACAACCCGAAAACTATGGACCAATCGCCCTCCTCTCCTCCCTGTCCAAAATTTACGAACGACTCATCCTCACCCACCTACAAGACAAACTCAAAAACAAAATCCGTCCCGAACAGTTCGCCTTCAGACCCGAACACTCGACCACACTACAACTGACCAAACTCACCCACCAACTGAGCGAAAACTTTAACAACGACTTAAACACTGCTTCCGTCTTCCTCGACGTGGAGAAAGCATTCGACCGCGTCTGGCACGAAGGCCTACTCTACAAACTCTCCAAACTCAACATCTCGTTAGAAATCGTAAAAATCATCCAATCCTTTCTCACCGACCGTACTTTTACCACTAAAATTGAACACTCCTTCTCTACTACCAGACACGTACTCGCAGGAGTCCCTCAGGGCTCCTGTCTCTCACCGACGCTATGCTGGCTCTTCCTGGGCACCCTTTATCGGCCCCTCCCATTGGAGACGTATTGAATCCGTCCAAAACATCGGCATACGCACGATAACCGGTATGCCCACTATCGTTAGAAACTCAGTCCTTTTAAAATCAGCCAACTTCAAATCTATCCAAAATTCCATTTGCTCTCAATCAAAAACAATGTTCTACAATAACTCTTTTTCCGAATACGATCATATCCGCCTCTTAGGTAAAACCCACTCCCCTCCAACCACCAAACGTTTACTCAAACCATACCCATTAAATTGGACTGACTTACATAACTGAACCTACCAATCAACCCCAAAATCCATCCACTAGTAGAGGCACAAGCCTGGAATAGTAAACGGCATAGCCACCCCTCCCAAAGCAAAGCAAAGGTCAAATCATCTTCCACACCAGTCTTCAACATATCTTCTACCAGTCAACAAACACTATAGAAGACCCGAAGACCTGAAGACCCGAAGACCCGAAGACTAACGACGCAGCAGCAACACCGACCTGAACGACGCCGGCGAAGCTGATTCGACCTAGCCAGTCCACGACGACGCACCTTGAACGCACCGGTCTAGCGTGATCGCTCGATACGGCCGAGACTCAACAGTACCAGGCATACCTGGCTAACAAGCGCCACTTCACGGACTAACGACGCCAAGCCTACCGTGTGCATCCAGCGATCGACAACAACGGATAGCCGCCACACCGGGACCTGACTAACCCACCGACGGCAGCGTATAATACAATTATACTCCGGCGATCCATTACTGTCAGTCCACCCGTTCAATCGAGTCCAGTCACGCCGTTGGACGAACACCAAGACACGCCGGGAACCGACTTCGCGACGTAGCTTGGCCAATCGACTATTCATCAAGCCGACAAGTAATACCACGTTCCCCCCTACGGTGAGCTTATTCGAGTTTCACCGCGAGGAAGAACCGAACCCACACGACTTGCTCGAGTCCGTGCACGGACGGTTCCTACTCTCCCCTGTTATTGTACTATTTCTACAAAACGTATAGGCAAGTCCCGACTATTGTTTTGCTCGCGCCTCTTCAGGCCCGAACCCGCCCGCCGCGGCCGCTTCTTCAAGCCTGCCGCGCGGCCCGGGATAACTTGCCCCGATCATTATAAACATTATTTATTGATTATATAATAAACGATACCATAACGATACACAACGCATTGTTATTCACGATCACGGACGTCCCGGAAAGACGCTCCGTATCAATACGCATAATACAAATAAATTTATCTCAGCAATAAATGTGCATTTTTATTCATATTATTAAAAAAAATTGTATTTTTACATCAAGTTTGAATGTTAAGGGTATAAACGTATTCCTACATTAATTGATTTTTCAATTTTTTGTAATTTATTGATTGAGTTATTTCTACAATTTTACACTGACTATTTTTTATGATTAGTTATAAGTTATTAGGTGCTTCTTACAAATTACAATGTACCTAGTCTTAACACAAGACCATATAAGTCAGAACTGTTTATAATTGATAAATATGTTTTATTTAACATACTTTATTATAGGTAACTATAAAATACTTTAATTTTAGTTCATATTCACAGTCATTTAATTCTTAATTAAATAATAAAAATTTAACTAACACAACAACCGTACAACCTCAAAAATTAATTTTGTTAAAAATAATTCATTAAATATCAAGTTTTCAAAGGAAGTGGAAAATATAGTCTCATGTTAAATACAAACTTGTGGGGCCTAAATATTATAGATTTAATTAAATGTGGGTGTCAATACTGGAACCTTTATTTTATTATTGAAATACATTTTTTTAAATATGTGCAATTATTTTCATATATTATTATTATTATACTATGATAATGATGTTAATATTATCATCATACTTATCTATAGACTATAATTCTCTAAATCTTGAATGTGTTATGTTACGTAATTATTATTACTCATCTTGTAAAGTTGTAACTATACTAGTATCAGTACTTATTTCACTATAGGTAGGTAGGTACCTGTATAAATTAATTACAATTTACAACTGTTGCCTGTCAATGTAATAGTGTAATACCTATATAGTGTAATATGATCAAAACATTTTCTCGGTGTGCACTGTGCAGTGACCATCTACCACTGGATGTCTGGATTGGTCATATTTAGTGTATATTGAATATTCATGATGTATACATACATAATAATCTAGTATATACCTATATAGTGGGAGTTGTATGATGACCTTAAAACTAAACCTGTGCCAATTAAGGACACAACGATAGTGCCATGTGAATTTTTATTATATACAATTTAAACCTAAGACTTTATAAAATAAACTGTCTTACATACGTTTAACTTAAGTAAAGTACCTATTCATAACATTATTCAATTATTTTATTTCATTGAAAATAGTTCATTAAAGATACAAATTGTTTGTAAAATAAAGATTGTGATAATTTGAAATATTTATTCTGTATTATATTTTTAATGCCTACCTATTTGATATAATCTTATCTATACTATTATATAAAATGGTAAGGGTTTTCTTGGACCGCGCTAACCGAGAAAACTACTGAACCGATTTGGCTGAAATTTTTTACTTTTATACTTTACAGTCTGCTGGAGGTCATAGTACCACTTTTGTTTAGAAAAATCCACCAGAAAAGTAGGAAATATGGATGTAAAAAATACAACAGTGGCACAATCTGTCCATAAAAAATAAACTAATTAATAAAAAATGAAAAATAAAGTTTATTGTTGCAGATTAAAATAATAATAGTGTATTATAATATATTGGTTGCTATGTTATCTATACTACTATATAAAATTGTAAGGGATTTTCTGCGACCACGCTAACCGGGAAAACTACAGAAACGATTTGCTGATTCCTTTTTGTTGTATTCATAATATTGTCAGGACAAGGTTCTTATGAAAGAATATTTTAGGGAAATTCACCAGAAAAGTAGGAAGTAGGGATGTCAAAAATACAACAGCGGCCCCATCTGTCCAGCAAAAAATAAACTAAATAATAAAAAATTTAGTTAATTGTTGCAGATTATATAATAATAGTGTATTATATATCGGTTGCTATTGGTTAATCGGGCATGTTTGTTGATTTGTATTATTATTTTTCGTAGGTAGATATATAATGTTATATAATGTTTGTGTGTAGATTAGACCTCTGGGAAGAAGATAGATTAATTTAACAAGGGTTAAATTTGGTTTTTTTTTATTCATCGGATTTTAGTACGGTTAGGTTAGGTTAGGATTTTGTATTGATTAATTATATCAATTCACCGTAGGTGGAATGAAGTAACTTTGATAGATACTCTAGAGCTAAATCATACACTTACGTACAAACAGCACGGGATCAGCGATCTACCGCAGGTAGATTGCCTACCTGATAATATACAGCTGAGAATCAGAATTTTTATTCTGGGCACAACGAAAAAGTTAAGATAAGTTTTCAACACCATACATCGAATATTAAATAACGAATTGAACAAAGTTTGAGTCATATATATAGAGTTGGTCCATTTAACGGCAACGATATGCACATTGCACGTGATCGGTTTTTTTGTAATAAAAATTTATTTATCATTAATACCGCTAGGAACATTTCAATACGCTTTCTTTAAAAGTTTTTTTATATTGACTTGCCGATCACATTAAGCTTTAAAATTTGAATACAAAATTATACATATTATACATCGTTCAGAGGCAAAATAAACAACCAATCACTGGCGAAGCTGTGACGGGTCGGCTATATGTAAATATAAAACTTATTTGAAAATAAAACAAAATTTATTAAACCACTGAAATATTTCACACATTTTGAAATAATTCATGAAATATTTCACGAAATATTACATTTTTTTAAATTTCATGAAATTTTCAAATACTGTAAATAATAATAGATACAATTTAGACAGCAGTCTCATAAAATAAGTAGATACATCGTTTTTAGACAGCAGTTTCATTATAATGATACATTATTTTTAGACAGCAGTCTCATATGATAATACAAATTTACAAAATACAGTGATAATACAAATTTACAAAATACAGTGGTAATACAAATTTACAAAATACAGTGGTAATACAAATTTACAAAATACAGTGGTAATACAAATTTACAAAATACAGTGATAATACAAATTTACAAAATACAGTGGTAATACAAATTTACAAAATACAGTGGTAATACAAATTTACAAAATGCAGTGATAATTATTATAAACATAAGAGCCCGTTGTCCGGAATAAACATAAGCAATTGGTCGACCCATAGGATAATTTAACTACATATTTACCGTATTATAGGGTCCGTAATAGTATAATACATCTATTACAAAATTGACCAAGTTAATCAAGGGACAAGTAGACTCTGCATACGCGCGAATGCATATTGACAAAGAAGATTTCACTAATAAAGTAATAATGATTGCAGCCGGGACAGAAATATGAAGTTTTGACACTACAAAGTACAGGGCTGATTTATAAAAACAAAATAATTTACTTAATTTTGGCGTACGCCAAGTACTCGCTCGGAAAACGGCGTACACCAACGGGCGCAAACGCGGGAGCGAAAAATACCGGACGGACGGGCGAACGAGCTCATAATAATATTACAAACTTAAAGGCCGGGGCAGACGGTGGTGGTAGGGGAGAAGTCGAAAACTTGGTGGACATTACGTCTACAAAGGGTTGGCAGAAGCAAACCCTGCGTGCCACGTTCACCAACGACCTCCAAACGAACCGTTTGGTCCTCTTCCAGGCGGACCTCCTCCGCGGACCAACAGACCGTGATGTTGCCGGGTATTCCGGGACTTCGGAATATGTAGGAATCGGTAGAACAGCCGCGTCAATCAACGAGGATTCCCCGAATGTGTCCGTATTCGGTGCCACGCTAAAAGGCCAAGCAGGCTTCGACGATGGTCCTCCAATCATAGGAACGTCCTCCAGGCATACGGATGATTTCATTGTGAGTTCCGGCAACGACCGGGTACTCTCCTCTGCAGCGTTTCCGCGGTGAAGTAGCGGTGACTCGACCGTGACCTTAAGGTTCACCACTGGCAAATCATAAACGTCAGCTACTGCAGTTTCTTCGAGTGCGTCCATATTCGACTTCAAGTGAAAAGGTGCAGCGGGCTCCGACGATGGTCCTCCAATCATAAGCACATTTTTCTCCAGATATACCGGTGAGTCAATACTCAATTCCGGCGACGACCGGGTGCTCTCCTCTGCAGCGTTTCCGCGGTGAAGTAGCAGTGACTTGACCGCAGCTGTGACCTTTAGGTTCACTGCCAAATCCAGAACGTCGACTATAGATCGACCCTCATTATTGGCATACATTTGTTGGAATTGTTTTGGAACTGTGGCGTCCATATTTGTATTTTACGACGTGATTAACGGCAGAAAAACAGAAAAATAACAGAAAAATATGAACAGAGATAAACGTACGATGACGGGTTTCAAAAAACTATTTGTTTACAACAATAAATATACAGCTATGGTATAGTAGTGTTCTTTTGTGGCCATCATAGTTACCAGCATAGTTCCCTTGAAGCCAGCTAATGAATAAGTTTTTTTTTAATTATTTTATTATAAGATTTTATTATATTTCATATATTTATTTATTTATTTATATCGGGCATGTTTGTTGATTTGAGTTATTATTTTTTATGTTCCAATTTTGTGACTACACTATTTAATATTTTACCAATTTTTATTCACAGAGTTGTTCCAAATACCTTCCTGAGTGTCGCCGTGTAGCCCAATTTTTATTTTTTTTATCGGAGGGGAAGGAGAAGAGAATCTATATATTATATACCTAAAATCCAAATACCACTGACTCACTGATCGCCGTATCTCAAAAACTACTCAATGTACGAACTTGAAATTTAGAATAGTGGTTCTTCTAATACTTTCACCGTGCAATAAGAAAGGATTTGGTAAAATTCGCATTTTAAAGAGGTGCTCAAACAGGGACATTGGGGTTCACATTGAAAATTTTATTTTTAATTATTAATAGTTCCGAATATCAGGAAGATCAGGTACAAGCTTGCATCAAATAGAATTATTGAACATTTCTTACCAAGGTGATTGGTGAAAAAGTTGCCTAAGTAGTCGGATTGCCTACCAGGGTGGCTGAGTTGCACTTACTGCGGCCTGCAGGCTGCTGCAAGTTACACCCAAAAGTAGTTGAACAATCATACATTTTTAAGATTTGCGATTTTTTACGGGTAATTAAATGAACGGGTTCTGATATAAAAATATATTTACCATTAATACCGCTAGAAACATTTGAATACGTTTTCATTAAACGATAAAATTTTAATAAAAAATTATACATATCATCGTCCGAAGGCAAAATAAACAACCAATCATGGGCGAAGCTGTGACGGGTCGGCTAGTAATATTATATAATTTGAAATTAGATTCATAAATTATGTTTATGTTCAATAGTAAATTGATTAATTGAATAAATATAAATTCATAAATGTTCAGGTTTTTAGCGGTTTAAAATTGTATTCGTTTCAATGGTGATCAACAAAGCATAAGAAAAAATAACAGCAACAAGGTATTTTGATAGTTTTTCCCATGGCGTTAAAAAACTATTGAGAAAATCGAAAAATGGCCTCTTTAAAGTACCATCTTGGTCCAATTTGCTAAAAGATAAGATACTATAATATGTAGAAATTGAAGCACTCCATATGGTAGAAATTTTGTTAGGATATCTGAATTCTGAAGTCTTTTATATTATACAATTTCAACTAATTTTAATCTTTAATAATAGGTATTACCTAATGTATTGTGTAATGTGTATTACTTTAGTATTAAAACATTTTATGGACAATTTATAAAATAACAAACTACATACCTAGATAAATAGGTACATATAAATTTATATTTAAAAGAAGTGAAAGCAAAGCAAATTTTTAACTTATAATGTTATAACGTTATGACATTTTTTCTTTAATGGTTATACTATAAAGTCATGGGTGTAAGATGAAATAGGTGAAAATTGCACACATCTAGCTCTAAACCTATATTTTTTATTTTTTAATACTTCTATTTGGTAGATTTATTATGCCTCTGCGTATAGTATAAAATATATACCTAAGTGAAAAATAAAATTATTGTCTCTGCTGTAGTTTACTATAGGTAACTGTATAATTATATACCGCCGGGACTCGGGTTGCATGAACAATAGCACTAAATATTTAACAATATTGCCTATTGAGCTGAATGCTAATATGGTTCTTTAAACATGTTATGGTCGATAATAATATGTTGATTCAGTTGATACATTGATTGGTCAATAAAATTGTATTGAATAATTAAATTGATACATGTTTAAATGCAACCCGGCATAATACGTAGGTTACCTACATACCTACCTACCTACTACCTACACTGTAATGTATAATTTTGTTAATATGAGAAACAATTATCAATGCACCACACCTACCTAGTTAAATATTTAAAATAACAATGTATCCTTTCGACTTTTTTGTTTGTAGTGTAAATTAAATAAGAAATAAGATACAACATTTTTGATCGAATGAGCCGATTCTTTGTTGAGGGCCGATAGAAATTTAAAATATCGTTGGGCTGAAAAGTCTCAATCCAGCGCTGTAGCCCAGTGGCGTATTTACGGGGGGGGGGATAGATCCCCCTTGACCTTTTTTTTTGTAAAATTAAGTTTTCTTATTTTCTGTATTTCTCATTAAGATATTACTTTTAAGTACCTATGTCTGTTTTCTAAATGTTCTAGCCGTGGTAGTTTTACCGCTCTGATATACTATACGCCACTATACTCCGGCCCACGAGAGAGTATTACCGTTTTGCGCATGCAGACTGACGGCGGAGACCGTTCCGAGGCCCCATTTCCCCCCACTATTTCTGCGACCGCTATACACCTTATAGAGTTGAGAGCTGCCGACCGGTACCGAACAGTTGTCGGCATGCCGAGTAGTGGGGAAATGCGCGGAATCGGACGAGTTTTCGTCGGGCGAGTGGGCGACGGTAATACTCTCTCGTGGGCCGGAGTATAGTTGTTAGCGGCATATATGTGACTATTAGACAACAAAAACATATACCTCTATATATGGTGTACGGCATTTTTTAATTTTCTGCGAATTATTTTTCATGCATGAGTGTTTATAATAAACCCGATAAATAGTCGGTAAATAAAACAAAATTACCATGAAGACTTTAGATTTATCATAGGGTGTGGGTTTAATTTTAGTGAATGAAAAATTGTATTCACCTCTGGGTTACATGCTTTAGATGTTTGTGATAAAGAGTTTTATCCTAATATTCATGAACTCTTGAAAATATTTTGTACTTTTCCTGTGTCAACATGGACGATGTTTTTCAAGTTTTTATTAAGTATTTAAGTATTAACAGAGCCGTATTTACATTTTTTGCGCAAAGGGTCAACAATATTTGTTCGCTCTCTACCCTACAAAAAAAAAAAAACATTTTTTATTTGTATAGTTGTACCTTATAGTTCTTTATTTATGAAAAATTTGTTAAGAACACAGATCACGATGATACATTATTTTAATTATTATTAAAATTTATAAAAATATATAATTGTAATCTATAAAAAAAAAATTACAAAAATTAATAGGTAGTAGTTATCATTGATTGACAAAATGAGTCAATGACGCCAAATGTCCGTATCGTAGTCAGCAATGCAAAAAGTCCAAGTATGGATTTACTCAAACAAATTCTTACAAAAAAAAAAAAAAATGTTATTTATATAATATACACCGGCCCCTAGCCGCCTCCCTAAATGTCTCAAAAATTGTCCCCGTTGCCCCCCCCTTAAATACATCCCTTATAGTATTAAGTCTTACCTAATAAATAGTATGACAGAAGTAAATATTTCATCAATTTTCCTATCTTATATTGAATAATAACTATAAATTAAGAAATAGTTATTATACAATATATACTTTGTTTATTAGAACCGACCTAAAGCCCGTTTTTCAATCATAGTTTAAACCTCGGTTTCGCTTAACCCACTGATATTACCGGTCGAATTCCGTGGTTTAACATTAGTTTAAGTGTTTAACTATTGTAATACGGGCCTTTAATGTGTTGGTATGTCATCGATCAATACAATAACTCTGCCAGATGAGGTTATCGATGAATTTATAGCATCCAAAAAAATAGAGAACGGTTTTTGTATTATAAGTTATAACTATTTTTTTTGTTTATCGTATTGGGATCTTAAGAGATTGGCTTTAGTATGAATTTATAAAATATGCTATTAGGTACCTACTATACAATTTGTGTTAATTCTTATTTCACCTTGATCCACACTAAACTCATCAAGTTAGGGGATTTTAAAAATGTATATTATATACGTATTTATATGGGTGTACGGTGTACCTATTACTATTATTGTCACCCCCCCCCCCCCCCCCAAAAAAAAAAAAAAACAAAATTCCTAAATACGCCACTGCCGTAGCCGCCTGTAGGTAGGTACTGAATAAGTAACGCAGTCAGTTGGTATTATTAATTATGGATTCAAATATGAACGTCTATTAGAAATAATTCACTAGAGATCGCTGCGCGAGTATTTTATTTTATTTTGTTATCAAAATATCAAAATATTCAATTACTAATCTCCAGGGCGGGGCTAACCACCTTTGCCCATCGTAGCTTCACCGGACACTGGACGGTAACCGAACAACAGGTTACGTTAAATTTTTGTTAGTAAATAAAACAATTGCAATTTCCGTCTCGTGTGTTTATTGTTGTTTAATTAATAATTTTATATTTCTTTATTTCAAGTTATTATAGTATACGATTTGGTGTATTATTGTTATTTAGTTTTGATATTTACAGGTCAATCGATAAGTGTTGCTTTTTATGCACAGTAAAACTATGCAGTGTATGATAATTCGTTAATGGAATTTAAATCTAAGGTATTTATCATGTTAGGGCGTAAACCTTTTGTAGGTAGTTCGATTGTAATAAATAGAAACGAACGATTATAGTTGTAACTTTGTAAGATAGTTATATATTGTTTGAATTTTCGTTCTTGATGCTCTGAATTCATGATTTATATTGTATGGGATCATAGAAATACATTTAACATCTTATTATTTTGTATATGAATACCTATACAATCTTTCGTGCTGTACATATTGAAAAATACTAGGTATAACCCTATAGTTTCATTTTACACATATTTATAAATGTAATTATTTGTTTTCATTGTACCTTACTTATCAGGCACGTCATTAGATATTTTCCGTCTTAAAGCAAACATTTAAATGCCGCTATTCTTTACCGTTATTTATTTAATTTTGCCGTCTTTAAAATTGTGTGCCGCCTTAAAGCAACTCGTGCCTTAGCTACAGGACTGTTATTTATAAGTTAATTTTAACTGATAATGATAAATATATTTGTTAATATAAATGTTTTAGATGAATATTTTCAACTTACCGACTACATGTTGATTACTTTTTATTTGATAACATATTTATTTAAATTTCCTCTTAGTGTCTTACACGTACCTACCTAATAGGATACCATTTTACTAATATAATAAATTAGTTTTAAAATCTTTATTGGGACCAACTATATATTTAAACATTTATTTATATCAATAACAGTGTGATTCTTATAAACAGCGACCGAGTTGCTTTGATTGCTCCTTCATTAATTATTTATTGTAGTATATATTTCAATATGAGCTGTTACCAAAGTAGTAATTAGGCATATAGGCATAATATTATTAAAATTAACAGTCCAATGTGTTGTATTACATTTTCAGATTTTCCAAAATGATGTCTATTTATATGATACTTATTTTAATTTTGAAACTTTGTTTGGGACAAGACTATCCACTACCATCGTACAAAGTTTCTCAAGAAAATGATTACTCGCGTACAACAAAATCACAAAATGATAAATCATTCAATAATTTATATGATTGGAAAAATAATTATGATAATAACATAATTATCCCTGATGCGTAAGCAATTTTTATTGTTTAGTGTTTATGATGGAGAAATGGAAAATTATTGTATTCATTTTATTTTTGATCTTTTTAGAAATTATTTTGTGGTTGCAAGTCGAATGGTTAGACCAGGTCAAGTGTTCAAAGTATCAGTCACTGTTTATAAAGCCAAACAACCAATTTCTGTTAGAGCTTCAATTCAAAGAAATGGAGTTGAATTAGCTTCTGATTTAAGTGTAATCAAAGAAGGAATTCAAGAAACATTATTATTATTGGTTAGAATCAATATTAGATTAGTTTCTTAAATGTAGAAATAAAATACGATCTGCTACATATGTGTTGCTAAATTTAGGTTCCAGCTACAAGCGTTACTGGTGATTATAAACTAAGAGTAGAGGGCTTATACGATGGCATCATTGGTGGATATGCATTTAATAATGAAACTCGACTAAATTTTTCACAACGATCTATGACAATATTTATTCAAACTGATAAACCAATATATAAACAATCTGATATTGGTATGTATATTTTGAATGAATACCAAACATTTTAGATGAAGATGGTGTAAATAAAAATAAATATTACTCATTTTAGTTTATTTCCGAGCAATTCCAATTAATACAGAATTAAAAGCTTTTGACAATCCTGTTGATGTATACATCTTAGATCCAAATCGCTATATTATGAGGCGTTGGCTTTCAAGACAAGTATATATTTATTTATATAAATGATAGTAACTACATACATTTTTCTATTATAAAACAACATATTTTTACAGTCTAATTTTGGATGTGTAAGTTTAAATTATGAAATGTCTGATCAGCCTGTATTTGGAGAATGGACCATTCAGGTAGTAGCTCAGGGGCAGATTGAAGAAGCTACATTTTTAGTAGAAGAATATTATCAAACTCGTTTTGAGGTATATTTCATTTGTTTTATTTATTAATACTTAATTATTTAATTATTAATTTATTACATGATTAATTAGGTCAATGTTACAATGGCTGCTTATTTTCTTGATTCGGATAAATATTTGAGTGGCTATGTAATGGCAAATTACACTAGTGGTGGACCTGTTAGAGGAAATCTAACTTTAAAAGCAACCATACGACCACTCAAAAATGGGTTTAAAAATTATGATGGTCCTGTAATTGAAAAATATTTGAGTTTTGTAAGTTAAATTAACTCTATAAGGGTTAGTCGAATACTAATATATTTATAATTACTTATATGTTTTATTTAGGACGAAGCACATCCTTCTTGGTATCCTAAACAATCTGAATATTCAAGAATAAATCAAATACCACATTTACAATGGGTTTGTGGTTTTTAATTTCCACATTTGTGTAGTAAAATTAGATAAATTTAGTAAAATTAGATAAATTTTATAAACTTCAATGTTCATAATTTTTTTATTAACATAACATTTTTCAGTTAAAAGATTATTTAAATATTTTTATTTTCAGTTTTATGGTGTTTATAAGTTCAGATATCCTTTAAGTGAGTTGCAACAATTAGTTTCTACCTTAGAAGAGACTGAGGTAACTATAACAGCCACAGTTGGAGAAAGATACTTAAATGAAATTATAGAAGGTTATTCAACTGCAAGATTTTTTAATTCTTCGGTTAGAGTTGCATTTTTGGGTGGTTCGCCACAAGTTTTTAAACCTGCCATGCCATTTTCGATTTATGTAAGTATAATAATTAATATAATTTTTACTTACATATTTATCATTATTGTAATTTAGGTACTCGTGTAGTATGATACCTATCTTTATTTTGTTGGTGTAATATGCTACCTACTCACCAAAAAAGTTTACAGGTGTTCACTATTTTTACATACCTAGCTACTGATTAATAACAATTTAACTAATGTATTGCTAATGATCATAATTTACAATTATTTTAATATGTTATACAGTCGACTCTCCGTAACTCAAACCTTGATAATTCAAAATTCTTCGTATCGAACAAATACAATTTCCCTTCAAATAACACAGACATTTAAATGAGCCCAAAACACAAAAAATAAGTTTTTTTTAATTTGAAAGAATTTTCAATTCTAAGAATAATAGTATAGGTTTTACTTTTCTGCTCACGTTAGTCAATAAGTTAAGAACAATTGAAAAAAGATGCGTGACGTCATTGGGCCCGGCTCATCATAACTACCTATCTTAAACATGTAAAAGTTTGCCGCTTCACACAACAATTTACCAACCTAAAAAATTTTATTTTTAAATTTAGTTTACATATAAATGTGTGGTTGTATGTGTTTAAGATTATACAAGTATCATAATTTCAATATAAAGTTTGGATTCTTAAATATTAAAAATCTTATAATATGCATTTGAATTTTTATTTTATATTTAAATGGCCATGTAACGCAGGCTAATAACCTTGCAGTTGATGCCATTTTTTAGTAAAAAAAAAAATTATATTACAGTAGGTATGTGATATTATCTGGTAGGTAGCATACTGTATGCATGCAGTTTTTTGGTAGGTAGCATAATACACGAGTACTGTAATTTATTTTTAATAACATGTTATAAATATAATTAATTAGATTACAGTTTCTCATCATGATGGATCGCCATTAGATAGATACAGGTTGTTGCTTGGTCGTTTAGATATGTCTGCTGAAGTTGTAATGAAATCTGGCGGACGAAGAACTATTGATACTAGAGCACTAAAAATGTCAACAGATCATGAAGGAGTATTTGAAATGAAATTATATTTACGTACAGAATTAGGTCAGTTTTGTGTAAATGAAAATGTATTATAAATATCTAAAATAAAATCATTATTTAGGTCTTGAAAATGATAAACGTGCTTCAGAAGTATTAAAAGATATTGAATCAATGAAAATATATGGATCATTTAAAGACATGTATGGTGAAAGATCAACTGCAGAATTACTTTTACTTACTCATTATTCACCTAGCCAACATCACCTTAAAGTTTGGACTTCAACTAAAGACGCCAAGGTATTATTATAATTTAATATTTATAATCTTTACTATACATTTTTTTTTTAGCTCTGTGCATAACGGTAGTTTGGTTACCAATAATGTATTTTTAAGTTTTTTTAATCATCACTTTTTTGCGCTGTATAAATGATTTAAATTTTTAATAAAAGGGGAAAACACAATAAATAATTTATTTTTTTAATGTTCTTCTAGAAATTACATGATAGTGGTTAACTCCCTCTAACCTATCTTAACTTCACCTGTACAGAGTGAATTGACTACTTGAAGAACCTCTTCAACCCCAAAAAATTATGATAAACATAAAACAAATGCAAATCAGCAAAAGTAGCACCAAAACTATAAATGTAGCACTGAAAATCTTAAATGCTTAAATTGTACTAAACATATATTTTTATACTTCAAAAAATTGAGTAAATTCTATAGAATGAATCCCTGAGCATAACATTAAAATTAAATTAAATACAATAATTTTTTGATGGAAGTGAAAGAAATATTTTTATCAGTTTCATTATTCTTACTGTTTTTTTATTTTATTTCATATAATATTTTTTATTCATTTATAGGTTGGGCAGTTTATAGTGTTCCATGTACAAAGCAATTACTATTTGGAATCATTTGATTATATCATGCTATCAAAAGGTTTGATATTATTAACTGGACAAGAAGTTACTCACGCTTCCACAATCCGAACATTTGCTGTTACTTTATCAGCTGAAATGGCACCAGCTGCTACTATTCTTGTGTATCATGTTGGTAAATTTGGAGATGTAGTTGCGGATAGTTTAACTTTCCCTGTTAATGGAATATCAAGAAATAATGTAAGTTGTAACAAAAATATAAATAAAATAACTAATAAGTTGTGAACCAGTATTCACACCCAATTTTTTTTTATATGTGTAAACATCTAAACGCTTTTTATGTGAAATGTGTTGTATATTATTTGAACAAAGTTGAAAAATATGCTGAATTTGAATATTTCTATTAATAATAATAGTAATATATACTGTAATCCGTGCCATGTTTATATAAATAGTTATTTATATAAACAAAAAAATATATGCATTTCATGAGCCAAAATTAAATTAAGGTCTGAACCCTATATAGGGGTTGAAAAATAGGCTCAAGCTATTAACACGTTGATGGTCACGACTGCTATGGCATTGCATTAAATTCTGTAAATTTAGCGTCACTTTAAATTGGCCAATGCTATGGCAAATCCTATTACTTAAAAAAGCATGACTGCTATAACATTGTGTGACCGTCAATTTGTAATTATAACTTTTATTGAAGTTAGGCCAGTAGCTCCTAAAATTTATTATGGTATTGTGTTTTTGTTTGCTTGCACAAAATTACTACAGCCATACATTTTCTGGGAAGGTGTCTAGATGTTTATATACCTGCCTTTTTATGTGCATTAAATATCTTAATATGATCTTAAAAGTGTATATATATATTACATAATAAAAAATTAGTAGTTTATTAATATAATATTGTATACATTTAAAAATACTAATCAAAGGTTTTTTGTGTACTACTAAAAGTTTTTACATTACAGTTCACTGTTTTTATTAATGATCATAAAAGCAGAAGTGGAAAAAAGGTTGAAGTAGCAATATATGGTGAACCAGGAGCTTATGTTGGATTATCTAGTTTGGATTATCCATTCTATGGACTACAAGCAGGAAATGAATTAACATATGCAAAAGTAAAGTTTGTGATATGTTTTCAAAGTGAATTTTTGAATTAACTTATTTATTGTAACTTAGATTTTGACTAAAATGGAAAGGTTTGATGAGGATACAAATGGTACAATTATGCACACATGGCTTTCTCATGAAGGTTCTCCTGATGAAATAGTTTATTTTCCATCATCTACTTTCGGAATAGATGCTAACCGAACATTTGAGTTAGTAAACTATCAAAAAAAAAAAATAATCCATGCATAACCATAGATTAAATAGCACTATAGATATGCGATTCCAATGAAATCATTTATTGCTCATTATTTCAATTTGGATTTGTCTTACTAGTGGCGTAAATGGCATGAGATAGCGGGAAACAAGTATCTATCTTTCTCCTGTCACCATACACCACTAATGACTAGTGAGTCAAATCCAAATTAAGATAATGATCGATAAATGGTTACATAGGCATTACCAATCTATGGTTTTATTTAATTAGTGGTATAACCACAGATATATACTATAGTCCATAATAGTATATATCTGTAGGTATAGCTTATTAGATTTATTAATTTTATATTGTTATAAAAATGTTTCATTGAAAATCAATTCTATTTATAATACTGTTTTATTAGATTTGCTGGTGTAGTTGTATTTACTGATGTTATTCTACCACGACGAATGACTTTATGTAACATAACTCTAGGATATGCTGAATGTCTTAGTGGACGATGTTACTTGGCTAATAGAAAATGCGATGGACATATTGATTGCGATGATGGCACAGATGAAGCTCTATGTAAATTTATAATATTTAAATATTTAAAATAACTATAATATAATGATATATAACTATAATATATGATCTAGTATAAATGCAGTGTAAGGCCAGACTTTCAATTTTTTTTTTCAAACATCTATGTTAAACCAAAAAAAAAAACCTTACATTTTTCGATTCATAAAATTGTTTACTCATTTGGTTTTATGTTTTAATTTTAATAATTATGTTTTTTTAATGCCAAATTTGGCAGAACAATCAAATGTTGACCATTATACTTAAGTTTTATAACATATTTTGTGCAAGTTAAAAATTTGCATTAACTCAAAACTAGGAGTAGAGGAATATCTCCCACCCCAGGAAGGCTTCTTGTTTGAGTTATTATGCAACAACAAAATTTAAAAACATACTAATTAAAAAAAAAATATTTTTACTGAGGAAAAATAAATTGTTTTCTAGTTATTTTGTTGTAACTTTAATAGTAAATTATGATAGTCAAAACCTGATTGTTTCATCATATCCAATATAAAAACATAATAAATTAATAATAATAAAAAAAAATATCTAAAAGTTCAAATTTTTCTGGTTTTTTGTTGTTTAACATCTAGTTGATAAATTATCATTGTCATTAAACTGCAATTATTCTATAGTCCTTATAATACTCAGATCTCGGATACTCTAATCATTTTTGTTTTACTATTTCTAACTTCCTATATTCCTTTTTTTAAAAATTAAAATTCTTACTATTATTTTATAAACGTCTCTTAATTTATTTTCATAAAACACTTTATTTTATTTAGAAGTCCAATATACATCCCTAAGGTAATTTTAAATTATAGAGTACCTGTTTTTTTTTGCATTTTATACTTTTTAACCTATACAATTTAGGTAAAAATATTATATTTAGTTTTTGTATATAATTATTAATATTAATATAATTTAATGTAACTTTTTATTTCCCATATGTATTAGGTCCATTGTACAATCGTACAGAATTCAATAATTTTCGAAAATTTCGTTACAATCATTTACAAAGACATTATGATAATGTATGGATGTGGCGAGATATTAATATTGGACCTCATGGACGATTCATATTTGATTTAGATGTTCCTTATCGACCTGCAAATTGGATGATAACTGCATTCAGTTTAAGTCCTACAAAAGGGTTTGGCATGATTAAAAAGCCCATTGAAGTGAGTAAATGTTTTACAATAGAATACAAATATTATTATTTAAAAATAATCCATTTTTCAGTATGTTGGAGTATTACCATTTTTTATGAATGTTGAAATGCCTACACATTGTAAAGAAGGTGAACAAATTGGAATTCGTGTCACTGTTTTTAACAACCAGTGCAATAGTGTTGAAGCTGTAGTTACTTTATTGGGTTCAGAATCGTATAAATTTGTTCATGTTGAAGAAGATGGAATAGTATGAAATATAGTCTACTATTGTATGCTTATTTTGTAACTTAATTTTTTGTTCCAAGGTAAACTCATACAATCCTAGAACATCTCACGGCAATCAACAAATTTTTGTGTATATTAAAGCACAAGATGCAGAAACTGTTTACCTACCTGTAGTACCTACAAAACTTGGTGATATTACCATAAATATTGAGGCTACTTCACTAATAGCTAGTGATCGAGTGACTAGAAATTTACATGTTGACGTATGTTCATTTTTTAAGTGTTAATATTAATCATTTATTTTTGTATCTAAAAATACAATTCTATCATTTTTGTAGTCCGACGGAGTACCTCAGTATAGACATCAGTCAATGATCTTGGATCTTAGTAACAGAGCTTATGTTTTCCAATATTTGCATGTAAATGTAACTGAAACCCCAATTATTCCATACAGTATAGATCGTTACTATGTATATGGGTCAAACAAAGCTCATCTTTCATTAGTTGGAGATGTCGTTGGACCAATTTTCCCTACAATGCCTGTTAATGCAACATCTTTGCTTAATTTACCCATGGTAATATTTACCATTATATTAGTAATCAGTACTATTGGTTAGATTGTTTAATTTTAATTTTTAATTATCAGGATGCTGCTGAACAAACAATGTTTAGTTTTGCAGCTAATTTATATACAACAATATATATGAGATTTTCAAATCAACGAGATAGAACACTGGAGAAGCAATCATTCTACCATTTAAATATTGGATATCAGCGTATGTTATCGTTTATGAACAAAGATGGTTCATTTAGTCTTTTCAGGAGTGATTGGTACTATTTTTCTCTTGTAAATATTTTTTTTTCCTCTAATATTAAAGTTAAAATTTTAGGAATATGTCTTATCCAAGTGTATGGTTGACTTCATATTGTGCTAGAGTATTCCAGGAAGCAAACTTTTATGAGTGGGAAAATTTCATATTTATTGATCCACAGGTAATTAATACATATTTCTTAATAAAATGATATTTTAAATATTAATAGATTAAAATTAAATTATAAAACAAATAGGTAATTTCAAAAGCTTTAATGTGGGTGCTGAAACATCAAACTGAAGAAGGTTCATTTTATGATGTGACATGGTTTCCTGACCGTAAAGTTAATAGTACAATGCACAGATCAATTTTGTTTGGAACAAATAGGCAACAGAGATTTACAAATATATCATTAACTGCACAAGTTCTCATAACACTAACAACTGCAAAAGATCTGTCAGGGGTTGGTTAATATCTAATTTATATTTCTGTATAATTTAATTCATATGTATAATTGTATTTTATGATAGGGTCTTGGTTCTAAATTGGCTCAAGGTGAAAGTCGTGCTGTAAAGTATTTAGAAAAAAATATGAATTTATTAAATATGACCGGTGAACCGTATGAAATTGCACTCGTTACTTATGCATTAATGTTGACCAAGTCATCATTTGCTGAATATGCATTCACTCTATTATCTAAACATGCTAGGAGAGAGGGTATGTTTTGTGTTTTTTTTATTTATATATGGTATTTTAGAGAATTTTACTTAAATATTATTGTAGGTGGATTGATGTATTGGGGTAAAGAATTTGTACCATCACCGCCAACAAAAATGGAAAATCAGAAACCATTTTTATTACCACGTCTGCCTTATAAATTTGACTCGATTAATATAGAAACAACAGCATACGCTTTACTTGTTTATGTTGCAAGAAAAGAACCTTATATTGATGATGTTGTTAAGTGGTTGAATTCTCAAAGACTTACTGATGGTGGTTGGGCCTCCACACAAGATACGGCTATTGCCATGAAAGCTCTAATTGAATATACAAATAGAAACAGACTTCGAGATGTATTTACATTGACTGTTACGGTTGAAGCTACAGCTCTTTCAGGAAAAACAAAAATATTGAAAGTTAACAGTGAAAATATTGCTCAATTACAAAAAATAGAGGTTATGAGAGCTTAATGTTTCCCTGTGGTGTTAAATTAAAATTTTTTACTTTTATTTTAGATTCCACAAGCTTGGGGAACTGTCAAAGTGCAAGCTAAAGGTTCAGGTTATGCAATTTTACAAATGTCCGTCCAGTATAATGTTGATGTGGCGAAATTCCAAACAACACCACCTGAACAAGCCTTTGGAATAATAACACGTGCAGATTTTCATGGTCGCAATCAATCTCATATTACATATCGTAGCTGTCAAAAGTATTAATAATAAAGACACAGTAGTTTGACTTCAGTTACTAAATGATTTATAATTTAGATGGACTTACATCGATGAGTCTCCCAGATCTGGTCTGGCTGTTTTGGATGTTGCTATTCCAACCGGATATATAGTGCAACAACAAAATTTAGACGCTTATGTATTGCAAAGAACTGTTCCAAATTTACAAAGAGCTCGATTTTTCCCCGGAAAGCTGTTGTTTTACTTTGATTATGTAATATTATAATTTTATATTCTTATATGTATGCAGTTTAAAAATTAATTAATTTTTCTATGTATTAATAGTTGGACGAGTCAGAAACTTGTGTTAAATTTACTGTTGAAAGATGGTATCCTGTTGCAAATATGTCACGTTATCTTCCTGTTCGAGTATATGATTATTATGCTCCTGGTATGTTTTTATTTATTATACAGATTGATTCTTTTATCATAAAACACTCATTATTTCAAAAAGCATTAATGTTTTTGAAAATATTTTTTTACATATTTTCAAGTTGTTAAAAAAACGTTTTTATTTAAAAACTAGCTGATCCCGTGTGCTTTGTTACCCGTTAAATGTACCAAATTTATATGACTCAAACTTTGTTCAATTTGTTATTTAATATTCAGTGTATGATGTTCAAAATTTATCTTAACTTTTCCGTTGCCCGGAATAATAATAATAATTCTGATTCGCAGCAGTATATTATCGGGTAGGCAATCTTAGATCGAGGACCCCTTGATGTATGTACGTAAGTGTATGATTTAACTTTAAAGTGTCAAAGCTATACCAAGTTTGTTGTATGATTAATATAATCAGTTAATACAAAATCCTAACCTTATTAATATCAGATGAATAAAAAAAAACCAAATTTAACCATTTTTAAATTAGCCTGTCTTCTTCCCAAAGGTCTAATCTACACACAATCTTTCATTTATTTATATATATATAAATTGACAAAAAACAATAATATAAATCAACAAACATGCCCGATTAACCAATAGCAACCAATATAAATTATAATACACTGTTGCGCCACTTTTGTATTTTTTTCATCCAGATTTCCTACTTTTCCGGTTGATTTTCCTAAAATTTTCTTTTGTATAAATTATCTCCTCGCAATTACAAACATCTTAAAAAAAATTTGGGCCCAATCGGTCCTGCCGTGAACAACCAAAATGTTTGTCCACTACTCCGCTTGTCTAAACTTTAAATACTTATAACTCATAAACTACTTGTCCTAAATTCGATTGTCATTTGTCATTCAAAAAAGTAAAAACCTAAAAAAATATAAGGATAAAAAATATTTTAAAATATGATTTTTTGATAAAAACTTTGTTTTTTTAACAACTTGAAACTATATAAAAAAATATTTTCAAAAATATTAATAGTTTTTGAAATAATGAATGTTTCATGATAAAAGAATCACCTTGTATATATCATTTAAATTTGTTTCAATACATTTTACTGATTTAAATTTAAATAAATATATACATTTTTTTTTTTTTTAGAACGATTCAACGAAACAATATTTGACGCTTTACCAACATATTTGTTGAATATTTGTGAAGTATGCGGTAGTAGTCAATGTCCCTATTGCCCAATTTTCAATAACGCTGTTCAATTGTCTATTCCGATAAAATATATCGCTATTGCTACTATTATTGTAATTAATATTTACAACAATTTAATTACATAATACAACTTTATTATTAGATATGTTTTAGTTTAAAGTTAAGTATTAATTTAATGCACTTTAAAAACCTAAATTTAATAAACTTAAATAAATATTTTTAAAAAAATGAATTAGATATTCCAAGACTGGCTAAAATATGTTTACATCAGCTTACATAATAAAACTGTTTTAAAAAAAAAATATATTAATATTTTAGACTAACATTTTAAGAGATTCACATTTCCATATTGCTACCTACTGTATAGCCTTATGCTAGGAATAAATCCGTAGCTACACAATGATAGACGAAACCTAAATACTATTATTTCTAAATGTTCTCCTAATAATGTACTATAATGTGTAGTACAACTAATTAGAAGGGCATACCTCAATTATATTTCACAGCTTATAATTGAATGATATTATAATTATCAGGGCAGTGTGTTTATGCAATTTTAAGGGGATAATAAGACGATAATTTTACCATAGAATAGATACGGACATATTATTGTTATATTGCATCAGGTGGCGAAACACCTAAAGCTGGCGGCCTTGATGATTATAGTAATTAATTCACTAATTATACTAATACTTTATAAGCAAAACTTGCATAAATTTGCTAAATTTTAACAATTATTATAATATCATTGAAAATCATTGAAAATTCCTTATTTGAACAAATTCTTACTTACATCTCATAAGTAATAATATAATTGTTGTATTATTTAATATTATTAATATTATAAATTGCCTAGTGTGACAAAACATTTTTTTTCCAACTAAACACTTAATGAATCTCATAATTTGATCAGGATTTTTCTTTTAAGTATATAAAAATAAAAAAAAGATGAAACACTGAAAATATATTAATGTAATGATATTATTATAAACAATATCCTTTGATTAAATAAATATATCTAGCTAGATAGCTAACCTTTCATTAATTTATAAAAGTTTTAATAAACTAGAAAAATGTTATGACTTAAGTATTATATTAAAATTGATTTTAACTGATTTTATACTTCAAATTAATTTTAAGTTGCAACTAATGCCGTCCATTGTTAAATTTTTTTTATATTTGAATATTGACTTTTTACATGTATTTTTATATTTAATAAATAATTTATGTATTTTGATGTAAATAAAGAAAGATATTATAAAGAAATTGTTTTCTTTTTTTATTTTAAGTATTTTCAAACTATGGTATGTTCGTTTTTCAATTATCACTGCGTGACAAATCAATAATAAAAAGTGAAAATCTCCTAAATGTACCATGACACTACATTTTTTTTTTTTTTTTTAGTATTATGATCAATAGAATTGCTTATTTACAAATAGTTGTCACATACAATGTATTTGTTGTTGAGTTTACTATTGGTAAGTGTTCCTGATGGTAATACAAACTCATCAAATGATCATTTACCCATTGAACACAGTGTCACTCTAGAAAGCAGGGACTGGAACCTTTATGATTTTATGGGTTTCGGTTTCGGTTTCGGTTCTCAAAAATCCAAAATTCGTTTCGGTTCTGGTTCGGTTTCAAAATATCAAAATTCGGTTTCGGTTTCAGTTCGGTTAAGTACCGTTTTCCTTATTATTGATTTTTGCTTTTATTTTATTTTATCAATAATTGGTAAAAAAAAATATAAGACTTCTATTAATGATTGGTCTATTTATAATTGAGTGTAATTAAGATTTAGCTATTAATATATATTTTTTCGTTGGTACTATAATAATTGTTTTTAAAAATAGTATTAGTTTATTTTAATATAGATAGAGGAGTATCTTGATCAATGTGTAATAACAAATAACAATAAGTGTATATTTATGTTCACACTATAAAATATCTATTGGATTTTAGAACCGAAAATAACCGAAAAAAACCTCTACATCAAAATAAAGGTTTCGGTTTCGGTTTCGGTTACTAAAAAAATGTATTTAAGGGTTCCGGTCCGGTTTCGGTCCCAAGTTTTTCAAAAGGTTTCGGTCTTTAACCGGTCAATTTCGGTACGGTTCCAGTCCCTGCTAGAAAGTGCTGAAAATGCAATTCAACATATTGTACCAGAATTGAGTAAAATATATTATCATAAATCACATTGTATGATTGTAATATAAATAATTATGTCATTAGTGATAGGAGTCGGTTGCAGAGAATGTACCATAAGAGAAATTGAATATTGTTTGTCCAATGATGTCATTGAAGATCATTGTTGTTGCCAAAGGAAATACCATGGTATGTTATGTTAATATGATATATAAATTTATTTTTAATATAATATGATATATTATTAAATGGTGCTAAAATATTTGGGTTATAGAAGTATTCCCTTACATTGCACATACTTGCTATGTAAGATCTAGAAATTGTGAACCTACCGTTCGGGACTGTGGAGTATTCGATCGACTATTGACTTGTTGTTGCCATCAATATCTTGGAACAAAATGTAATATACTACAAATTTCAGCAATTTTACTAATCATTAATAAACTATATATTTTACATGTAGCTGGTAGACAACAGTCTTGATATTATATATTCATGTTAAACTTATATATCTTTGTTAAGGTTCCTAATTAATCTAAATACCTACGTCAAACGCATATTCAGCAAAATGGATATAATAATATGTAAATTTGAGATAAGTGTAGGTAACATAATTGATACAAATAAATAATAAATATTACATAATACGATAGTTATTGTCCATCATATCTTTTGAAATCGATTAACATCTCCACTATCAAGACATGTTCAAATGTTCTCTACATAAGTTCTCCCTGGTAGGTATAGTACTTACCTATAATTCATCATTACCTACATATTAATAACCTCATTACTAGAGCACATATGTTTTTGCCAGCGGTGGAATAGCCCAAGGTGCTATAAACCAACTAGCATCGTATTTATGATCCGGGACCAGATTATCACTGTCAGGCTCTTTCTTAAATTTAACTCTTATTGTAATGTAGAACCACAGAATAAGACAATAAGAACTCTTTCCTAATAATAGTAAGTTTAAAAAAATAATTTTTCATCTGGACCAAAAATAGCTTGTCCTGGCATTTGCAACTTTTCTTCTACTGTTCCAATTTATTGCTAAATAAGTTTTAAGTGCGTTTCGTTAAACCTTATAAGTAACTTATCAAACATTGGTCGTAAGTTAGGTAACATATCAACATATGCCTAATTAATTTAATTTTTGTGTAAGTACCACGGACTAAGATAGATATTCTATCTTAGTCCGTGGTAAGTACCTACATTGATAACGATAGTAATATGATATAAATAATTTTTTTTAGGGAAATCAAATGTCAGCTGCCGTTAATGGACAGAGTCGAAAAAACAATAGCTTATTTCTTTTTGGATTAATTATTTTCCTTATGAAGAACAATTATTATATTTTTAATTTCTTTTAAGCTTGTTGAGTAATTTCAATGTAATAGACTAACGTAATGGTGCAACCAACAAATAAATTTTTTTTTTGTCATTTTAAATAATAATCTTAACATTGTCTTAAATTCCTTGTTGACTTAGGGCCAGTTGTACAGTCTTGATTATGGTAATCAGAGTTTAATCGGCAGAATTTGCCCGTTTAAATATCTGTTATCAGCTGATTAAGCTAATCATAGTTAATCGTAGACGGTACAACTGGCCCTTAGGGTGAATGTGGCGTAGTCAAGGGGGGGTTTTGGGTGTTTAAACACCCCCCATTGAAATTTTCCCCGCTAATAAATATATTGTTTATATTGTTCGGGACTGCTTGCATGTTTTACTGTAGTGGTCGTGGATTATTTTGGATAAGTTATAAATTTGTCTTATGAAATTTTTTATGTCTTATCAAACAAAATTTGCATATTTTAGGAAACTGGAAAAGTGTACATTTGAGCTATTTTTCGCATATTTTGCATTTTTTTAACTTAAATGTACATACAATTGTTGGGAAATATCATATTTGGATAACATTGAAAAATATCTTTAAAAATATTATGTTTGGTTAGGTACAATTAGGCCCTAATTTTGAGATTTGGGAGGCCGTAGCCTAAGACCATACTATTATAAAATTTAAAAAGCTTAAAAAATTTAAGGTACCTAATGTTTTGGAGGGCTGTTGCTTGTTAAAGTTGTTGGTGGAGCTAGGCTAAGGTTGGCCCTATTTTCGCATATGGTACGTAACATAAGTCTATATAATATAAGTCTCTTTATGACAAAACTGTGTTAATACTATAATTGACATCTAGATTCTAGATTGTACGAAGAAATGAAAATCAGTAGATACGTGTTCGTTTATTAAGGTGTTTGCATTTCGCGTTATTGGTTATTACTTATTTATTAACCTATAGTACCTACCAAAATTTTAGTATGTTTTATGAATTTTTCAAAAGTAATATAAAAATGTAGCTGCATATATTTAAGCATATTTTGACTGCATATTTCGATCATTTTTAGTGCAACAAGTCAACATTTATTTATATTCGTAAACTGTATAAACTTGGTTTTAATCTATACTTAAAGTTTAAACACCCCCCATTTCATAATCCTGGCTACGCCACTGAATGTAATATTTGTGAGGGGTCGTGGTTAATAAAATTGACGACTTCAAATAATGTATAAATACTTCCTAAAAAAATTTTCTAGCTACGCTCAAAATATCAAGATTTTGTTTGTGCTTTGTACAATTCCATAATATGTATATATATTTGGATTTTAAATGGGTATCATAAAACAATAGTTATTGCATATAATATATCATAACTCATAAGTAATTTATTACAAATCAGTATTATTACGTACTCTAATTTTTCGTTGGAAACTCAGTTGGACCATACTAAAATGGTTATTTGCTTTTACTTTAACATGACGTACCTCCATGCAATTTTATTTGATGTGTACGAATATAGTTGTACTATTATTTAATTTAAGTTATTTTAAATGAATAAATATATTAATAGAAATATGAATATTATTTTTCCAGAAGGATTATAAAATAAGGTATTTGAAGTTTGAACTTACTTATTAACTTTTAACTATTCCAAATGGAGCTTTAAAAATGCAAAAATATGGCGTTAAAACACATGTTTTGAAAATAAAAATGTTTAAAAAATTCGCTTGGGATTGTTCCATTATTAGTTTCTTTTGATTTCACCAAATACTTCTTTATGTTATTACTTATTAGTTACTACACACTAAATGATAAAAATAAGGCTAAAAAGTCAATTTTGAGTTACTTTAATATGCAAATGTTTGAGATATCTTTATAATTAATTTGTACTTGGCTTATTAACAATGACATAAAAAGTGAATACTATAGGTAATAGTATCATAAAATTAAGCATGCAATAACCTACACTTATATACAGTGGAACCTCGATAAGTCGAAATTCGAGGAAAATTAAATTTGTTCGACTTGTAGAGGTTTTTGATTTGCTAAGTTATGTTAGCTTGGGTTAGATTAAGCAAGGGAAGGGAATTTATTTCGACTTATTAAGGTTTTCGATTTATCCAGCTTCTACTGTAATTTGATCTGAAATTTTTTGGGACCAGTGAGCCAATGAGAACGAAATATACCATATACATAAGTCGCTCTATGCCCTGGGTTTCCTAATGGCTAATACGGAGACAGAGACGGTTTTCGGCGAGTGAATATTTTTTTTTTTATAGTGAGCGATGTCGTGCGCCTCCCAAAGCGCAAGTACTGAAGACAGTGACGGTGACCAAAAGGCTAATATAAACATTCAGTGAAAATTGCATGTACCTATTTATAATCATTTGTTTTAGAGTTACACCAAAAGCTAAAATCGATTTTGTCAAAAACCGATGCTGCGTAAAAATTCCCGTTTTTCCTTAATATTT
Organism: Macrosiphum euphorbiae; assembly: GCA_949089665.1. NCBI lineage: Eukaryota > Metazoa > Arthropoda > Insecta > Hemiptera > Aphididae > Macrosiphum > Macrosiphum euphorbiae. Next base: position 115,164,809 of record CARXXK010000001.1, read on the forward strand.
TTTTTGTCTTTCCGGGCACTTTTGAAAACTATTGGGAATTTTAAATTTTGACCTAACAAAAATACCAACTAGATTCCCTTTCCCATCGAACAAGATACTAAAGTTGAAAATCGAAGCATTATTTCGCTTACTAATCGTGTACACTGCTGATACAAAAAAAAAACACACACATCATTGTAAAATCAATACATTCATCGTTCCACTTAGAATCTAAAAACCTAAAATAACTATTTTAATTATTTTGTTGTGATTGTATAATATTATTCGTGGGTACCTACTTGGAACTTCTAAAGTATACTACTATACTAGACTATCTGTCTATCTATGATAGTATCACACTATCACGGTATGTTATTGATGTATAACTACGCGATATAAGTACCTAATGGATATTGTGATATGATTAATTTGGAATTTATGATAGGTACCTATTATAGGCAATTTTTTTTTAATACCATAGATAAGTATATAATATATGTCTTATGCCTAGACTGACATTCCGTCTCCGCTCAGAATCGTTTTTCTTATACAATGATATTTTATCGTTGAATTCAAATTTAATACTATCCATCATACAGTGACCCACTTGTAACCTACTGTACAGCAGAGCGACATTTTTTTATTTAATATATTATAATAAATAATATATATGTAAGATACTAAGATGTAACTATGTAAGTATATAACACTGGTTAATGTCAATCAGTTATTCTTTAATCACCTCGACCGGTATGATACCCTAATAATTATCTTATTATTAGAAATATTTAATCACAAAAAAAACCCAAACTAACTGATCTAGTATGGTTTTCCACAATTATCATCACAATATAAACACTTCATCGTACTCCGTGTAAAAAAACGGCTAAGTAAAAAAAATATATTTAGCACCAGTGGCATGTATCATAAAAAAATTGGTGTTCAAATAGTTTTAGGAGACCTCCCCTCATAATACTGTTATACTGACCTATAAAATGACTTTATTTTTTCATCTATCAATATATTGATGGTATAGGTACCCACCCAACCATATTTAAGGTGTTGCCCTAGCAACACTTTTACCTTATGTTATAGTGTTACACACTACTGTTTTTTTTTTATTTTTATTTTAGAAAATGTACAATATTTATTACTAGGTAGTAGGTACATGACACTATATCTAAGTAAAATAGATGGCTGACATAACGCTATACGTAAAAAATAACACATGAAACACAAGATGAGGGAAATCATCCAGCGATGGTACACTCCAGACCACTGTTTAGCACTATAAATATGTGATATATCATAAATAAATGATAAATAAATTGAATTAAAGCATAGGCGTGCACATCCCCTGCAGAGTTATCATAACCATCCAGAGTGCATCAAAACCTCTGGTTTTCAGATTTACACAAACAACAAAAATATCGTTGCCATGTTCGTGAATGTTTCAAAAATCTACAATTCATATCTGTGTCACATAGTTACCACTTGTCAATATTCATTTCTTGTGTTCATTACGGATAAATTTCATTCCTACGTATTTCTGTATAATCTTCTCCGTTAATTGTGCCTATATAATATTATCAAATAAATATGTCATATAGATGTGTATCTATGCCTAACATGACTGCGATGTGTGAAAATTCCTCAGTCAAATCGACCGATATTGGATGGCGATCAACGCCAAATCTGAAGTTTAACCGTACCAATGATATACGAAGACCGGAACCGTTGAAAAATTGTGATTCCAAGGGTTTTCTGGACGGCAGGTTCTGTGTATCTGAGCCGAACATCCCCATACATCCAAAATTAGCTGGCGGGACAGCTGCAGATATTGGGTGGCGATCAACGCTAAATCTAAAGTTTCAGCAGGTCACCAGCGATGTATGGAAACCGTAAAGTTCGAGACACACACGTCCTCGTCGTTCATTTTGACGCCAGACGAAGACATTTGTCAGGCGGTTCCTTTGTTGTTGTGGTTCTATTGACATGATAGACCAGTAATATGTATATTATAGAGTTTAAAAGGTTTCTAAACATCCCCTCCTCTCCCACCGTTATCTCACTCCTGGTTCGCTGGTACTATTCTGAAACCGTTTATCGTGTCCTTCATTCTCGTTTGTACCGAGTTAGTGTAAGTTTGCCTCACTTATTTCATGTAATGTACCATCGTCGGCTCTTCGCCACCTGTTTTGTTCTGTATTAATTAAATTAATATTATTAATATTATTATGTTACTCATGTTATACTTATTATTATAAAGTATGTACTATGTATTAATACCTATCTATTATATCTACCTCATTCGCTTTGCATAAATATATGTAATAATCCTATATGGTCACGCAGGTGGATATTGTATTGTCATGGATGTCATCGATTTTCATGATAGTAAAAAAATTAAAAATTATCTATACTAGAGTGATTTACTTCACCTTCCGTTTAACCACCCCAAAATCGAGCCATGTACAGGTGCGCATAATATTATATGAGCGATATATTATAAGTCCACGCCTCTTCGTTTCGACTAGTTACGAATTATATTATAGTATTTACCTATTCGCAAACATCTCGCTGTTATATGCCTGCGGATAATGTCATTTGTTCTGCATCGTGATATGGAAATAACCGAATACACACTGAAATAAACGTGCAACCATGTAGACGTCTCTGCGGCAAACCCCGAGCCGTAAGTTTGAGCTTCAGCGGTAGATAAACATTAATAGGTACTGTTAAAAATCGTGAGTGGTACTTAGAAGAATAGCGCCAGTTGTTATTCGCACACTCCACACATAGAGTCGGTTTATTATACTGTAATACTATATAGGTGATCCGAGTTCTAATGTTGGACTCGATGGCGTATAATTGTACACCCCAATTTTTTTTTACCTACAATAATATTTATTAAAATTAATATACATATCATCAGCCTAATTCGCATTTCGCAATATTGTCCTAACTCAAAAAATGTGATTTTGGAATTAATTGTGATTAAAATTAAGGAAAAACTGCATTGTATGATAAAGTTGTAACTGATAAATTGTAACATTTTATCCTCCATATGACATTGATTATTAGAAATGGTCTTATCTCCGATGTGATAATTTTAACAATTAGAAAAAATCATAACTCCATGTTAGAAAGGTAAAAATTATGAAGATAGGATATTAATAATAATAATAATATTAATGACGAATTAAGATGACGATAATATCTGATTTCTAGATGTTTTTAAATATAATTGAAGACCACATTTTAGAACTTTTGAGATTTTCTTATTGCATTAGAAGTGTCCTGTGGCGATATAAACTTCCGTTTTTAAAATGCCTCCATTAAGAAGAACTTGAACGCTTAGACATTTTAGTTTTAAGTACAAAAGATATCCAAACCTATCTTGGACCGACGACTATGGAGTATTGGTTGACATACTATTATTTATCTTGAGAGTGATGAAACAGACAACTCACTAGAGAGTTGACGTTTCTGCGGAAAACACAGCACCGTATACATTTGATTACGACCAAACGCTTCGGAGGTAGGTAAATATTAATACTGCGCCTATTTAAAAGTCGTAAGTTATAGTACTTACGCGACACGTTAGGTGTTATTTGCAGACTCCCCACATAGAGTCAGCGTACTATATTATTTTATACACATTATATTATATTATTTTTATATACATTATATTATATTATATTTAAATAAATTATATTATATTATATTTATATAAATTATATTATATTACATACTATATTATCTTTATATGTTAAATTTATTCTGTCCTATGTAACTACTAACTAGTAGAGATTAGTATTTATTATTTTTAAATTCCTCTACATAATATTACATACAAGTGTTTAATTGAAAGACCAGCCCACATAAAGTTTGTTTAAAAGTTTAAAAAAAAATTTACATTCACAAAATATGATACAAATAATTTTCAGATATTTCGTGGACTTTTTTCGATGGTTTTTGCAAAAGTACCTATTAAATGTGATAAAAATAATGTAGTAGTGTTATACCTAGTTACAATGTTAATTGTCGAAAATACACCTTTTTTTACTATTTATAGGGGGGAAAAAACCTCGTGATACAGACAAGATAATACAAGACAAAACTAACGGTGACATTCGGGGTTTTGTTTGGGTATTGTACGAGTGTGGACACGTAAAGTATGTTTGGGACGGTATGTGTTGTCACTGGATGTAAAGTGCACTTGACTGTTATAAATTCAGTCGACGTACGATAGAACTATATTATTATGTTGCGAGATTATTGTCTCATAGGCGTAAGTCTAGAACTTCAAAATAATTGAATGGATCAATATTCCACCGAAACACGTTAAACTACTTTAATACCTACACAATGATATAATATATTATATAGGTCATCTTAAGTTTCAACAAGATCATTGTGTACATTACACATTTGTTATAATTTTTTTATTTTTTCCTCTTTTATAAAACACCCGAAAAGGTAGAATGGCTCTTTCTAATTTTTGCGATTTGATGCTATAATATCATCGACAGGTAATAGAATGGTGGAATTTTGAAAAAAATTTAATATATAATGTGTATTGTACGTTTATTTTTTAACTTTAACAATTTGTAGGTAGTGAAGAAACAGGCGAAGTTTCCTTGTTGTATTGTAAGTTTCAAGTTCATCTCTTAATGCATGTAGGAAGTCACTTTAATACATATTGTAATGGATGATTTTAGTTTAAATTTATAATTAAATCATTAAATTCTAAAAATAATTGTTTCTTATGATGTTTTATAATTTATTTATATTACTGTAGGTAATGTAAATAAATTATGTCTGTAGGTTGAATAAATCTTTGTCGAAAACCATGTAATTGTTAATAACATTTGTGGGTGCTTAGTAAAATAAGTGAACCTTATATTAAATGTTCAGGTTTCAAAAATAGCAATCACCTATAATAGCTTTAAATCTATTAATCTGAATATATTTTAAATATGCACTGCTTGTGGGCGATATACATATATTATATATGGTAATATTTCAATATTTTCAGTGGAGTATTGTGATCAAACACTGTGCAATTACTTCGGTAAGATATTTAAATTGGCTCAGGTGAAATAAATGTATATATATACCCACTACCCATGTTGAATATATGATAACTGATAACTATTTACCTCTCTTTTGCAGTTTTTAATCTTTCTTCTAACGTTTTGTATTTTATCTTTATTTTTTGGAGCTTGATTACATCTTTTTGAGCTAAAATACCAAGCTCAAAATGTTGCTGCTGGTTTTTTAATTCTTTGATCAAAACAAAATCGTATACATATACGATATGGTCTGTTTCGATGCTGAATATTCCGGCTTCACTAGGTGTGGGGGAGGGATGATAACGTAACACTGTGGTTCACTTACTAAGAATTGCTTGCGCTTAGTATAATAATATGAATAATAAAAATAATGTAAATTATAATAATAATCTATATACTCTGGGGAGTATAATATCATGATTCATGACTAAAATTTTAATAAAAAGGCTCAAAATTATGTATCGTTACAAATTAACGCGTTATATCAAGTCTGATTAGGTGTTTTTGATATCATGTGCTCAACAGACGGATTCGTTGACGTGGGCGTTGACGAGGAAAAAGGCAGATGAACCGAGCAAAGGAAAACTCAACCGGGTATTGACCTTATTCGACTTGACCGCATTGGGCACCGGCGCCACATTGGGATGCGGTGTCTACGTGTTGGCCGGAGCAGTGGCTAGTTCAATCGCCGGTCCAGCCGTAGTCCTGTCCTTCGTCATTGCCGCCGTGGTGTCAGCGTTTTCCGGTAAGGACATGCCCGATTTCTATGGAATTAATTTTTAAACCGATGACGGATAATCAAAATATCCCGATATCGGATGGTTTTACGGAGGAAGTGCAAGATTCATCCAAGATATTAACTTACCTCCCGGTACAATAATACCACAGATAGGAATAATATTATGCCGGGAAGGGATTACCACCGGAAGCGGAGAACGAACAGCTATTATTCTATAAAATATCTACCCATATAATTTTATATCCATCTTAGACCGATTATATTTATTGTAGTTTTCGAATGTCTGTATAAACTAAAACCATACTCTCTTCAACTTTTATATTTGTATTTTTAAGATATATATTTACACAAACGTTTCTAGGACTTTGTTATGCTGAGTTAGCTGGCCGAGTACCCAAAGCTGGATCTGCGTACATCTACAGTTACGTGGCGGTAGGTGAATTCACAGCGTTCGTCATTGGCTGGAATCTAATCATCGAATATCTCATTGGTAATATGAATAATGAATATATCAATCGTCCCTATAGTGTAGCCATGATATCTTGCACTATCGCAACGTACAACATACGCTCATTTTAAGTTCATAATAATCCATTTTTGTCTGTTGTGAGGACCAACAGACGACCCAAGTAGGTACACGCACATAAAAAAATTCCTATAGTGAACTCCTTAAAAATTATATTTTTGGACCACGACTGTACATAGAACTATCTATAACAGCCGCGGTTTGCAATCTCCATAAAGGGATCGGCGGTGGACAGTTATTTTAGCCCAAAACATGCAAATCTTTATTCCATCATGCTGATTAACCTACTAATGCGATAATACTTTTTAAAATGGATTTGAATTCAATATTATGTCTACTTAAGAACGATCAATCCGATTTTCCCAATTGCACCCCCACTCACCACAATTTTAAATTTAGTTTGAATATTATTTTGAAAGTTCGAAATTTTCAAACGTAGTTGATTATTGAGAATTTAAATCAGAAATCTTAAAATGTTGACTGGCAGATCTTAAGTAGATATTAAAACGAATTCAGATCATTTTTCTGGAAAACTATCGCATTATTAGGTCGACCGGTAGGAATGTAGGATAGAACAAAATAGGTACATACAAATGATAGTGATGACTTGTACATGAGTGTGAGGGAACGCTCTACTATTTCTTTTACACACAGTCACTCACACTAATGTCTCCTATGCACAGATTTACAAGACCCACTTGAGAGTAATTTTAAAATTGCCTGGTTGAAACTCCTTAAAAACTGTCAGCCACCGATCTCGTTAATAACTAACGGTTATGCAACTCAATACAACAACACCAAAGCGTTCGGTGCTAACAAAAAACTGATTCGCCCGAATCACGCGATAGACAACAATTTATTATAATGTCATTGATGATAATATAAATGATTATTACTCTGAACTTTGCGATTTTCAGGCATTTTAATACTAACGCAATATTATTATATCTTATTTTGACTGCGTCGCAGCCGTATTCGTTCGTTATCAGTTTTTATTGGTAATTTGCAGGAACTGCCGGCTCGGCCAAGGCCATGAGCAATTACTGCGATTCTTTGCTGGGCAATCCGCAGAAAAGATATATGACCGAATATTTTCCCATACACATCAGCTTCTTGGGCAATTATCCCGATTTTGCGTCATTCTTCGTGATCGTTGTTATCTCGCGTAAGTGTTAATATATATTTGCATACAATATACGTACCTAGGTCCTAGGTATCGGTAAGATTTATATAATCACATTGATATTGTAAGTGTATATAATATTATGAGGGTTCAAATTAATATGCTCTGCTGTACAGTAGATTACAAGTGAGTCAATGTATAATGGATTGTATTAAACTTGAATTCAATGATATTCTATCATTGTATAAGTAAAACGATTCTGAGCGGAAACGGTTTGTCAGTCTAGATATTTTATATTATAGTCATTAATTATTATATCATGTAAGTTGAATTAATATTAAAATATCATTATTTTTAATTCGTTTCTATGGTAATAAACAAAGCGTTAGAAATTAAAATTAAAATCCAATTTTTAGAGGTTTTTCGTAATTTTTCGGTGGCTTTTACCGTGGCATTAAATAACTATTGATAAAATCGAAAAATACCCTCTCTAAAGTACCATCTTGATCCAATTTTCTAAAAGATAAGATACTACATGTGGAAATCGAAGGATTCCTTCTGGTAGACATTTTGAATACAGGATATAAAAAAAAATATATATAAAAAATAAATAAATAAATAAACACCATTATAAAACCACTAACTTCCTCTCTCCGCTCAGAATCTAAAAATTAAATGAAAATATTTAAAGTACCTACGAGTTACTAAAATAGTTGGTATAGTTATATAACGAAATTCACATCAGTGATGAAAGAGACAACACAATATCATAACAACCTGTTGCCCACCACCTGTACTATAAATATATTTTCCATCGAGATCAAGCGGTTGTAGAAACTAAAAAGAACGTTGTGTAGGTTTCATTAATTTGTGATCAAAATGGAATATTCATTGAGATATAAATCGAACGTGGTTCAAACTATTCTCTAAACTATCCTTATATCTCCAAGAACAATTGTAATTAAATAATGTGTACACTATGTTTTTATACACCAAATAATGTAGCATGTCCCTGGAACCCTCACTTCCAAATTTTGTATTCAAACGAAGGGCTTTCATTTTTGATGGTTTGTGCTGCATTCATTCAGGAGTTAGAATAGGGATAACAATGGGGGGGGGGGGTTGCCGACCAAAATTTTGGAACTCTAAATGAACCATTATTTAGTAGTTCGTTACTGATATTATATATCATTTTATCGACGTTAGTACTCTACTACTTCCGGAGTTATCCTTAAACTTAATTAAGGGGTTGTAAATACATGTCAATACCCCTATAATGAAATGAGTTCAAATCAGTTTCACTGGATTTGACTTCGTTAGTGTTTTTTGTACTCTGTGTCCCATTGCTACAGGTTTACTCATAAAAAAGTTATTATCTATTCTTATAAGGGGTACTCTGTGAATTGATATAATTATTTTTTAAGCATTGATATTATATTATCTGATTTCATAATTAGTAAATTTATTTTTATGATGCAGGTTCTGCCGATACGATCGCCAAAAAATTTAAGTTGGTTAAAATCATAGAAAAATATTTATTTACGTTAGGTATGTAAGCGGGTTATATGTGAATAATATATAGGTAGGTACACTAAATATTTTTTCGATTTTAACCAACTTTAAACTTTCGGCGATCGTATTCAAACCTAGCACAAATTAAAGCCCTTGGTTTGAACCAATCATTTGGGGGTGGGTATGCAGTAATATCACTGACACTCCCAATTATCCCTTCTAACACCTGAATGGTTGCAGCACCAAATCCGCTTCAAGTGCGGAATACGCGTGGTATACATCAGTGTTGTGGACGGATAACTTTAAAATTATCTAGATAAGACATAAGATAAAACCTTAATTTTATCTAAATAAAAAACAGATAACTATACGACTTTTAGGTTTCTAAAGACTTTATGAATTAAATTATAATGTATATTTATAATCATTTATATTATACTAGCTGATCCCGTGCACTTCGTCGCCCGTTAAATATATCAACTCAATATGACTCAAACTTTGTTCAATTCATTATTCAATATTCGGTGTATGGTGTTCAAAATTTATCTTATCTTTTCCGTTGCCCGGAATAAAAATTCTGAATCGCAGCAGTACATTATCAGGTAGGCAATCTACCTGCGGTAGATCGCGGACCCCGTGCTGTTTGTACGGAAGTGTATGATTTAACTCTAAAGTATCAAAGTTATACCAAATTTATTTTGATATAATACTGTGGATTAATATAACAAATTTGGTTGCTCGTAAAAAATCGCAATTCTTAAAAAAATTATGATTGTTGAACTCCTTTTGGGTGTAACTTGCTGCGGTAAGTGCAACTCAGCCACCCTGGTAGGCAATGTTCAATAATTCGATTTGATGCAAGCTTGTACCTGATCTGTCCGAATAACCAATGGCAACCAATAAATAAATGCTAATTTCTAATGTAGACTGTAACCAATGGCAACTATAAATACATAAAAATAAAATTTCCAATTTCTATCGTGAATCTCAATGTCCCTGTTTCAGCACCTATTGAAAATGCGAATTTTGGCAAATCCTTTCTTAGCGCACGCCTACCTCATAATATCTATCTGTATGCAAAATTTCAGCCAGATCTGTCCAATGGTTTGAGCTGTACGTTGATAGCAGTTTAATTCACTCATTTTAATACCAATATTGTATATTTAAATTAAATATTGCTTGATAGATGGCGCCACTATCATATTCTTTCAACCCCACTTTTACCCCCTTGTAGGTCGAATTTTCAAAAATCCTTTCTTAGTGCGCCCTTACATTGCTTAAGGAACCTCTGTACAAAATTTCAAGTCTCTAGACCCAGCAGTTCCGGCTAGGCGATGATGAATCACCCAGGACAAGTCTTTTTATATATACAGATTATAAAAAAAATACAGTATAGATTAAATTAATATATTTGAATCAAAAACAGAAAAATGACTAACGGATATTAATATATTACATTAAACATTTTAAATTATTTGGACATTTAATTTTTTTGTCAAATGAATATATTACACAATTTACTGAAACAAAAAAAATAATAATCAATTTGAACAATACCTAGCTGACTGTTTTACGTTATTTTCATAGTATTGGTGGCTTGGGGTGTGCGTGAATCGTCGTTTGCCAACAACATATTTACCGCATTAAATCTGATAACCGTTGGCATCGTGATCGTCACAGGGTTTTACAAAGGTGAGTGTTGTAGTCAAAATGCTGACCCAATCGTAGAGCGCTAATATTTTATAACAACTATGATGGAACTCGAAATTTTAGCCAATTACTCAAACTGGTCTATTCCGAAAAGCGAAATACCACCAGATGCAAAAGGCGGCGAAGGCGGATTTTTACCATTTGGATGGGTCGGCGTAGCAGCGGGAGCTGCAAAATGTTTCTACGGATTCATCGGTTTCGATTCGATCGCCATGACTGGTGAGTATCACACTATCATATTTTATTACATCACAGCTAATATAATTATTAGGTATACGATCGGTTTTTCTTATTTTTACCGACAGGCGAAGAAACGAAAAATCCCAAAAGAGACATACCGCTGGCGATTGTCGCGTCTCTCTTCCTGAGCACGATCGCTTATTGCGGCGTGGCCTCCGTTTTGACACTCATGTGGCCTTACTATTTGCAGGTATGCTTTAGGCATATTTTTATTTAGTAACTCGTATTTACTTTTACTAAGTAAAATTTTTAGATTGATTGTATAAGAAATATCATCCATGAACATTGTTGATACAAGATGTTCCCCAACACCAACCTGCGACTTTACACAAATTTGTTTTTGCGAATATTTAGTACTTATACGTACGTAATTTTTTTGAATTTGTTTGCCCTTATTCTCAATATTTGTCAATCATTGGTTTCAAAAAAAAAATTGTGAAAAGTATTATTATTTTCCATGAGTCTGTGTGTGTATATGAGGGGAGGGGGGTTGGCTGAGGAATCGATCCTTCAGCCCCACCCATTCACCACACAGGAAATCATTTTTACGGCTAAACCGATGTCAATTAGTTAATTCAAACTAACTATACGTCTATACGTACCTCTTATGAAATTGGCACTTATTAAATATAACCGCAAAATACATTTGAGGAAAGTCAATGGTGAAGGAATACTTACGTAGAGTAAACGTTGTTTCATTATGTTAATATCGACGTACCACTTTCAGGATGCGGATGCACCACTTCCGGCTCTCTATGAAAATTTGGATATGCCGACGATAAAGATTATAGTCACAGGTGGTGCAATATTCGCATTGTGCACGAGGTACGTCTGCCTCCACGACAACGTATCACAAGTTTATCGATATATCATCTAAATATATTAATTTGTACATTTATACAGTCTTTTGGGGTCACTATTTCCACTGCCTCGTATCTTATACGCGATGGCTAGTGACGGTCTGCTTTTCAAGTTCTTGTCGAATATCAACGCCACGACCAAGACCCCTCTGATATCCACGGTCATTTGCGGACTTTTTGCTGGTAATACACCCGGGTTGCGAAAACTTGTTGATTTACCTATACCAACAATAATTATTTTTAAATAACTTATAAATGATTATTATATTCGTTGTTATCTGCAGGTACTTTGGCTGCCATATTCAATCTCGAGCAGCTGGTCGATATGGCGTCCATCGGCACACTACAGGCCTACACGATCGTTTGCATTTGCGTGTTGATATTGCGGTTAGTCCAAGGCTTTTTCTATAGGCGGCAGACGCTGTTTTTTAAGAGTGAAACAAAAATAATGTGCTATTGCATTATTGTTTAACAGGTACACCGATAATAGTCCATCCATCAAACACGACACAACGAAGTCGAAAGGTATCACGGTTTTCACATGGTTGAATTTGTCAAACTCAAAAGTGCCGAACTCCGATACTCAATACGTTTCAAGGGCGTTGATATTTATATTTAGTATGTATATAATATATTATTGTATTATTACGATATAATCCTATATCAAAATAAGTGCACCTACTTTTTCCCGTACCTATCTACACGCTTTCATATGTGTATTATCATATTAGTTATTTTAAATACTATAGCTAGGTTGATCACTGTAATTCCTAGATAATAAAAAAAATGTATATAAAAATATTTCGAAAGACGAAAGGAGTTAAAAAAAAAAAAAACTAGTGGTTAATTTAAAATAACTGGGGAAGGTTTATTATAGTTTGTGGAGAAAGCCAACTGGAGTAAAACTCCAATACTAGGAAAAGTTAACACCAAAACATAAAAAATTTCATCGGGAGCTTAAGTCGCCCCGTAATAAACTATACAGGAGTGGGCTATCCCAGGGTGCTATAAACCAGGTATCATTCCGGCCCCCATTCGTATTTATAATGCAGGTTACCATTTTCGGGCTCTTTCTTAAATTTAACCATTTTAATATAGAACTCTTTCCTAATTATAGTAAGTCTAAAAAAATGTATGGGCTTCTATTTAATTTTTCTCCCTAGACCAAAACTCAAAAGTAGCCAGTAACTATATAAGTATTGGTTATCCTTTAAATATATAAAAGAGAACCTCAAAAGAGGACGTTGGTCCTGTGGACACGATCGGGAAATTACCAAACCAAGGCGTTTGCCGATACAATACCGCATCAGTGTAAAAATATAAATATGATAAACAACAATTTTGGAGGGAACCTCATAAAGGGTCATCGTCGGTCCTGTGGACACAAACGGACAATTACCGCCAAAATAATATGTACACACAAATTACTGTAAATAATTAATAATTCCGGCCAAGGCTTACAAATAAATATATAATAATGTACATTCCTCGATGAAGGTATACGCGCCTCCGCAGCGGTTACCCTGCATCTTGACCGCCGACGGAGCTCACTGCGGGAAGGATACTCTGGTGTATTACCCCATGGTCTCCATGTCACATCGCGGAAAGCTATAACAAAATATATTATGATACATTATAAATTATAATATTAAAGTCGGAACTTTTAGGATTGTCCCAGAGTTCGTGCACACACACAGCACAACACCTGGTAGGTGGACCATGACATAAGTGTGGGGTGTCGGTATAGATAGCAAAAATGCACAAAGTTGGGTTACAATAACTGTATTTCAATATAGGTGTATGTACGTTTGTGTTTGGAATAAGCTTGGCGAACATGGAATCACATCATGGAAACACTAGGAACGTACTCATGATAATAAATATAATATCAATTTTGGTGTTGTTGGTTACGTTGTTCATGCTGAGCAGACTTCCCACAGCTGTGGAAGATCTATCGTTCAAGGTATGAGTATGTTTGATAGAAAAATATACAAACAATTATTGTAACTATAGATGAATTTTCATATTTAGGTTTAATTCGATTTATTTTTTTTTTTTTTAGGTACCTTTGGTTCCCATCATACCATGTTTGAGCATTGTACTAAATGTTTACCTGATGATGGAACTAGAGTACAAGACTTGGATAAGTTTCACCGTGTGGCTCATATGTGGTAATTTCATCTTATTATAGCTTCATTTTTAGCCAAATAGTATGTCCAATGCTGTAAAACCTTTTTTGTGCGAAACTCGTGAAAGTCCGTAATACATTGCATGTTTTTATAGAGCAAATTTCACGTCAACTATTAAAATATTGTGATTATTGTGGCTAGTTTTAGATTCTGACTACTTTTGTAACGAATTGGGTGCTGTAGGCCTCAAATGAGGATTCAATTACAAAAGCCGAATTACAATCTACTTATTTTATTAACTAAAATTTCCGAGACAAGCTTAAAATTAACCTCTGTTATTACCAAAAAGTTCCAGACAAAGTTTACAACAAAAAAGGTAACAGAGGGCACAATTTACATTTGTCCCTTTGTGCCTTAGATATTTGTTTCGTAGTTTTAGTTTTCATATCCATGAAAATAATGATTATAATTGATATAATTTGATTTTTCAAAAACTCTTTGTTATATTTTTCTTTATTCTAAATGTTTACTTAAAATTTTTCATTCTCTTGATGTTTACAGGATTATTGATTTATCTGTTCTATGGCATCGGTCACAGTATGGAAGGAAATAAGCAAAAAATTAACATAAACACAAATCAAATCAAACTGAAACAATCCAGTTAGTTGTTTGGATATTTTTAAAATTACCCATTAATTTGAATCAATACCATTGGGTTCCTAATCTGTTTGAAAATATGTATACTTATATTACTATTAGTGACCTATATTGGTAGGTACTTAACAGTATTTATATAATATTTTTTTTTTTACATAATATCCAATAGTTATTGTATTTATGTAATTATAATCAGACGGCATTGTCCAAAAATATAATTAATAAACGTTAACAATTATCTAAGTTAATGTAATAAATATTCTAAATGTAACATCTATTTTACGCTCTTATCCGTTTCTCGAAACGGATAGAAATTGTATCCATTTCAGTATTTCACGAAACATCATTTTTATAAATCACGTTCATATACACAATATGGGTAAGAAACAGAAATTTAGTAGTACTCGTGTCGCTTGTGAAACTTATGTCTCAATCTTTCATCTTTACATGCACATAACGAAACAATTATACATAATATTATATTGGTTATAATCAATGACCTTTAGTATGAATCCAGTACGAATTCTTGCTATGTAAATGTGCGTAAAATATAGAAATCACACTCAGCCACTCAAAGCAGATATTCAGATAATCGTATTACTTACTCTACTGTAAAATATGTTATTATAATAATATAATGACATATTAGATGAGATAAGGTGGCATCATTGTACATTAAAACGTATAATATTACTGTTTATTTAATGATAATCAGCTTTAATACAGGTTATTACTTATTGTTATGAACACCTTAAAGGTCGATGAGTTTACCTCGAACTCAGTTCGATGTTTTGTACCATATCACAATAAATATATTTTTTATACTTGTGCCAAACCTATTGGAAACATATTATATTACCTAACATATAACATTGTCAAAATCAAAAATTAAAAATAATATATTGTCATCTAGTATAGGTTAGGCCTAATTAGGTTTTAACCTAACCCTTCTGTTCAATATTTCAATAATAAAATTATGTTACGTGGCGCATTATATAGGCAATTCAGGTACACTATCAACGCGTGAGACTCGACGTTATACATTTCCCATAATAATATATTCCGATGTTTGGGGTTTTTTTTCGAATATTTATTATGTACAGCAAAAATATTTAGTATATAACAGCATTTATCCTATATTTATTTACCAAGATTTTATTTAGAATTTCAGAAGATAATAATATCATGGTATTGTCGTCGTCCCTGATCGGAAATACCGCCACGCGCCAGAAGTGTTCATCAAAAATTGTTTGATCTACATCCAGTTGTATTGTATTAATATGTATTGTATCAAAATTGCGTTTGTAATTATTATTTCTATCGTTACATAACAGTTACTGAACATGGTAACTAAAAAACTTAATTTTTTTAAGAGATGTTACATAAAATATCCTTTATGAAAGTGTAGGTTGAAGCGATAATTAAATTCGTAAAAATGTAACGATTTTTGGACGAACAAAGAATTCCCGTCTTAAAATCTGTAACTTAAAAGATTTTAAAATGTATATTTGTATTAAATAATAGATTATATTACATATTTTATAGTAATTGTCACACAATATTCTCATAATTATTTATTTACTTAACATATTTTAATATTATTTAGTACATATTTAAAGTGATTAGTATATAAATACTATTTTAACGACATTATTACTGTAGCCAGCACCTACTTTAAAACTAAAAAATACTTATACGATAAAATATAAATAATTAAATATATTGAAAATAAAAAATAGTTTATATTTACAATCTATCTTACAATAACAACATAGGTATATTGCATAATATTATTACACTAGTTACTTTAATATTACTGCTAGGTACCGAAGATTACAAATAAAAAATAGACGGATGGGAGATACAATAATTAGGCATTATTAACATTTGCCAAATAATGCCTGATGGCAGGCCACCACGTTCGACTGGTATTTTTAATAGCAGTGCAAAAAAAAATTTAAAACGTCTTGGACACCTATTTTACATACAAAAGTAAATATATGATAAACAATGCACAATGCTATTTACCGTTATTGTGATGAATAAATCAAAATACATTTTTTGAATCTTATACGCGTGGTTGAGAAAATACGCAATTACATTATTATACTATACAGCAGGTTGGCGATTTATACCTCACTTGACTAGAAGTCTCTTATGATCGAGTTCAAATTATATTTTATTTTTGTTTAATGAATATAATCACGATTAAAATATTATACATACGTTTAAAAAAAAAAAAAAATACAATAATATAGTCGATACGTTTTATAATAAAAATAGAGTTATTTGATTATCTTTCCAATCTGTGGAAATATTATTATGTTATTAAGTCTTGATTCCATACGATATTCAGTCTTGACGAGCCATTCGCTATAATCGCATACCGTCCAATTCTTTTCTAATTTCCAACCGTGGTTTAAACTCAAACACAAAAACGTACGCAATAATATATAACGATAAAACAAAACTAGTATTTTACAAACAATTAAATAATTAAAATCCAGTACACAATAATATTTGTCTTATACAAAAACCTATAACAACATGTATTCCAAATCAGTAATTATTATTATCATTAAAAATAATAATAGTATACCTACCTAACAATATTCATAATTATAATAGTGATAAGAATAAATAATGTTATATGTACTGGTCATTATCGTTTAGGCGAAAACAATGTGAAAATCCACGGGACGTCACACGTCACGTTACAATAATATAATAATACAATATAGTAGTCGTGGGAAAATACTGATGCGGCTCTCTGTCCCGAGATCTCCGGAAACTGTCGTCCGCCGGACCTGCGGGGGACGCACTCGGATACCACTTCCGGTACAATGAGACATCCGACGTGGGGAAACGAACGCGAAATCACACGGCGAAATTTACCAGGACGTTTTCTTCGAACGACTCCTGACTGGTGGGTGGCGTGTCCAGCTGAGGCAGTCCGAAGTCCACGTACTCCTGGTTGGCCGTCACCGACAGTATCTGATCGAGACTCTCCACCAGCTCGTCGAACATGGGCCTCTCGTTCGGATGGTAACTCCAACAGTCCCGCATTATCATGTATCTGTGATGGAACACACGCGATCGACAACCGAGTTAATAACATTCTTTAGGTAGGTACCGCAAATGTTTGTATATAGTTATAGTAATATTGTGTGCACGCAGTACAGCGAGTCGAGGAGTAACTCGACTTGAGTTAAAAGTTGTTGTGACGAAATTACTTTTTAAGATATAATTTCAAGGTAAATTACGTTCTAGGTATTGTAAGTGACTTATAGGTACATAATTTAAGTTACTTTTTTGTACCCATAGTAGAATTACTACATTACTAATTTTTTTTAAATATATTTTAAGAACCACTTGATAATATAATATGTAAATAATAAATATCTATTATATTATCATTTATCATATACCTATACTCCTTTTCAAAAGACAATATACCGGTCAGCGACCAATTTATGTCCGGCGGCGCGCATTCCCCACCAATTTCCCATTTTTAGTGTGATCATGTGGTTCTCGATGCACCAATCGAATCATTCAACATGCTCAAAAGGGGTATATTCTCTTTTGAAAAGGAGTATAAGTACAATTTTCTGACAGTAGGTATATACATTTGACATTTTTGTAATAGTTATTTGACAAAAAAAGTGTGAATTTTTAAATCGAATCCTCTTTCAAATATTTTACTATTGCAAAATTAGTGTACCAACAATTCATATTGTAATAAATAATATATTTAAATTCATATTATAAGCTCAAGGTACTGATGTTTTTGAACAAAACAATAAAAAGTAACTTTGATCGTAATGAAGATACTTTTTTAACACAAAGGTTATGTAACTTGATCAAATTAAAAACAGTAACTTAAGAATAATTTAATTACCATTTTTATAATGTAATTTAATTACCAAAAATAAAATTAACTTCCCTAAAACAGAATATGTGTGGGTATAAGGTAGGCAGAACGGCGATGGTCCAAAATATCGATATTACCGTTGCAAATAGTCGATACCAATATAGTTTTATATTTATTCTATTATACGTTGACCCTATAGGTTCTTGGATTGACATTTTTATTTGATGATCCCATCAAATTGGTTTGGGAACAAATTGAATTCGAGCTAATTCAGCGGTTTAAATATTTATAATAACAGAAGGTATGCGCAAACTCACATTTCCAGGGAACAACAAGATGGTTTCTCCATACGATGTCCACTCTGTAGCAAATTGAACAACTGCTCCATGTTGGGCACGGAAGGATAAGGCGTACCTCCTAAGGTCATGATTTCCCACAACAGCACTCCGTAAGACCATCTATATTTTTGTATATAAACAAAAAAAAAATTATTACAATATGTTTACATTATCATTCATATTTTCATCAACCATCATGTCATTAACAACGTAAAATAACAAATCTATAATTTTGTAAATTATGTGAATAATCTTATAATGATATATATACTGTAGTGTTATACGACGACTTCTCCGTCGTAATTTATGGACCATTTAAAATAGTAGATACCTATTCATTATATTAATACCTAGGTACAATCAGTGCCACAACTAAGACTTTTGGCAGTGCAGCAGAAGTTTTAGTGCCCCAATTGTCCGTACATCATATTACCACCCTCCTGTAATAAAATGCTTTCAACCCTACCACAATTATACTATAACCGTGATGTATCGTAGGATGATTTCTCGAATTTGTTTACATCAGTGTTCATATTAAATACCTTAACCACAGAATAGATTAAACATATTCTTGCTTTAACCATGGTTATAAAACACTACAGTACAATCACCAATGTCATGGCTGAATCGCGGAAAAAAAGTCTCGGTAAAAAAAGTCCCACCCTAGGAAAAAAAAGTCCCTATAAAAATTAATGAAAATACATCAAAATTGAATTATAAATATGTTATAAGTGTATTGAAAAATACATTAAAGTTACATAAAACATCATATAATATCATAAAAAAATGTTAAGTACTTACTTAAATAACATATTAAAATATAATAAAATTTAATTTAATAGAAGTCTATAAAATAATAAAATGTAATTCAATAGTCAATAATAAATACAATTATTGCACCTATATAGTTATAATAATAATGCT
Source organism: Macrosiphum euphorbiae (assembly GCA_949089665.1). Lineage (NCBI taxonomy): Eukaryota > Metazoa > Arthropoda > Insecta > Hemiptera > Aphididae > Macrosiphum > Macrosiphum euphorbiae. The sequence goes on from CARXXK010000001.1 coordinate 115,184,495, forward strand.
ATAAAAATGTAATATTATAATTAGTTACCTACTTTAGGTAACTCTTTCTTATGTTATGACTTACGGCTGTTAAAAAGGCCTGTTTATAGGTATACGTATAACCTGATATTATATACCGAAAAACGTTTGTTTTTATGTAATTTTCCATATCAAAGTTCAAATTATAAGTATCTATAGTAATTTCGTATATATTTATTAGTCACTATATTTGAAAACCATCCAAAATGAATTCCTATTATAACAAACTAAAATTTTTTTTTAAATTACCTCTGCTTATTACCTTTCAATTTATGATGAATAATTTATAGTATGACACTTTTCATATTTATCTATACATTTTGATATATATACCATATTATCATAACACTAAAACTAAATAGTAAATTACTAAATTATAGCAAAAGCAAAAAATATGATCTTCATTAAGGAACTTGAAAATTAAATATATATATTAAAATATAATATACACTATATAGTTTATAGATATGTAAGCTCCCTTATATTTTTTATGTAACTTTATACTCTAAATTTATTTTTCATTACAATTTTAACATATTTATACTTAAATGTTGATTTATTTTAATTAATTTTTTTCTGTACTTTTTTTTCTGATTACCGTCATGGCCACATAATATTATCGAATTTCAGAGAAATCAAAAATTGATTATAAAACCGATAAGAAAATAAATATCGTATATCGTACAACTATAAAATCGATAAGAAATTGTTAACAAAATATTAAATAGATTTAAAACATTTTATGTTTTTTAATTTTTATAATTTTTATTATTCTTGAATCTAGACTAATACAGAAGGTATCCAATCACAGGAATTGAGCCCTAAAATTCATCTCATAGTGCCCTTTTAGCCAGGCGTGGCCCTGCCCCCCCTCTGGTAATTTCGGCACTGGGTACAATAGGTACATATTTATTTTATATGTTATGAATTCAAACGAAAAAACAAACGTAAGTTTTTTTTTCTCACAATCTGTTGATAAATATACATTTTTTTTTTTTATTAGATTTTTTTATAACTTACACATCAGATTGATTTGTGTATATTCTGTGGAATAAAGCTTCTGGTGCCATCCATTTCACCGGGAGTCTTCCATCGGTAGTTTTTCTGTAATATTCTTGATTTTGAATGTCTCTAGCTAGGCCAAAGTCTGCAATTTTCATTACGAAGTCGTCGCTTACCAAGACATTTCTTGCTGCCAAATCTCTATGAATACACTACAAGAAAAATAACAAAACACTTTACGTTAGAAAAAATTGATTAATATTATAATAAGCAGTATAACTTTTATTTAATAAGTATATTTCACGTAATTGTGTACATACATTTTTTTAAAAATAATATTTCAAGATTCTTTTTGACTTAAGAAACTATATAGTATTATTTATATTTTATTACCGACTGTCAGTTAAAAGATGTGACTCACCTTTCTAGACGCCAAATACTCCATTCCTCTAGCAACTTGATACGCAAACGATACTAAATCCTTTTGCGTTAAGGTGTCTTTGAGGTTTGATCCGATAGCCGGTTCGTAGCCTGAAGATGGCCTGTGTTGTCTCAAGAAATCCCTGAGATTACCGTGTAATGCAAATTCCACCAACACATACAAAGGTCCGTCTTGGGTACAACAACCCAATAGATTTATGATGTTCACATGTTTACCGATCATCTTCATCATTTCCATTTCCGATACTAAATCCATCATTTCGGTATCAGTGTGTCCGTCTGCATGAATCGAAAATTAAATTAGTAAATTAAAAGCTTATATTTTAAATATAGGAACCGGAAAATTGGACGTTTTAAAAAGATAAAAATTACCTTTCAACATTTTTACCGCCACCGTGTGCATTACATTTTCACACAAAATTCCATCGGCTTCCCCACGCAAGACTTTACCGAATGCTCCTTCGCCCAGAGTTTTACCTAGTGATAGATTGTCCCTTGAAAATTCCCAACAAGGATCGAGAGGCAGCTCGTATTCGGACATGCACGCCTGGTCAAGTTTTGTATATTTACTTTTTTGTTTTTCGATTTTCACTACAGGCATCAACTGAAATATAAAATTAATTCGATATTATCGTATACAATTTATTTAAAAAAAAACATGTTTGTACATAGGTAGCTAATATTGTAAGTATAAAATTCAACTCACCAATGGTTCGCTGGCATCGGCCATCTGTTGCTTTTCGATGATTATTTTCTTGGTCCATTGAGTGATCATTGCGTTTCTAGCCGATTCTCTAGCCACCAACTCCTTCAATTTTTCCCTCTTCCTCTGACTGCACACCAGCATTATGACGCACACGAAAATGACCAGTACGAAGCTAATGCCCAGAGCAGCCAATTGGTACGTTTGCAATTGAAAAGCTTTGATTTTTATCGGATCTTCCAACTCTGAAATATTGTCGTCGCATATTAAATCAAGTTACATGCAGAGTATAATATATTAATAATATTTTGATTTTCCCCGATTGCTTACCGTCGACCACTTTCAAATAGGCACTAGCGTAGCTCATTCCCAGACTGTTACCGGCCACGCATGTATACCACCCTTCGTCCAAATGCGTCACGTTGGACAGTTGCAATAATTCCGGGTTCCCTTCGCTGGGAGCTCCGTTCTGCAATAGACGTGAAAAGTCAGACGCGATTCATTCACACAATAATAACGAATATTACGTGGATATTCTTTATGGATATATATTATAATATTATATCTCTTTAAGACCCGGCAATACGAATAAAGCGAGCAAAAACCACCATTACTGCGAACGGTTGACGGTTATTACTATTTAATATATTATTATAATATAAGCGTAAAGCGTGTTAGTTAACCGAAAAGCTCAATTTTGTTGTTTCCCAAGCGTACCTCGACCTTCACCATTGTTGTTAAGTTTAAGTTTTCAGTATTCTCCACCGTGATTTCCCCAATATACCATCCGATGTACGGATGCAAGTCCGACAACACCTTGCACGCCAAGGAACCAGAACCACCCAACACCAAAGTAAGGTTGTGAGGCGCTTCCGTAAACACCGGACGATGGTGTAACCGCTCTAAAATAATAAAAACAAAATACAGGTAAACACGCGTTAAACAATTTTGTGCACGTGACGCGTTTTTACGATCATTATAATATAATGTAGCTTCCGTCCCCAAAAATCAAAATATGCACGCTCCGAATTGTATATAATATATATATTATTATACATTTATTTTTATATACATAATAATTAATATAATAATAAATAAGCTCCAAAACCGCCCGCAAAAACACCACCTTAGCATGCCACCGACTTCCAAAAAGTTTGGCTTCGGTACCTGTATGACAGTGCCGTTTTCTAGATTTTCTTCGTTGACGTTCCCGACACTGGCGTTATGATAGAACCATCGCATGTAAGGTTCGAGATCGGCCAACGGAGTACATTCAAACGATACGTTAGTGTGTATCAGCGTGGTGACGTTATGAGGCTGCCCTTCTTTAATGTAGGGCTTATGCGGAAATCTTTCTGTTTTTATTTTAGGGTTGATTTCGTAAAATTAATTTCAATATTTCGTTTTTTTTTTTTTTTAAATTGCAATATCATTTTAATGTTATAATATTATGTTATATCAAACGATATTATACTATACGACGATAATCGGTTTGCTTACCTATTATTTCGACCTTATAAGTGAAATCAATACATCCGTTCTCGTTGGTCACTTTGCACGTGTAATTACCGGAGTCGGTCGTTACCAAATCTTCCAGTATGATGGCCCATTGTGTGTACCGGGCTACACCCAGTTGGCGTTGAGGAGGGGTGACTCCGTCTTTGTACCATGTTACGTTCGGTAAAGGATTACCTGTAAACACGACAACATTTATACAATTATTCAACGATTGCCATTATAATAACATACGACTATGTAAAATATAGACCGTAAATGAATAAATATTAAATCGTAAAAACACAATATATTTAATTTGTTAATGTTGGACAGTTTTAATTTTTAACCACTACCGCACTTTCGTTAGTTCAAAAACTTGATATTTACCTTCAGCTACACATTTCAATTTCAACATATTTCCTGCGGGCTTTGCGATCACTCTGTGCATGCTATCAAGTTTTGTGAATTTAGGAGCAGTGGAATTTTCTGTTGCATTGAAAAAACCGATTTTTCTTGTACTGTCGATAATTTCCCCATCTTCTACTTCGATTCCAGAGTCTTGGTCATTTGCATCATTAACTAAAATTAAAATAAAAAAGTTCAATAATTTTACGATTTTATCTTAGTGACATAAGTCGATGTAAATTAATAAACTGATTCTTCGTACTCAAACTTTTGTCCACATCCAATTTAGCACCAGTCATTACACGCGTTTTAGATCCGTTTGTATAACAAACATACCATCCAACGTCATCAATTGTGACGCCTTCGAGTATTAATACACCATTAAACAACTTAACCTGTAAAAAAAATATATTTATATTTATATCTACAAATCAAGACATTTTAAATGTCTTTGAAAGTATTAAGTATAAACGATTTCTAAAAAAGTTAACGTATTATTAACTGCATATACATTTTAGATTCTGAGCGGAGCGATGAATGTATTGGTTTTACAATGATGTGTGTTTTTTTTATATTTTTATATTTTTATATTTTTATATTTTTATATTTTTATATTTTTATATTTTTTTTTGTGTCTGTCATCACGTTTTGGGACAGTAAAAGTGCTTGGATTTTCTTCATCAGTAGCTTTTCTGGTAGGAAAGTGAATCTAGTTGTTACTTTGGGGGGTCAAAAGTATAAATTTCCCAGTAGTTTTCACAAGCGCCGGGAAAAACAACATAAAAATTAAGGAAAAACGGGAATTTTTACGCAAAATTGGTTTTCCAAAAAATCGATTTTGGTTATTGGTGTAACTCTAAAACAAATGAATGTATATACATGAAATTTTCACTGGTTGTTTATATTTGCATTTTCTATACACGATAACATTTTCAAAATATTTTGATTTATTTTGAACTGTTTAGGGACATTTTCATTTTCCATTTTTTTTTAGTTTTTTTTCTAAAAATATCAATAAAATTTTATTTATTGATTGCGAAAGCTTGAAAATTTAATAGAAGGCTCCTAATATGTTGTTTCAAAGGCAGATGAAAAATATTAAAAATCCTTAGTCACAATTTTTTTTTATAAGCATTTAAAGTTCAAAAATTGACAAAATATGGAAAATTCACGAAAATTAGCAAATTATTTTGAGTTAAGAATTCGTAAAAATTTTTCTTTTTAAATCTAAGATTTTAAAATGAAACAAAAGATTCCTTATAAGATTATCTACCTTTATCAATAAAAAAATCTCTACCGGACAGTCAAATTAAATTTTTATGAGCCTTTGAAATTCAAATTTTTACAACATTGGATTTTCACTCGATTACTCATGTAGCGATTTCCTTATTTTGTTGTAATTCAAAAACGAACAACTGTAGATACATGAAAATTTCACTGAATGTTTAAATTAGCATTTTCTATACACCATACAATTTTGAAAATATTTTGACTCTTTTTGAGCTGTTTATGGACATTTACAGCTTTCAATTTTTTTTAGTTTTTCTTTCTATAAATATCAATAAAGTTTTATCTGTTGGGCCAAAAAGTGTAAAAATTTAATACAAGGCTCCTGATATATTGTTACAATAGCAGTTGAAAAATATTAAAAATACATAGACACAGTTTTTTTTTATAAGCATTTAAAGATCAAATTTTGACAAAATTTATCAAAATCTCGAAAATTATCAATCATTGCAATTAATAAATTATAAAATGTTCAGTTTTTTTTTTTTCAAATTCAACACAAAGGTTCTCATAAACAGTTCATACTATAACCAAAAAATCTAAATATATGAACACACTTATTTTTTACAGACATTTTAAATTCAAATTTGGACGAAATTACATATTAAAAAACCTAGAATAACTATTTTAGTTATTTTGTTGTGATTGAATAATATTATTCGTGGGTACTTGAAACTTCTAAAGTGTACTATTATATATCTATGATAGTATCACTGTTTTTGTTGATGTATAACGCGTTATAAGTATCTAATGGATATTGTGATATGATTAATTTGGAATTTATTATAGGTACCTATTATAGGTCAATTTTTTGTTTAATACCATAAATATGTATATAATATGTCTGATACATAGACTGACATACCGTCACCGCTCAGAATCGTTTTTCTTATACAATGATATTATATCATTGAATTCAAATTTAATACCATCCATTATACAGTGACCCACTTGTAACCTACTGTACAGCAGAGCGACACCCACTTGCCCACCTTTTTTAGTATTAGTTACCGCAGTATAATATAATGAAAAGCAATAACTATTAATACTAATTTTTAAAATAAAATTTAAGAATATGATGCGATTTATTGCTGTCAAATAATAAATTAAGATTAATATAACTTTTCGACAATTATAGTAATAACTAAATAATGAGAATCTCACGTTGTGGCTGTTGACCATCTTTGTAGATAGTAAAAGGTCCTCGGTCTCGATGTCCCGTGGATTTGTACCATTCAAAAAGTACCAGTCAACTTTTGTATGCAATTGATCAAAAGTTTTGCAAGAAAACCGTGCAGTGTCCCCAGGCTTCAAAGTCAAATTGTGTGGATATTCGACCAGGAGAGGCAATTTGTTTTGGTCCTCTGTAAATCAATTATACATTTTTACCTATTAAATCAAATCGGAAAAAAACTGGCACACCAATTTAATAATTGTAATCGTCCTTACCGTAAACATCCACATTGAATTTATGTTGGATAGAACCGAACTCGTTTTTCACCACGCAAGTGTAATTTCCCGCGTCTGACAATTTTACTTGACTCGAAGTGTAATTATTAACGTCTGCATCCCCTTCGACGAGTAATGAATCGTTTTTATACCAAGAAAACACTACATCTGATGTACCTACAATTTAAAAGTATATCCAGCCATTAGTTTTAAATTTTAACAAACATAACTTCATATAATAATATGTAATAGGTAATATGTTTCTCATCACAAAGATATCAATGTATGCTAAAATTATTTTCTCCGTATATTTATGTCAGACAAAGCACAAGCAATAATTACTATAATAACTCCGTTGATATCGTCAACATTTACTAAACATATTATATAGAAAAGAAAAACGATACTGCAGATATGATAAATATCTTTAGTTGGTTGTGTTCTATAGCTTAAAAAAATATTATATGAATATCTTACTCTCGAAGGGACAACTCAGAGTTAGAATGTCGCCTACTAACAACGCCACGTTGTTATCCATGAAAAGTCTGTTGATAAATTTCGGTTTGGCTCCCTCCTTTCGGTGTGAAAGGCTCAGAGGCGATGTCAATTTCATAGATTTTCCATTACCGGTAACTTCCGACCTTTTGTACGTTATCAATGTAAAATTACGCCATTTGGAAAACATTCCGTTCTCGGTAAAACCACTGATCAAGCAAGAATATCGTCCGTGATCGGAGTGCTTCACGTTCTTGAAACGCAACCTGTGGAATCGGGGTGGACAATAAACCAATAAGTAAACGTTTGAGTAAATTATTATTGCAAAACTATACATACCATTGCAATTTGTTTGACAATATGCTCGGTGAGTCGAACGGAGTTTCATCGTCTGACTCTTTGGTCCATTGGACTTTAGAGATCTTATTGGCTTCTGAATAATCGCATTTTATGTTTAACCGGTCACCTTCGACAGCCGGGACAGTACTCACCTCGTCTAAAATTAAAACGATACAACTGATTATAGACTAATTTAAACATAATATTTTGTTACCTTAATACCTATATAAAGTAATTTATAATACCTAGGTATCCGTGATTGTTTTGATCCTGAATTATTTGTTAATTTTTCATAAGAAATAATAATATAATATCATTAGGTATACCTATTCATTAGTTATATATTACTATTAATTATTGTATTGTCAATTTAATTTGTAATATTGTTATATTATACTTATAAAGCTAAATAATTAACATACATAATAATATATTATACGAGTATTGTTCAACGGTATTATGTGAATGCATATATTTTTTTTATCCACGTAAATTGTAGAAGTTCATATTTTGAGAAATGAGGTTTAAACTTTCAGACATTCAAACATTTTAATTCTATATTTATACATGCATGCAGTCGCAGGCACTGTGGTTGGGTACTGAACAAACATGGTTGATACAACGAACCCACTCCGAGTGAATAAAAATTTATTTTTAAGAGAATTATAATAATTTTTAATTTTTATACACCTTATTTAGATGAAATTAAATAATGCCTATCATGCCCATCTATTCGGCGTATCATGCTAAAATATTATAGTAAACACGTTCGTAAATAGTTGTCCTGAGACATTTTCGTGTTTGCAGCGATATTTTTAAGCGACACCTTTTTTTAAAAAAAAATTGAACATGCTAATTGATATATTTTCTCCACTGCAAGGAATATTGAGGAATCATAAATAATATTATGTTTGATATTTTGCGTTTCTATGGCGATAAATAAAGCGGTAATCAAAATCGGTTTGAATTAAATCCAACCCAATAACATTTTACGATAAAAAATCAAGTCACATCGCCTTTAAAATTATGCGCAAAAAGTCGTTGCACTTAAGATGTGCATATATTATTATATGCTTATTATATTACTATATTGCCATATAGTATACTTCTCAGAACTACGTAGATAGTATATATTATGTTAATATAAGCATGCAAAATATTGTTATATTATCATAACATTATAATAACTATATATATGCTTCGGTCGGGGTAATGTACCTATAAATATAATTTATAAATATATTATTATGTGAATGTATATAATATTATTATATGGCAATACGCGACGTCCGAGTTGAATACGACTTTTTTATTTTTTCAATTCGAAATCCTATACCGTTTCGAAACGTATTTTTAAACTGCGACCCTCCCGCGATTCCGAAAAACACACGAGTTTCTTTGCGTCGCGTTCCGAGAAAAATAAATAAAAAAACACCGTAAAAAATCAAACGGTTGCTCAGCAATATCCCGTACCCGTTTCTGGACACGTTCCAAAGGTCATCGTGGACTACTAACCTTTGGCGTTCGGATATTTTTATATAATGGAACGTAAACACGCGATCGTGTACAAGGCACACTTTTAATAGTATTATAATATATTTTATAATTTTTCTCGTGTGTATATGTGTGTGTGTGTGTGTGTACTGAAAAGTGGACGTGAGGTGATATTTTTGCGCATAATGTTATTATTTTCCTCGGCCGATTTCCGAATACCGAACGACAACCGTGCAAAACGAACAATGTTTGTTTAAAATTCGGTTCGTTGCGAAACTGTTTAATGGTCCAGGGGTCACCGATTCATTTATCATTAGAAATCTGGGAAAATTGTTCTTGAGCCATCAAAATTGGTGATGTCAGTAAAACATTTGAACGTATAATATTAACTGTTTTTACTTTGTTCTTCTCGTCCCCGAGTCTCCGGATAAAATTCATCCGCCGTTTGGTGACCCCTGTGTCATACAATAATATTATTATGTAGCATTGTAGTATTATCATATTAAGCCAACAACGACCACTGTATTATAATAACGACGACTATCGTCCGTTGCCAACGAATAACGCGAATCGGCGCCAGTTTAGATCGCAGTAAAATAATTATTTTAATAACAGATATACGGATATTAGACGCCACCGTACATATTATACATACATAGTACAATACAGTCTGAGACTTTGTCTGCGATCGTAATGAATCCTACACGTGTTAAACTTGTGTGTGTGCGTGTGTGTCTGTTTCCTCAAAACGTACCGTGACTAATGCACCATTTTTTTTTACTAATATTCAAATCCGCCTGACCGTTATTATTATAGAACATGATCTATGAATTCGAGTTCAAATCATGAGCAAGTTACTATTTTTTTTTTTCAAAAGCTTAACTTAACTTCCGAGTGTATAATAATAATCTGAAAAGCATTTTGTACCACGACTACAGACGAAAATTATTTCGATTTAAATATCCGTTTTAAATAACTAAAATTATATTTAAGTTTAAAAACAAATGGAATAAAAAACAATCGACCTAACTCCTATAATCTTATGTCACATTATTTTACTAATGCATTTATTTATTTAACGCTTTTGGTGTACCTTCTAATATTATGTTTTTCGAATGGGCTGGTAGGCACAATCCTTCAGCTAGGAAGACAATCGCCACGACTACCGTTGGCAGTATTTTCAACGGAATCCGATGGTTGATCATTTTTCAATCTTCTGAAATAAAAAAAAAACAAATTTCTCAATTTAGCAATAACAACATCATAGCAAATATAGTAAAAGCAAAATCGTCTACGACATTAGGGACAATATAAAGAACTCAAACTACGTGGTATAACATTATATTAATATTATAATACAAGCATTATAATATTCCGTTTCAATCCCACTATATAAGATTATAATATTTTACGTTTATTTCGGACTCGAGATGATGCGCGACCACTCGAATGACGTTCAAGTATAGGGACTTTGCGTTCTGTCAGATTGGTTTCTTCCGTTCGTCCCTGTTTTTATCTCAATTTACATGAGGCTCTATATACACTCTCAATCATTATATTGTCTCCTCCGCACGAAACGGGGCCAGACGAGAGGCATCGAGACGTCGTTATCAGGTCCGTGAAGTTAGCCGCACAATGTCAAAATTTTGACTCCAAATTTTGTAAATAATTTGTAAGTCATTTGTAAGTATTTGTAAACACAATTTGGTAATTTGTAAGTACAGCCGTTTTCAATTATCCTCAAAAGTTTAAATCACGGCTAACTTTCGCGAAACTTGGCCGTTTCGACATTTCAAAGCTTTTGACTACAACAAATCGTCAAGGGCAATTTGTAAGTATTTGTAAGCACGAATTTAGAATTTGTAAGTCATCCCTTCCTTAAATATCCCTGAAAGAAAGTTGGCCGTGCTTTGTCAAGCTTTTCGAACTTTGACTGCTCCAAATCGTCAAGGGCAATTTGTAAGTATTTGTAAGCACGAATTTAGAATTTGTAAGTCATCCCTTCCTTAATTATCCCTGAAAGAAAGTTGGCCGTGCTTTGTCGAGCTTTTCGAACTTTGACTGTGCCTAATCGTCAAGGGCAATTTGTAAGTATTTGTAAGCACGAATTTAGAATTTGTAAGTCATCCCTTCCTTAATTATCCCTGAAAGAAAGTTGTGTTTATCTGTAAGTAAATATCTTATATTATTAATATGAATAACATGATTATTTATTTTAATAAATACAAATCTCTTACCTGTAATTAAATAAACGACAATTTAAAGTCTATACTTAAAGGTTTTAATAATTATAAAGTTTTATATTAAGTATAATATTATTATATTAGTTTTTATAAAACCTATATGTGTAAAAAAATGTTTGGTTTTTTTTATTTACTGGTTTACCATTGTTTTTATTATACAATTGTTAAAATATTTAAAAAATACAACAAAAATTTCCTCTTTAGGTTTTTTTTTTATTAATTAACCCGTGGCAACTTGGGCCATTGCCCATTGTTTAGATACTAGGTTTTATATAATGGCATAATACATTAATATATAATAATATAATATTATAAACAACAAGCTAAGTTTAATAGAAGAAAATCAATACTTTAAAAATAAATTTTATTTTATTATAAATGTTATTTGAATAAAAAATATTAAATCAATAAAAAAATTCAAAATAAAAAGCCCAAGTAATTAAACAAACCTAGTATATTTAATAAAAAAATCTAATTCGTAAAATCTATTTATTTATAAAAATATACCCAATGAAAATGAAACAATAATGAATTAATAAATAAAATTCCAATCATACAAAAACCAACGTACGTAGTGGCAGCCCCCCCCCCCCCAAAAAAAAAATCTATAAACAAACTATACAAATATTTAGCACGTAATTCGCACGGCCTTCCTTCCCCTCGAAAAAAAAATCACCTCATAGTAAAAATTAACCCCCTCATTAAAAATTAAAATTTTCACAATTTTTCTTCTGCAGACATTTAGCACGTAATTCGCACCTATTGGCAAGCCTGGTTTTGAAATTCACACGATCTTCCTTATCTTCAAAAAAAAAATAATTCACCTCATAGTAAAAATACAATGTTGTCTTTATTTATTTTTATCATCTATACTGAAGAAGATTTACTTTAGATAAAAAAAACCTGGATTGAATATAACAAATCTAAAAAGAATCTTAATAAAAATGTTGATTCAATTAAAAATATTAAACAAATCTAGATTGAAATTTTTTTTAAAACAAAGTTTTTTTTAACAAATAGACTTTTTTATTATATTTACATTTTTATTAGGTAAATACAGCTTTTTTTAAATTAAATGTTGTGTTTTTACAATAGTTTTTTTATTCTACTTGTCTTTTTTTATTGAAATACAAATTATGAAAAAATCTTAATTCAATAAAAAAATCAATATTCAATAAAAAAGCTGGATTGGATTGAAAAAATTAAGCATATCTTGATAAAATATTTTTTATTATATAGTTTTTTTTTTATCAAAAATAGTTTTTTTTATTATATAGTTTTTTTTTATCAAAAATAGTTTTTTTTATTATATTTACATTTTTTAATTAATACAGATTTTTTTATTCTATTTAGATTTTCAATAATTTTTTTTTAAATTTTTTTTTTTTGATTTATTATGTTCAATCAACGTTTTTTTTATCAAATATAAATTTTTTTTAGGTAGAGAAATTCATAATTTGTATTTCAATTCAAAAAATCAATGGAGAAATATAAACTAAATTAAATAAAAAATGTTTTAAAAAAAAATTAATATAATAAAAAATTATATTTGATAAAAAATCTCTATTTAATAAAAAAACCTATTCCATAAAAAGACTTGATTGAATAAAATAAATCTAAATAGAAATAAAAAAGTCTTAATAAAAAATCTGATTAAATATAGAATTTTTAAATTTCTAATTAGATTTTTTTACAAATTGTTTTTTATTTTAAATATAATTTTTTCATCAAACAGATTTTTATTATATAAGATTTTTTTTATTAAGAATATTACTTAATTACTATTTCTATTTGTTCTATTTTGTTTAGATTTTTTTCATTGAATATAGATTTTTTATTAAATTTAAATTTCTTATTATATTTAAAATTATTACATTCTTTCGAAAAATTATTGAAAAAATCTATATTATTTAAAAAAGTCTGTATATAATAAACATCTATTCGATGAAAAAATTATATTAAAAAAAAAAATAATTAGTAAAAAAAATTTAAATAGAAATTTAAAAATTCTATGTTTAATCAAATTTTTTATTATGACTTTTTTATTTATAGTTAGATTTGTTTTATTCAATCAAGTTTTTTTATGGAATAGGTTTTTTAATTAACTACAGATTTTTTATCAAATATAATTTTTTTATTATATTTAATTTTTTTTTCACGAAATAGGTGAACGGGTTTTGCGCGCGAACCAGACAAGTTCGAATTTCGGGGTCTGTCGTGCAAATTTATGCTAATTACATGCTAAATATTGGCGTGGAAACGATTTTCAATTTCCAAGTATTTCCCAAAGTGGGGGGCTGGGCTTATCACTACACAGTTTAGTGGTAGGTACCCATTTAACAACTATTATTTGTTAAAGTTAACGTTTAAAATGATATGATATCAGATACAATTTAGGTTTATACAGGTAAAAAGGTAAGACTGGGTCTCTTTCTATACCTACCTAAAGACCGTTAACATTTAATTATATTGTGTACACAAGAAATTAAGAATGAAATAATTCTAATATTATTAATGTTGATGATTAATATAATATAATAATCATACGTGGTTAAATTAATAAAATAATAATACAATTATTAAAAATGATAATAATGAGCAAAAAAAAAAATTTAATTTGTATAAAAAACATTCATAATAAACATGAAAATATTAGAAAAAAGGGATTTTCCTTCATGTTTCTTGAAAAAAAGGTAGTCATGCGCATATTTGATGATAAACAAAACACAGACACTTCAATTTAACTTAAAACTACGGTTTCAACGTCGAAGAAAAACTTACGTGAAAATTGGTGAGTATCTATGTAAAGAAAATGCACTCCTTGATTATTATTTGTTATCATATAAGATTATGCTGTCTGCTGTTATCAACCACACTGTGTCTAATGATTACAACAGGTTGATATAAGGTCAAGAAGGGTTAACATAAAAACTAATATAATAATATTATACTTAATATAAAACTTTATAATTATTAAAACCTTTAAGTATAGACTTTAAATTGTCGTTTATTTAATTACAGGTAAGAGATTTGTATTTATTAAAATAAATAATCATGTTATTCATATTAATAAAATAAGATATTTACTTACAGATAAACACAACTTTCTTTCAGGGATAATTAAGGAAGGGATGACTTACAAATTCTAAATTCGTGCTTACAAATACTTACAAATTGCCCTTGACGATTAGGCACAGTCAAAGTTCGAAAAGCTCGACAAAGCACGGCTAACTTCCTTTCAGGGATAATTAAGGAAGGGATGACTTACAAATTCTAAATTCGTGCTTACAAATACTTACAAATTGCCCTTGACGATTTGGAACAGTCAAAGTTCGAAAAGCTCGACAAAGCACGGCCAACTTTCTTTCAGGGATAATTAAGGAAGGGATGACTTACAAATTCTAAATTCGTGCTTACAAATACTTACAAATTGCCCTTGACGATTTGGCGCAGTCAAAGTTCGAAAAGCTTGACAAAGCACGGCCAACTTTCTTTCAGGGATATTTAAGGAAGGGATGACTTACAAATTCTAAATTCGTGCTTACAAATACTTACAAATTGCCCTTGACGATTTGTTGTAGTCAAAAGCTTTGAAATGTCGAAACGGCCAAGTTTCGCGAAAGTTAGCCGTGATTTAAACTTTTGAGGATAATTGAAAACGGCTGTACTTACAAATTACCAAATTGTGCTTACAAATACTTACAAATGACTTACAAATTATTTACAAAATTTGGAGTCAAAATTTTGACATTGTGCGGCTAACTTCACGGAGCTGTCGTTATCTCCGTCCGTTAATAAAACCACCATTAAACGATTAGGAGCGGCCTGCTGAGCACTTCAACGTGTGTTTTACAAGAACGAAGACATATACAGTATGATATACGAGTTCTGGTAATTGAGTAAAAATAAAAAAACATGTAGGTACAATACATTATATAACGGCTCCCCTATACACCACACCGGTTGATCCATTTAACGTAATTGTTTCAAAAACTATCGACATTTTTGAACATTTTTTTTTTACATTATTTTAAGTTATTAAAAAACAAAACATTTTTTATTGTTATAGTTTTTTAATTTCTTATTCTAAATCATGTTCTGCTTCGAAATATTAAATTAAAAATGTATATTGTCATTCCATAGAATAATATGAATTTAAAAATGAGATAACGATCACAAATAATAAAAAAATATAATTTTTTTCCAAAACTAATTTTTTATGTAATGACTTGACATTATTTAAAAGAAATATTTTTAAAAACATTCATGATTTAATTTCTAAAATAATGAGTGTCATAGGCTAAATGGATTACCCAGTACCTATACATAATATATGATATAGGTATTATTACGTATTACCTATTACGTATTTTATAATAAATAAATATTCTATAATATTAATATTATAGAAGACGCACAGTCTTCGTCACTATATAGAAACGGAGGAATGTGTTCAAACATAAGAACTAGATGGTAAGATTATTCGTACGGTATTTTAAAGATTGTTCTCACATTCCTCCAATACTTATAATAAAGTTATTATTTTACTTTTTCTTTTTTCGATTCGGTTATAAACAGAGTTAAAAGCGATCGTACAAGATAATAATATTGTGTGTATAAGTGCACAAGCGACCAAATGGGTGACCATTATGATATTATAGACAATACACGTTTGTGTTCGGTGTTGTAAAAAATACGATTTGCACACACCCGGTCTATGCGCATTTAATACATTTTATTTATTCAAATATTCAATAAACCGTAAGTATTATACTTGGCACGTTGGAAGTTTGTAGTTAACATTATTGAGATTGTTAAGGCAAGGTTATACGTTTGCTACACGGCAGATTACGACTTACGAGTAATGTTAACCATAATAACGACACGCGAATAACAAACATATTAAATCTCGTACGGTTTAAAAAGACATCGGACGACATAAACGCATTGTTCGTGTGATTCGATCGAAACGAAAATCGTCGATATTTCAAAAATATTAAATAATAATAATATAATACTACGTTTTGAATTTTCCTAATGTGATGACACATTCGCACAATGTGTAGGTATAAATAAATAATTTATTTATTCATCAAGTTGGGGAATATTTTAAGCTCGCATAATATATTAGATTAACTACCCTAAAAATTACACTTGTTACACAAAAAATAATACCGATTCGAATCAGTATATATAAGTTACCTATTATTCAAATGTGAGTGCTGGGCTTTTACTTTTTTTAGCTTAAAAAAATATGTATTAATTATTATAAGAATTATTATCAAGTGGCTGCACCCCAAACGGCCATGGAGGTCATGATCTGGTAATGATCATGATCGTGGTCTCGTCAGTTGTCTCATATAATTTTTTATGGTAGGTACAGAATTAAATAAAATATGATTGCCTACCGAAAATTGATTTCATAATTTATTGGCACATTTATTTCCCACACAACCAGTGGGTGGCGTGTAGCCACAGCAACGAAATTATTAATTTTTGCTTCTGCGACTTCAATGGTTGTGATTAGCATTTATACATTTAGACCATTTGGGCAATAATCAGTATTAATTTATTTGTGAGATCATGTTATTGAATATTTGAACTATATCAAGTTGTCTGATAAAATTATATTTCTCGTATATCCCGCAGTCTGCGCATTATAAACGCCTGTCTCACGGCAACTCACAATATTATTATCATTATTATTAATATTATTGCCAATAGGTTTAATATTATAAACTATCTATGATACTGCTCTGGGGCGAAAGCTAATTATTTTACGATGTAAAATTTAATAATATTATCGGACGTAATGGCAGCTGCTGCCGTTGCCGGCGCTGCTAAAACGATAATTATTATTACCATATATACCTATATGTTATAAGTTGCCGAAACGAATCAATCGGGTTTTAATTATTATTAAGCTGTCCCGAGTATCCAACCCGACCCGGTGGTTCGTGCCGGATCGGTTTTTTATTTTAATATTGTGATCTCGCGAGGTATATTATATTATGTTTAATAATAATATTACGATATGCGTTAGACGTTCTTCCACCCACGAACCAGATAATATACGAAACGCTCTTGAACGATATCCCATCAAGTTATATTGGTATCTAATATATAATATTATATCGCTTAATTATTATTAACATTATTACTATATATACTTACGTTACATACATAATATTATTTATTATATATATATATAGCTATATATTCTATCGGTCCTAGTTTTATTACCGTAGAGCATATACATTCGCTTAAAATATTTATATGTTTAATATATTAATATGATATAACGTGCAAGCGTGTGTGTGTGTGTGTGTGTGTGTGTGTGTGTAGAGTAAATTTTTTTTTATGTTTCGAATAATCCCACATCATAGGTCACAAAACCCACAGCTACTACGGTAAGTACTATACCATAATAATATTAAATACACACGTATGCCTACTGTTCTGTTATTTTAGTATAATATAATATACAAAATTATAAAGTGTATACCTCAATATGTTACGCGGTTTTCTTTCTTCGGTTTTTTAATTTTTTTTTTTTATATATATATTTTTATAGTCTTTGGTCGTAAAAAACGATCTCATACCATTTTTTATGTGTATATTTTTATTTTTCGGGAGGTCCCATTTTACAAGGCTGCGTCGTTACCAACAGTTGTAGGTACGTCTTTTTGTGTACTTACGTTTTCCCCTATCCGGACGAATAATATAACGACGACGACTATATTATAATACAACGGCGCATATAATACGGGCACCCGTGTACTTTACGATCATAGTAATATTAATGTTATTGTTATTTATTATTTATTAGGATCGTATTAAGCTTAGGACGGACGGCGGCACTAGAAACTTTCTGGAAATTTCCCTGCGTGGTTTAGCCGTGGCGGTCCTGTGCGACAATAATAATATGGTAAGTTGTGATTTTTTTCAAAACAATCAAAATTTTTAATTAACTGTAATACATAATATTATCATATAGGTTAGGTCGACTCGAAGTATATTATTATGTACCTACATAAAGTGACGATGTGTGGAGGTCATTTATGGGGGTGCGAGTGAAGGACTGTTGTAACTAAACGCTGCCAAACATTTCTCATTCGCAATTCCCGTCACACACACTGTATAACATTATGTAGTCGTCGGCCTACACTTTCCAAATAATATTATGTTGACACTGTATGACATTATTATTATTTATTGTATTATCATAATGTTATTATTGCAAGTGATGTAAAATTACAGTAAATTAATTTTTGAAAAAATGTCAACAGGTAACTTCCGAAATTAAATATAGGTACTTAACTAATTTAAAAATACAAAAATCGAACATATTATGTACAATATTGATACAAAACTTATATAGGTACCTAATAAACAGTTTTTGAAATTGAAAATGTATCCAAAATAAATGCTAAATACACTGTTTATTTATCTTTATGTATATGCAGATATACCTATAAATATTTTATTGTCTTGGAAAAATGTATAATTCCTACAATTAAAAATTTACAAGTTAAAATTTTCTTTTAACATCGCTATAATAAGTTTGAACTTAATATGGGCAATATAAGCCTTATTAGCATTATTTTGTGCGTACGGTCGTCGCTGGGACGATGCAGCGTGAAATTGATTTTGCTAACATTCTTCTAAGCGTGCATATACGTGCGACCGGACAAAAACAAAATTTTCAAACGATACCGTAAAACTCGTTCGTATAATACATTATTAAATGCCCGTACAAAACGCACTTAAAAAACATCGATATATTATTTATTATTTCTCGAAATTGGTTGACGACTTGGGTGCCTACCTAAATATAGACGTACTACGTCGCACATATAATATAATAATAAATGCATAATGTAATAGATGTGTTATTGCGTGTTGTACTCGAAGAACGAGCGTAGATGGACAAAAAAGTAAAACTAAATAACGATCGGCCAAACAAAAAATAGGTACTTTTTTTAAAACACATTATTTTGTTCTGTGTCGTAATAATATTATTATTATCTACTTACGATATTTTGTATAAATAATTCATTTAAATTTTTAACACTATTATAATATTATAATATTATTATTGGTATATTTTATACATTGCGTCTGCGTCTGCGTTATTGCGATGGTGGCTGAAATGTATAAATAATTTAACTAACTGAATAGGTACAGAGAATACTGACTATGAATACATAATTAACTGTCGGACACTAGGAAAACTACGTACTTATAAACACCATATCTCATTCTATATATTTAAATGTACATACAGAATTTAAAATAATGTACAACATTGAGAATGAAATCTGGTTTTGCTTGCTGATGGTGATAATATTAGGACTCAGATATTTAGTTTTCCGTGCACATGTAAATACATTTTATCAACCGATATACCAGATATCTTATAGAAGTATTGATTCATTTTTACCACGAAAACTCGAAAAATCGACTTTTGTCACAGCTGCTTAGGGTGATTTGGCAAAACCATTGTTCGATGATGGCAACAAATATTTTTTTAATTTTAAAGATACGCCTTCTAATGAGGAATAAGTTTAATAATTAAACATATTAGTCTACTTAGTATTTTAAGTATTTATCACGTATTATTTTGACAATATAATGTACGTATTTACATTTATTTCATCCCAGTCTTATGTAATTAAAATATTATTTTTATAAGTTTCATTGGTTGAACCTAGAAGGCACACAACTCGATGACATCATAAATAAAATTATTAAATAATAAATAATTCCAGTTTAAATAAAAACAATTTTACGGTTCAAGTAATATATATTGTATATAGCTATATAGGTACCTTAATTTACCGATCGAAACGGCATAATGTATTATAGGTAGACCTAATTACTTTAGATAGTTATGTTCAAATATGAGAATTTAGACGCGTACCGAATACACGAAAACACGCACATTTAAATGGAACTATTTATTTGTTTCCCTTTTCTGTCACGTTGGGGGGACAGGGTCCGAATAGTTTCGACGTTTAATAGTCTACAATTTGTCATATTATATTATTATTGAGTTTTTCAAAACAAACCTTGTGTGTGTCCCGGATAAGAAAGAGGTTATCTTGTGTATCCGAAACGATAGCGTTTGATAACGAAACTATGTGTGTGTTCCATCGCGCGTATACAATACAACATAATGGCTTTTATCGACTTCCTCCGCAATGCCTCGGTCTAACGTCTATTATTCCGTCCATTTAACAAATATATTACATTAAATTTATTATTATCATTATCTATTCTGTAATTGTATAATATATAAATACAATAGCCAATATAGGCGATTCAATCTGTTTAAAACGATACACAGCTGATACTGCGTACTAGGTACGAAAATATATATTTACAGCAGTCGGGCACTAGCTGGGGGGAATTTTAAACGAAACTCGTGTGTTGACAATGTTTACATAATATTATTATTATTTTTAAAATATAGGATAATATAGTATTTACATGCCGATTTTAAAAATCCTTCGGCTATACACGATATTATATAATACGCACAACGTGATGGTATACATAATATGATATCCAAGGCTATACGACAGGGCATCAACGAATTAAAAATTAAATAAGCCAATAAGACAAAACGTTAAGTTAATATTAACCAAGTTATGTAACTCGTTAGTTTTAATAAGTTTTTGATATTACTAGTAGGTACCTACTGGCTACTACCTACATTTTAACTCTGGTATTGAAGTTTTGAAATTAAGAGGGGTATGATTTTTTACTAAAACAGTAGTTGTACCTATACGCGCAGTTTCAGTGGTCATATAGTTATTTTCAAAAATCAATAAGCCCAACCAAACCACATAATTGTGGAAAACTTTAGGTTAAGTATTATAGGCAAGACTGGTCATACAGGAGTTTATATTGGATTGACGTGTATTTGTTTTGTCGGTACCTATATTATATGCTATTTATCTAACCGAAAGTAAAATGTTATATTTTAATCAAGTTATAATAATATAATTGTATAATACTTGGTTAATGTTTTTTTTTTAACTTAACTAAGTTAAAGAAAATATATAACTCGACCTAACTTTTTTCCCTAACAAATTCCATAACTCGCCCAGCCTTGATAATATCTGTACGGTACAATATATCGCTCCTGCACGACCGCACCTCACTGGCTCAGCACTTTATATTATGATATTGCCTCGTACTCACGCATATTATGATGTATGTTATACTATTATCATTATGTTATATTATTTTATACCCTAAGACCAGACAGTGCACTGCTGCAGCACCACCACCTTCAACCCCATTACAACAGACACCTAGCTCGTCGTCCTCGACCCGTTCTCATAAATCCTTCCCAAAACCCGTCAATCAGATATTATATATATGTGCGCCTCTTGTATACCACGTGCATTACTCATATTATTATTATTATCATACACGACGACCGAGTACGATATGATCGTAGAAACTATGATGGTGACGCGTATGGTGTACAACAGTCGAGTGCGGAGCGCGTCTGTCGAGTGTTATTATTTTTCCCATAACGGCGGTGGCGTGTAAAACATTATGTTTATTATTATTATTATTATTATTATTATTATTATTGTTGTTGTCGTTATCGTACAATGTGACGCTGCGCTACCCTTGAGTCAGGCTTACGAGAAGCATATAATGTAATTACCTTGTTCGTGTGGTGTGCCCCAATAGGATCTAGATAGCGTGTAATGCGCGGACCGTCGTCAAAACAGAGACGCAATGACTGTCTATATTATTTATTACTATAATACTTACGAGGGTGGGAAATCATTATTTGAGCGCCACGACGGTTTATACATTATAATATTATAATACTATGACAGTGTACTAATATAGTTCTGCAAAACGTATGGAAAAATCGTCTATAAAACGCAGTCAATACTATGCTTCTGGTTATCGAGAGGGTATCGTCACCGAATTGTCTTCGAAAATTATTCGAGCAAGTGACAATATTTTAGAATATTAATTAACAACACATATAATATTATATGCAATCAAAAATATTATAATTGTATAGACGGAAAACGGTTTGAATAGATATATAATATATTTTTCGATTGTGTAGAATAGTCAAAACAGACTCTTAAATGTCGTGTGCACATGCTCAATCGGAGGGGGTCGCATAATAAGCGAGAATATGACTCGATCGCCTCAAAATTTGCCAAGCTAAATTCATAAGGCCGTTTTATACTGATACTTCAGCTTTCTGCCGAAGATTTTATTCGGTCAAACGAGTGTTCTTTCATAGACACGATGCACATTCAATAATGCAGTAACAGCGAGTATAACTTACTCCATTTTTACAAATTTTAGGTAGAAGCGTATATCACGATACTATTTATTTTTTCTTATTATTTGTTTTTATTTTAATGAAACTTGGACTAACCTATACTTCTTATTTATACATATATAGAACTATAAATACGAGGGTGTTCAAACAAATATTGTGCTATACTTGTTTTTTCTGAGTTATGCCTATACGTATACTCTCTTGATTTAAAATTTTTTTTTCCAAGTTACTCCCCTAAATTATGTGTATTATATCGATGTGTGTACCTATAGGCTATAGCTATATACGGTATATTATCCATTTGACTGCTCAATATGGACTCTTCGTCGCAGCTCCGCTATACTCACCGAAAGAGTTTGTTTCGTCCGATCTGATAATGGGACGCGTATATAATAATATCATACATGTATATCTGAAAAACCGTAACGGTATATTATATTCACACACACGCACTGCACTCCCACCACATATGTCGCCAGCCGTGGTGGTCGCCACCACACCACAGTCACCCTCGTCTCGTTTTGTCGACAACAATATGTGTGTAATTTAAAATGATAAAAAAAAATAAAACATAACTATTCTCGCGCGCGTACACTCGCTACACTATATGTATATGTTATAACTACCCTCGTGGTAAAAACTTCCACCGAATAGGGATGAACTCGCGACGGTCGAATAATGGTCGGTCTGGCCCGACATTTGTGTCGTATATTGCGTGCTCGTACCTACAACAGCACACGCACAATGGCCCCTCGTCACGCATAAATGCGTAATTGAATGATAATGCAATAATTGAATCCTGCAGTACCGTACAATAAACATTATATAATATATATATACAAATACACGTTATTATGGTAAATAAATTAACCGCGTTTGATTAACCCATATTATGTGTGTGTATAGTCGTGGACGTTGCGCGCGCACTAGACCGATTTTGTGAGAGAAATGTATGTTAAGAGAGTGAACGAGAGGGCGAAAAGAGACTTCATCTAGCAGAGAGAGAGAGAGGGAGATGCACGAGATCTGCAGCTGGGTAGAATAGCGTCGTATTTCATCTCCGCTGGCCGCGGACATCAATTAAAAAAAAAACGCAACACAAATTTACGAATCCGTTTAATTACATACCATACACTCGCAATGTTTATTGAAGTATTGCGCAATTGTGCAGCCCCCCCCCCCAAACTCGCGAGCGCCGCTGACATTCTAGTCGGCAATAATTAATATTCCGTCGTCCGCGATCGAGCTATTATATGTAGTTATTGTGATAAAGATAGTAATTTATTATTAAGTATATGAGTATTATTATTAATACCTCATAATCAAAGTTTAATTTAATTTTTAATAATATGTACCTAGGTACACGATACTGCTACGACGCGATTGCGGTAGGTCCACATATATTATTATTATAAAGACGATTTATTCCGATAAGCGTTGATCTCGAACGTTTCAATTTTCTCTTTTTACGATATTTCCTCCAAACAGTTTTTATACGACCCCTCGCGCGTGCGGACGTCGTTGTTGTTGGCGTTTAATATTATATTAGAAGCTACCTATATAATATGTGTCACAACGGAGTTTATAAGTTTTAAAATGCGAAGCGAGTAGAAATAACTCTGTTCGTATGATTTGATCAATTATAAAATATATAATATTATATTATACGACAACGACATGCAGTCATGTAGACATAGTCTTCGACACGACTCGTGTAGGATTGCGGCAATTCAAACGGAATAAATAATAACGTCTTCGTTATTCGATAAATCGCGAAACATATTTCGACTTTGAATTGCATCGATTGTACGAATTATATAAAAAATTTAATGTCACATTTTATACGTCATGTTTACTGAAGCGGAAAACATATTTTTCGTCGGGTCGCGATACGATCGCATAAACCGTGAGAGTTTTCCCAAATCGAGTCAACTGAAATGTAAAAATATTCAGCTGCGGGCAAATATTTTTGGGTGTATACGAATTTCTCGCATGCAAAGTTCAACGATTTCTATGATTTTCAAGATTGGTTTGGCTTTATTACATAGTATAGTTATAATGTACAAATGTACAATCAACATGAATTGATTAGATGTATAATATGATTACGAAAGTTATGAAACTGATTTATGATATAAGAACTAAGAATAAATACGAAACGTAATTTTGAAAAAAAAAACTATTTGAACATTATGATTTATGTAAAAAATGAATGTACAAGGTTAGACACTTTTCGATATTTGACACGTCATAATAATATAGTATTTTACTTGTGTGTTCAAATTAAGAACGCATTATTAATTATTGTTACACCGTTAAATGACAATTTTAGATTGTGTAAACGTAGTGCAGTTGATAATTGTTGGTCGAGAGCTATATAATATTATGGTACAGTAGTTGTTTTGTGTACGTAAAATGTTTGTAATAAGGTCAATTAAAAAAAAAATAGGACTTGCAGTTAATAAAATATTTAATAAAATACGTAGAAATAAAAATATTTACACGTACCGTCGAAAAACATTGTCGGTTTGAAACGCAATTAAAATTGACTAAAATTAATAAGATAATAAATCTTGAGCGTTGAATTAATGTATAATATCGAAACGTTGATTAAGCTCGTGTTCTCTGACATTTAAACATAATATTTTATAATTGCCGCCACAATTAATCCTGCGCCTACACAAAACAGTATATTATTATTATTTTATTTATACCTTCGACATCGTGCTTACCTATAAGCAATAATAATAATATTATTATTGTTATTATATCGGGGAGCCAAAATCGTAAGCAGATTCATCGTCGTCGTCGTCACTTTATTCATTATTGATCGTTCCTATTATTAGATATTTATTTTTTGTTTTTAATATTACATATTATTATTATCATATATTATCAGACATTATAAATTATTATAATCTACTGAAATCGAACTATGCCGGTATACTTCATAGTAGGTATACCAACGACCTACCTACCTGTTGCATATTATACACGTCGTGTACTATTTTAATCCTTTTGAACGGTTGAAAAAATTTGTTACGGTACAAGTTTTTTTATTTAAATAGATTTCAGTCGTTTGAGGTTTGATATAATTAAAAACTGCCAACTGATGACTGACGAGTAACTCTGCATAAAATAATATTATATTATAATATATGAACCGATCTGTGTTACTGCGATATAACACGAGTTCAATAGAATAAAAAAATAATAATAATAATTGTAAATATAATATACATACATAAATTACTATTTTGTCGTTGACGTATCTAAAAGTCGCGAATAGTTTGAGTGCGTTTTACAAACTTTTCACACCTTAATCCGCGATATCACGTGGTTAAACTCATATTTTAATGATATCGCTTAGTTTAGACGAGTTTTTCAAAAATGGATAAATCCTCTCTAAGTATATTTATTATTATATCCACTTATATCCACTCTGCAACCCTTCAATAATAATTTTTTTTTTAAATTCTATAGGAAACTATGTGGTAGCGTACAAACATATTGAACGATTTGATCGTTGACGAATCGAATATATGAGAAAGGCTTGAGTAAGTGCTACAAACTTTTCACATCTATACCACCAATATCTCATGGTAAAACTCTCATATAATGATATCACCAAGTTTATCAACTGCATGCATCTCTGTAAATTATACTTTGACTGACTTATTACTTTGATAGAACACTTTGATCAGTAAAAAAAAATATAAAAAAAATTTCTCTCTACGTCTATTTGTTATCGTACCCACTTAGGTATCCACTCTGAAACCCTTCAATAATTATTCCACCATTGAAATTCTCGAAAAACTATGTGGAGTCCTAAACATACGTAATATATATTATATCATCTTACTATACTCGTTATAAAAACAAACATTCTCAGACAGGACATCGCTACTCTATATAGCTATACCTATAACTGTGAGGAGACTTTAAAAAGAATACCAAGCATCTTTGAAAATCAAGATCACTGCTAAGGAGTAATACGGAGGGATAAGGGCTATCTGTCATCGTTTAGGTGGCTTTCTGAAGTTTCATTCGGTTGCTGAGAGATATCCCTAGGAGCATCCTTCACCAAACACGATACCACTGCTTGTTAGTTTGTGTTGAGATATTATAAGATTTTAAGATGGCTCAACTGCTCAACAGAAACCTTTTTGCCTTACCGAGTAGGTATGTCAAAAGTGAGTCGACGACGGCCGTTATACTGAAAAAATAAACTTTGTAACCTACTCAAAATATTAATTTCACAAAATATTCATTTTGTTTCTTTTAATAAATACAGATTTTCAAAGGAGTGGTATTGTTTTTTTACTCTCACTGACTCGAACGCTGATATAATATAATATTATAATATATTTTATGCTTTATATATAAAATATTATACTTATATCTATATTTCAATAATTTATATCAATACAGCTTGTATGACCGTGCAGGGTATGAGGGCCCTACTTACCTTACATCAACATTTTCAAAAATATTATCCACTAAAGCTTTTTTCAAAAAAGAGGGGTGGTTCTCATTTAAAAAACAAGCTTGTATCACCACGAGACACTCGTTGAGTAGTAGAACAAATATAAAGAGCATAAAAGTATTTAAGTACATTTAAAAATAAAAAAAATCAGAATTTTACCAAATTAATTATTAAATTAAATAAATGGGGTGTACACCGTACATGCTTAGAGCACTCTGTATATACCGAGGAAGGACAGGCGAGTGGATAGGTTATGGATTGCAGTGTGTCTGTGTGTGTGTGTGTGTGTGTGTGTGTGTGTGTGTGTGTGTGTGTTATTATATATACTTACCTACTGTAACTGCAGCATTATAATAATATATAAATATTATCATTATTCTTACGGTAGGAGGAGGTGTAAATCATCTCGCGCACGCGATGATGACAATGGTCTTCTGATTAAAAAAAAAAACTTGCTCGCATCTTTTATATAATATATACTATTATACACCTGTGGCAATATTTAGGTAGGTAATATAATATGATAATAATATGATATAACATTAAACGTCCGAGCGCGTTGACACGGCCGGCCGTGCCGTAAATTAGCGTCTCCACCCTCGTCTCATCGTCTGTGTGTGTGTGTGTGTGTGTGTGTGTGTGTGTGTGTGTGTGAGCACTGTCTTTTTCGGTCGTCTACACATTATAATAATAATTTCTACGTACTTTTATTTATTTATATATTTACACGCGATGATAATATTAAACTTTGTGTGTGTGTGTTTATTATATCGTCGCAGTGTGTAGGTACCTAAGTCGCGACTACCATTTTTTTTTCTATTCGGTTCGTTAATATTCCAAAGCGCACGCCGACCGTAAGTATAGCCGTCTCTCTCTGTTTAGGTAAAACAACCGCGTCCGCGCGCGCGGGGACACGTGTGAGTTTTTTATTATTATAGGTATATTATATTATGTGTATATATTATTGTTTTTGTGTTTGTATTTTTCTCTTTTACTACTACGACTGCCACTGCCGCCACTGAAAAAAAGAGTATTTTCAGACACCGGGGTGGCCTCGTAAACATATAATAATATAATACAGTATTGTGATTTGTAATGTACGCAGCGGAAATAATATTTCTGCTAAATTTAAAACGAGTACGATACATACATACTATAATATAATATTATAATATATAAACCTACTCGCCGGTCGGTGTACCGTGTAAATTATTTTACAAAAATAAACTTTGATTACTTCTGTTTTTTTTTTACACTTACACCTTTGTAACACCTTTCTTATACCTTGCTTTTGGATTTCTCTCTATATTTTATCATACTGTTAGTACTGGGTGGTTTTCAATAAATGTCTATACTTACAAAAAAACTGTTTTTTAAAAAACAATTTGTATACAATGTGATCATAGTGGTGCTTCAAAGACAACAAACCCACATACCCAACTTGAAAGACTTAATATGTGCAATGGAAAATAAATCCCTTACTCCAGCATTTCTCAACTATTGTGGAACACGGAACTCTCGTGTATAGGTGGTACGCGAGTCTTGAAGTTGATTTAATACAATTTGGAATTATTATTAATTTCGGCGTTGTCCAAACGATCTTTACAGTTTCTAATACATTTGCCCACTTATTGTATACAATAAATTAATAAAAATAAATTAAACAAGAATACGATTTAAGACTTAAATTTAAAAAGGAGCTACATCATCAATTTAAGTATTTAAAGTTTAAGCAATAATAATTATTGGTAATAACACTAATAATAATAAAAATAATAACTGTAGGTACCTATATATTTCATTTTACTTTTGTGCAGTAAATGCTTATATGTAAGTATAATTATGCAATTCATAATAAAAGGATCCTTATACATGTAAAATAACGTATAGATACATTTTTTAATAAGCAAAAATAAAGGTTTTTTGACCAAGTGGTAATAGAAAATTTTCAAAATGTTGTATTCGGATAAAAAAAAGGTTGAGAACCGCTGCCTATGACTCAAATGTTAAAAACACGATGATATACACCACAAAATCCAACTTCCTGGAGTCCTCCGAAAAATAAACTATAGCACTGAAAGTGTCAATCAGACAAATAAGCCAGATCATGATGTCTAAGAACAAGATGTGTAAATAATTGTGTTTGCGAGGTTGGCTAATATCTAATCCCCAAGCAGTTGATGATCTACAGCGTGGTCAAAATGTATAAAATAACATAATATCGGCCGCTTAGAATAATTTATGAGGGCTTGGGGTCTTTTCGAACACCGTTTAACAGCGCTTTCTCCGTGGATATAGTGTCATATGTAATATATATGCACGTAACGTACATATAAGTCTTATATTGAACGTTAACTATCCCGTAAACACTTTGGCGTAAATAATAATTTTTTCTACCGTCAACGTGTGACATAAAATCAACCTCAACGACTCGTACGCATAATATATATTTTATATTTAGTAAATTATAACAACGACTAAAACGTATAATAATATAATACTATTACGACGATGACGACCGGAAAACGCGTATACGAGTTTAAATCGACGTGACGATGAAGTTTTTGGACTTGTCGTCGCTGTTTATTTTTGATCCGTTTTTTTTCCATAACGTACACAAACATAATATATTTTTATAATATTATATGAATACGAATTTCGGCGACGTTCGACCGGAAACGATTAGCGACGGCGACGATGCGATGCTGTCACACGTGTGCGGGTGGAGGAAGTTTCGTCTTCCCGAAAATAAAAAATAAATAAAACGGTGGTGCGGCGCGAGCGACTTATTATTATATTACAATAATATAAGCGGCGATGATGGCGAGCAGTAAAAAAATGAAAAATTCGTAAAAGAGTCTCGAACCCAATGTATAATAATATATAATATTGTGCGTTGTAGACGCACCCGCTCCGCGGTAAAGCACTTAACGCCCTTTTTTTCTCCGTTTTTTAGCGCACGTGTTTGGCTAAATTCCGACGGGTTAAGTAGACGGTTAAAAAATAAGTATAAGACCCGAGCATTATCGGTATATGTGCGTGGTTTGGTGATAATATATTATGAAATGATGATTGTCGCCAAAATGTTCTCTTCTGCACGCGTATACGTTTTCAGTTACCTTATGAAAAGTAACTATATACAATATACATACACTGAGTTTTATTTTATTTTACCATAATATTATAATGTACTCAACAGCACTTGTACGGAGGCACTCGCAGGTTATCGACAACCCCGCAGTGGCGACACATGTGCCGTTCACGTGGTCGCTGAAGACCCAGAGGAATACGCCACTGCTGTCGTATCGTTTTATGGCCGCGGGCGACTCCTCATCTGCGAAGGTAGTTAAAACCCGGTATACGGCTGCAAGTCCCCGGACCAGACGTATAATATAGCGGTCGTCATCGTCGTAGTCATCTCCCGTGAAAACGCTACACACCCAAACGACGGTTATTTTTAAAATAGAAACGCGCACTATATAGTACGCAGGACAGGACAGTGATGAAGACGACCCTTTAAGTATCCCAGTGTCAGAAATCAAAATCGTAAATGATTTATTCGGTATAGTCCTGCTGTGCGTCACTGTAAATTATTAAAGACTTTTAAAAACGAAACTTAAGTTGAAGTTGATAAAACGCGTGCCAGAGTATAGACTATGGTAAAAAAAAAACGGACGATAAAATAAGTAGACGTTTTTCGACATAAAAAAACACATCAAACAGTGAACTCGTTCAAATTAATGCATCAAGGTTTTCGATAAAAAAAAAAAAAAAAATCATAAAATAAATTACAGGATGTATTAAAAGGGTAGTATTCAATATTTGGAAAAAAATTATACCTATCAACGAGGAACCCTCGTTTTAAATGGAAAAATATTAAATTCCAAAAATCAAAATTCGAATATATAAATAATTATAAATTATAATATTATAATGGGGTGAACAATATATGCTTGGCGGTGAACCACCCTGTATATATTATTATACTACGCTGCGTCGTTTTATAATATTATATTAATATTGTCGTGTGGTTTTGAACGTTTCGATGACCCACCGACTACACACGGACATCGCTCGGACATAACAAAACAACACAATAGACTCCTCTCCACATTAACTCGTGTCAAGCAACACGCAGTCGGATTTCAGGAGAACGTGATGATTTTCTCTTCTCTTCTTTTCACTTAATCGCTCCATCGTAGAGGTCTACACGATAATATGGTTTATTATACGTCATTGTTGTACAACGACGATGAGCAGTCTTTGTAATATCATTACGTATCACATATATTATAATATGGTATACTATCGTTATTGTTGTTGTTGTTATTATTATTATTATTATTATGGAGGATTACGATAATATAGCAATATACTAATACAGCGTAAGCTGACTTGTTCTTTCGACCCGTTCGAGCTTGAAAAAAAATATGACCGAACCATATTGATTCGAATAACGCTGAGCGCATTTCACGCCTTTTTTTGTGTCGAAAAAGAGCGGACCATTTTTTGTAAATATAATATACTTTTAAAGCGTGTCGCGTCGTAGTCACACACGTGCAACAGAAATACGAAGAAAAAATATAGTCTTATATCATTCCCGAACAATAATAATAAAACTATACATTGTTAAATCATATTCGTACCTCATCGGGGGTATACGCTCTGCAGCATATTATTATAGTCACCATATGTTTTATAAAAGGGTGATTCACCAATCACCAAGCATATATATGAGTATACTCGCCCCCGTTTTTTTCTAATGAATTTATTCAAATTCTGGTTTTTGTGGTTTCTTACTATAGTGGATAATTTTTTCGAACATTTCGATGAACCTAATTCAAAATCCCAACGAGTAGTTTCTCAGTTATTAAAATGTTTACTAAGTGTAAACCAACCTTAAAAGTGACATTTCAAAAATATAAAATATATTGGATCTATAGTATTTATAGCATTTATTATACGTGGGCCATTTTTACAAATTATAAGTGTTGATAGATCAATATTAATTAATATATTTATATTTTCAATTAACACGACCCCCATATCTTTCGGACCCATTATCAAGGACCTGGAATTATCCTTATAGTACACAAAGTTAAATGACAGTTAAACTATACTCGTTTGCATTATGATTTTGATGCGTCAATGTTTTCAGAAATGATTTTTGGTTTGGAAATCAGAAATTTATATCTGAATAGCAGGACTCAGTAGATTCCTTAAGTAGTACAATACATTTCAAGAATTTGAAAATATGGTCTTTAATTAAGTATATTATTTGATAATTTCAAAAATTAGAATTTAAATAACTACATTACATTACAATCATTACATACCAAAAAAGAGGTGAACAGGATCGATAAACCACCCTGTATAAAATTATACGATAATCTATACATATATATAGATCGTTTTGGTCGGTGGGTCGCCCCGTTGAACCATACGTTCCTTCGATATGCGACTGAAAAAACATACGAAACATATGTGTGGAAAACGTCAAATATTGTATTACCTCTACGATTTAATAACATACGTCCTATATTACAATATACGATCCTATGTCGTATCCAATTCTATTTTTAATTAGTGAAAATATACGAAAAATGTGAGCAATTACGAAAATAATTGCAGTACGCAATAACGATAATAATAATATGGCGTGTGCGAGAGTAATATGTTGGAACTCGGTAACCAAATATGGTCGTCTCAAGTGTAAAAGTCACCATCCTTTATTCATTTGTATACTAATATTGAGGTTATATAGCTTTATAGGTACCTACTACCTAATACCTATACACAATTCCTTCACATTTTACACGAGAAAAATAATCGCATATTATTTTGACACTACTTCGCAAGACGTAGGCGTATAATGTTTTAGTTGGTATAATTGTTTTATTTTTGAAATGAACTATTAAATTTATACATAACTTGCACTTATGAGATCATTCGTGATTCATTTCAGTAAATATAAGTAATGTTCAGAGTTAACTTATTTTTAAAGAATTAATAATTATTATAATCATCGAGAAACATATTATAATATTGTTGTAATCGTTAATATAATTAAAAAATATCTTTTATTTTTGAATAGGTAGTTTAATATTGTAGTGTATCTAATTATAAATAATTATAATATATTTTTAAAACGATAAGTGAATGGAAAGTAATGGCCGTTTTCGAAAGGCTATATTATAATATTATCCATTATACAATGTATATAATAATTTATAACACGGATTGATATAATTATAATACGAGAGTAGTGTATTATACTAGTATTATATTATATATATATTATACAACTATGTTGTACACGCAATCGTACTATATATTATATTTCAGTCTCAATCGTAAATCAAGCAATACTCAATAATGGGCTTAAGACGTTGTAAATGCGTAGTATAAAATGTACTATGATGATTTATGGAGTTGATTTTTTAAATCAAATATATAATCAGCGGACTCGTGACAGTAGGCACGTCATCGTTTTGGAACACATATTATATAAATTTGAATATTTCCCAATGTCATCGAGACACGTTAGATTATAGGTACGCGTCAACCAATAACTGCTTCTGGTCGCAGGGTACGGGAACGAAGATTTTTAAAGAAATCAAATAATACTGTTTGTGCAGCTCAATTAAACGATTCGAGGAGTCTATATATATTATATTTGTTGAAATTACTATCGGAATATTATTATGAAACATTGACTGAATCATGGGCTAAGAAGTGCAGTAATAGATATTGTATACAACTGTGTTCAAACGGGTGGGGAGGTGGTGAGGGCAAGTATCCGAGTGACCCTTTTAAATATTTACAATATATTATAAATGGTCGAATTTAATGATCGAATAGTGCAAAATCGGACCCATCCCCCCTTCAATCATTTCACCAACATTGGTAGTTTTGGATTGTTGGATTTGAACGCATTCGCAGATTATGTTAATAAATTATTATAGGATTCGAGCATTGAATATAATATAAGAACCGGAAGAATACCCGATTTTTTGAAAATTCCACTCGTTTAGGTAGCTCTCGTCTGCTGTGGAGGTACCGTCAAGGGAACGAGACTCCTATACAGTAGCAGCACAGTATTAGTATAATATAATATACAGTGAAATCCGATATTAGACGAACATTTATTATTTTGCAGCGTCCATCATGGGTCGGGTAGTCGTTATAACGCCAAATTGGGAAACTGTGGGCATATTATTACCTAACATTCGACATTCGTTATTAATTATATATATTTTATTTCGTGAAATATCACATCAGACCCGACATCGTTACGCATACAGCGAGTAAGGTACCTCTATTATATTATACACCCCGCGCGTCGTGTTTCAAATAAAATATTCGCCCGCCATGTTTTAATGATGCTGCAGATGGATACGCGCGTATGACCCGTGTAATGCTGCCATATTATAATGATATAATATATATTATATAGTATATTTTACTACTAGACGTCTATACCATAATATATATACCAACAATTTATTTTTCGTTTTTATACATTTCTTCTCCGTCCCGCGGTGCCGGTGTCGTGCCATGTGTGTATCTTACGAGGGTGAATGTGTGTGTGTGTGTGTGTGTGTGTGTGTGTTACGATGGACCGCTTTCCCAGCCAGTTAAAATAATGTTTACACGATATAACGCACCGTAAAATTAGTAAAAAAACTCTAACTCACGCGGAGAGTACGATAAATTATAGGCGTAGGTACTTTGGCCCCAGCTCGGTGGTATTCATCGAGAGATTAGATAAAAACGTCGTCCGATTTCGGTGTGATTGTTGGTTTCCCTAGAGTAAATAGAAGTACACAAAAAACCGATATCTGTGGTGGTTACACTCCGTTCCAACCCGACTGAGCTGCGTTATGATTTACTCAATCGTTCTTGTAAATGGCATACCCATACGCTAAACATCGACGAAGTAAAGTGCGTTTAGGTATAATAATAAATAAAGTATAAGTACCTACTATAATGATGGGCGCAGTGTTTCGGGGCGAGGGCAAAGGTACACATTACAATAATATGACATAGGTAAAAATATCACTGAACAATATATAGGTGTAGATAAGAGATGTCTAGGGTCCGACAGTCAGTCGTCACCGATGCGTTACACCAAAAATCCCTGTCGGACTAGAGGGACACTCAAATCATATTTATTCATACTTTTACAAAATAGACCCATTACTGTAACGATATACTGTAGATTAGATGGGACGTTCGTTATAGACGTGTAATTTATAGTGCATCCTACGGTGGATTGAATGCTGACGGCCGTATAGTTTGTGCACGTGACCGTGGGGTGGAATTACCGGGGAGCGAAATGGAATCATCAAGTTCACTAATAAAAAGAGGAATGGCGCTTCAATGGGACGGTTGTTGATATGGTAATACACTATAATACCTAACGTCCTAACCTATCATAATTAATACCTATATAGGCAATAAATAATAACAGGTAGGTAGCTGGTTTGTTTCAGGTATCGTATATTACCACGATAACGTAATTTCAACATATTTCGCATCATATGATAGTATACATAATAATAATATCATCAATAACAGAATATATTATCATACAGACCTTAGACGATGTGCAGTTGTATTTCAGACATCGCGTAATGTACGATGGCAATCCGCACAATGTAGTGTGCCTAGGTACATATTTTATTATTATGTTAGTACATCTGTGCGTCATTACGGCATCCATCGATACACGAAGATATCTGTTTATCATCCGTCCTACGCGCGGCCGTCACGGATTTAATGGTTGTATCAACACCCTATGATACTATATATGATACACATATACGTGGAAGAGGCGCGTACCGTACATACACATCGTCTGCACTATCTCGGCCCGGTGTGTTTATACACATTATTATTATTACTATTATTATTATGTACGCCCTGTGCCTCTGTACACACATACACCCGCGTGTATTATAAAATAGTATATTTACGTATATTACGTGATACACTAGCACGCGCCTCCAACAATAACATAATATAATAATATATTATTATTATTGTTGTACCGGGCCTTGCGATAGTCCCTTATCATCACCACACTGCAGCACACGCACACACGCACAACACCTGTTTGAGTCCGTCAACCACCCGGCGGCGGCGGCCAACCCCCGGAAAAAACCCACCCCGCAGCGCATGCACACCCAGCACTGATCCGGTGCTGTCGAAAGACGAGTTGTTTCTCTAAAATAGCCTGCAGAGTTTATAACACAATATTTTGAGCTGTTACAAGACGAGGCAAGCGTATATATGATATCTTAAATTTTCATATTTATAGGTAGGTGCACGTCATATATTGCAGTGACGATTGAGACGACAACGATGAATGACGTGCAGGCGTGTGACGGACGTGAGACTTACCATTTACGTATATACGTATATATGTATACGTCTATATATATTATACCTGTTGACTGTTTGAAATCGTTACAAATAATACATGATTAACTCCACTACTGCTACTACTGCCACTGTGACTAGACAGCCTAAGGTATAAGGATTAAACAAATATAGACGCTCATACAAGATAAATAAGGTTAAACAAATACCATATTATACGATATATTCGATAAACGGTATTTGATTTAATATATTATTATGTCTCACGGATGGGTACTTTTCGTTTTGTCTGTGAGGTTTACATATAATACGTCAACGAGCTTATTACGTACCTACCTATGTATGAATATATTATATAATATCATAATACGGCCGCGGTACCTACTCCCTACACATAGAGATGTTTTTCTGTACGGATTTATTTTCTCGTAATACCTAAATTATATGACATCGCACCGCGTAACCGGTACCTGTAATAAATAATACTATTATTGAGACATTATAATATACGTTTGAAACTCATCGCGAAGACCGCATTATTTTTTAATCGTATAATTGGATTTTGAAGATTATAATAATAATATATTTGTAACCATGGTGTCGGTGTGTATTGATATAGGTAGGCTTAAAAACTAGTACACAGATTATATTTTTTCCCAAAAAATTATTTATTATATCTACAGACTTCACTTGTGCTTTCTTTTGCTCTTTTATATTATTGAAACCGTCGCATGTATGGTAGAGGTAAATAATATATGTCTTACGTGTATTTATCTGTAAAACAAATTCTATTTAAATTATATTTAAGTGTTCCTGTACATATTTTGGACAATAAATATTTAATTGTCTTGAATTAAATTATTAAACTATTAATGATAAGTATGTGTTATTTGTTCGTACGAGTCTTATCGAAAACATATTACGTTAACATTTTGGACGAATGAATATAATTTTTTTACGATGGTGGATGTTATAGTAGTTATAATACACTCAGGAGTGAATTATATCAATATCGTTGTCATATACTTTATTATAGTCTGTGAGCTGTTTATAATATAGGTATGAATATTATGGATGTTACTCTGCTGACACTTGAGGATAGGTACTCAAAGGTCAGCTTAATGATGGAATCGTAGCTTTACACACTCGTCAACAATAGACCCATCCGCGGTGTATCGTATCCATATGCATTTCAGATTAAAAAAAAATCATATTAAATATAAATGCCCATTAAATCATCAAATCAAGTGACTATATACACTCGTATATTATTATTATTATGGAATATGACTTAATGGTTACGGTCCTAATGTTTGGTTGCCGCGGTCATTGAGTTAATTATTACTGTCCTTATATATAAATATATAATAATATAATATATTATAAGTCATATTATACGACCACAAGCACCATGTGATAAGTCCGCGTACAGTGTGTGTGTGAGAGATTAGCATGTGAACGGAGCTCCGATCACAATTATTATTTTCACAGTATAATAATTTAATTTCGAGATTCGGTGAGCTGTCATCATATTGAACTCGTAAAAACCATATCGTGTGACGGATTCACATATTATGAACGCCGAAATTTATCGTCTAAATGCGAGTCGTTATGACGTATATATTATAGTTTTAGGGAACGAGAAAAATACATAATATATATTATAGTGTCGATAAAAGTCAAACTGTGAAAAGAGACGTACGTTTCGTGATGTCCGTCCGTCGAGATGGATTTGTTATTTTTCCCTCCGAACCGGATATACTACCTATATACATGAGTACACGACGTGATGTTGTGGTCGCAAAACGTCTCTTTCTTGCTGTGACATATTACATATTATACTATATATAGGTATTTAGATGTAGTAAAGATGGACCTCCGGAGGATGAAAAGATTACGTCCGCGGCACGTTTGCGAATCGTAACGACAGTAACTCGAGACGATTTTATTTAGTTTATACGTGGGATACACGCTAACGTATGGGATTTCGAGCTCATCAACAAAATGTGTCTGAGGTTTAAATATTTCAATGCGGTTTTATTCGACATCAATTACTTTGAGTCGTTTGAACTTACATACTTGTACATTACATGTAGGTATCAGCTAGTTTATATAACCTATACTTAAATATACACACTAAACAAAACATTTTTGTTGCCTAGTATAAATTCTATCCATAGGTTTACAAATCTCTATGCAGTTGTTTAAAAGTAAAAAATTTTAATTAAATAAATGTTGATAAAATTTTACGATACTATTACTGAATGATTAATGAGATTAGTGAACGTTTTATCAATATGGGATTGATGATACGGAATTAATGTGTCCAAGCCATATAATGTGATAATGTGTATATAAATAATATTTTGGGTACTAATATCTTTGTAGAAAAACATATTATACTGAGGAGGAGGTTGTCATGTTATCACGACGAGAAATTTATGAATCTTCTTTATGTGCATGTAGGTATATTAATGTGATAAATATGATCTACGATCAACGCGGGGAGATCGAGGAGATGGTGTTTAAATGTGTTACAATTTATGGCGACGGCCACTACATTATTATGTACGTTTTCAGTGGTGGTGTTCGAGGGAGTAGGAGAAAACGACTGGCTAATGAATTATTTTGAGCCCTGTTTTTTTATTTATACGTGACAGAGTCTACATCATTTCCAAAACCCAATTAAACTGGAGATTTATAATATTCCGGTCGGTATATATATACATGTATATTGTATTTAATATTAGCCACCGTCAAGCTTTTTAATCTAATTACAAGTTCTGTGGACTTATTATTTTGTATTTGCAATTTGCATAGGTAACGTCGAAACGGTATCGGCTTATTAAAATCTAGATATAAATGCATGTAAT
This sequence comes from Macrosiphum euphorbiae, assembly GCA_949089665.1. Taxonomy (NCBI): domain Eukaryota; kingdom Metazoa; phylum Arthropoda; class Insecta; order Hemiptera; family Aphididae; genus Macrosiphum; species Macrosiphum euphorbiae. The sequence goes on from CARXXK010000001.1 coordinate 115,223,943, forward strand.
GATATAAAACCTACTTCCATCAAGAGTACGACGTAACCAGCTGTTATTTGTATTATATTATACACGCGACGAAAAAGTCTATATAATATAGAGTTATAGGTAGATATCCGTATGTAATGATTGACTGTAATTTAAAAATAAATAATATGTAATTCTAATTAGTCAAAATTTCAAACAAGAGAAACAAAAAAACCATTTAATCGTAAATGATATCTATTATAATATGTGTGTATACACTTATCATTCCTGCATAGAATAAGACTATACCTATATAAAAATTATTGTTGTTAAAACTCCAAATTTTAATCCAATTACAATTCTCAGAGTGTACATATTTAAGGGTGTATAATATAAATTCTATCTTTGCTGCAACGTGTTATTGTTTATACACCGTGCGCAATGTGTTTTCTTGCGCAGGGTTGACATGGTCCACATTTTGGACGTTTCGAGAAAAACAGATGGCACCAACACGATCGACCCCGCATGTGTCCTCCGATCGAAAAACAACGTGCGATGATTTGCGCTTAAATGCACTTATACGGTGTTATATATATTATGTATGTATAGATATATTATGATGTACACTATACAGCCTACAGGGACCTATTTATACGCACTATAATATATAGCTGCCCACAGCCGCCAATGTCAAATCCTCTTTTACTCAAAATTTCATCAGTTGATAAATGTCTGGTGTCTGAAAACCTGCGACAATCGTCTAGCCAAAAACTATATACCTACCTATTTTGTATAGCCGATTTTCGTCGCACGTCGGTTTCGGTTTAATAAAATATACTATATATGTAGTAAATAATATGATAATAATTATTAGACCGGCAAATTTTCAAACGTCTGCAGTAGTGTACAAGTGGAACGCACATGCAGGATATCTTGTGGAATCCCGCAGGACGCTTAACATATTATATTATTGTAACAATATTGCAGTAGTATAGGCAAAAAAATTTTTTTTTAAAAAGAAGCGAAATGTGTGAGCATAAAATCTTACTTGGCGAGCTGGTCGACTGCTACGGTCTAGTTTGTTATTACGATGTGTATATAATAACTCGCTGTACTTTTATGAAGCGCCAGTCGTCAGGCGAATTCACGGGACTCGACGAAGTCCATGGTCGAAACGCGTATATTATTAGACCGGTGTGATTTTATACTCGGACCACTGTAATATTATGTGGGAGGATTATGCGATATTTTGATCTGCAGTGGAGTTTTTCTGGACAAAACGACGTACACGTGTGTCGTACGCGCACTGTTCGATTTTTTTATTTCAAACTACGATAAAATTTAAAATAGTACGAGCAAATTTTTTTATACGAAAAGAAATCTCGAGAGAGCGAATTTTACACTGACGCGAAACACACGAGCGATGCGGTCGTCGGGTGGACTGTGTCTGTCGTGTGGCTGATAATAATATAAACACACTGTGGCGGCGGCGGCGTAAGTACTATTCTTGTGTTGTGCGCCGCCGCGCTATATCCTTTGGCCAGAGTGGGCTGCCATTGGTCCGCCGCGCCAGGGTAAACGTTCGCCCTCCTTCTCCGCCACCGCCAGCACCGCCGGTCGTGCGTACAAACTGAATAAAAATAATAACAAAATATAAGCATTTATATTTATTTTATGTATATAATATTGTATATTCTATGATTGTGCGCCCAAGTAAATGATGACGAGAGCTGCAGCTGGACATTTTGAATACATATACAGATATGTTAGTAGACCATTTCTGAAAAAAATGTCATTAATTTATCTGAAATATTTTCAATTTTAAGTATAAATATATCATAGATCGAGTACGATGTTAGTCACCTATATTCGTCGTTCTTTGTCGTTTTATCATTTTTGTGGAAATAGTATGTACAAGTTCTTCATAAAAAAATTACACTATTAAAATAGCAGTTTATTGTAGGTTTAATTTAAAAAATATTACTTTCCACTATGTAATTTTAACTCAATACACCCAATACATGTTTGTGATTATATTATTATTATTTATATTATACCATGTATCTCCAAACATTAATCTCGTATAAAGTCGTAAATATATTATATATAATAAATAATAATGTTTAAAATTAAAAAATTATAATCCTGGTTCAAAACGTCTAATATATAATATTATTATATAAATTGGGGAGGTTAGCCTTGCTGAAAAGTGGTGTAACATGGTTTTACATATAATATATATATAGGATGGAAATCAGGGGAATGCATTTCACTTACTTTATAGAGACACGTCAGTTCTACGAAATAAACAAAATATGTATGACACACGTTCATTATAATTATATTATATTATATACTATCCAACTTTTAATATCTTGAAAATAAATTTAATTAAAAAGAGAAACATTTAATGAAATAATATAAAATTGTAAATACGAGGATGATCTATATTATCCTGATAATACATACAACTGATCTGATTTAGTATAGTTCTACAAGAAATTCTCGAGCTGCCAAAATTGTCTACAGTTTTTGAATATTTTAAATAGAAATCAATGCATTCACATGCTGTCACACTTGGGAAAGTTTCTATAGCAATACGTATCGTATACATAATACATATTATATAATATATAGGTTTGTTATTGCTTATAGTTCTCGATAATAATACTATTGTAAAGTGACCAGGGGATGGCTAATAAAAATATTATTAAATATAAGATATCCAGGGATAGTCGTTGGGCTCTGAAGTAATTTATGGTGGCTGCAGTAGATATATAATTACTATTTACTGTAGCCAAAGGAAGATAGATACGAGGATCTTAAATGTATTTAAATAAATAAAAATGGGATTCAATTTGAGTTGCTATTATTTTATTATTGCCTACCAAATACTTATAAAGAACGAACAATAATATACTTACAAAATATAGGTAAATGAGGTTTTACAAAAGCAGCCTGCAGTAGCTGTATCGTAGTAGAACGGTCGAGTGGAGTTCAGTAATATATCAAAGGTGTTGATGTCTATAATGCAGGTTTGGAGAAAACAGCTTTTTTTAAGCTAAACAAAACAAATATTTTATTCTTTTAAAACTATGTTTTCTTTATTTTAAATAACGGTTTTTTTAAAAATGTTTTTAATGTTTTTAATTTTACAAGTTTAAAAATACAAAATGATAATGTACCTATATCTGTTTATTAAAATATTAAATTCTAACTAATGACTAATAGGATTTTTTAAATCTAAATAAATTATTTTAAGCGTCGGCAAAAATGCATTAAACAACTATAATATAATATGCTTTAAACAAAACCTTTTGTTCAACTCTTTCCAACCCTGTTAAATGTGTTCTACCGTTATATTATACGTGATTTGTATCGGCGATAGGCATTGCTGAAGTTAATTGTCTATGAATATATTATTATCCATTGTAATATTTTAAATCGGTCAACAGTAAATTGTATTGTGCCCGTTTACGTAATGTGGGGTTAATATAATATTTACATACTATATAATAGGTGTCATGTAACATAATATTTTCACGATTTAATATACGAGTAGAGGTGTGTTAAAATTGTAATAGTGAACTATTTCGAAACAATAATAAGTGAAATATAAAAAATATTATTTCACTTTCAGATTGAAATACTTAAAAAATAATATGTACATTCCTATACTTGCTTTTGTTTTTTCGTAAAACACATTTTCCAAGAAGAAGTCATAACTATTGAAATGTTTTTTTTGAAATACTGCCACCGCTGTGCACGCAGCAATAAGAGACGGTAGTCGTTCCGGTCTCAATTTTTTTTCAAATCAAAGAATTTTTCCTCACAAGCGTCAACCACACACATTTTGTACATGCTTTTATATACCCATATTATGTACCACCTAATCAAACGTGATACTGTCTTCGCGACCCACCGGTTGAAGACCACTATTATAGATTCTGTCATCTGTATTATAAATGTTCACCTTATATTAACTGGCTAGTGGCTACCTAACCTGTGGGCAGATAACGTTTTAGCAAGTTCTAAACTTTTTGTTTTAGATTTTCTTTAACTTCACTTATACCTGCCTATCTATATAATTTCATCTATGTACATGCACATTGCCTATCATCGTCGTAATGGTTCGCGCGTATAGTAAGTATAATAGTTCCGCGCCCGGTCCCACTGTTTAATTGATATATTTTTAGGTATACGATTTAAATTAAGTTTTTCTATTACAATATAGTAAAACGTTGCGAAACACAATCCGACTAAAAATGCTCACAAAATCACAAAATCGCCCCACCATAACATAATATTGTTATCTCGATTTTATATATACGCAATACGCGTGTTACGAACTTTTCATAATTATAATATATACTTGCAGCTGCAGCAGTAGTAGCCAGTATAAGTATTATTTTCTTTGACTAATAGATGATTTACTCCGATTGAAAAGTCATAAGTCAATAAGTAGCCGTCTACTATTATTATAATATGTTTATCGGTGAGGTAAATTGTTTATATAGATGATGATTATATTATTTTAAAATATTACCTATATAAACAGATACTGAGTATAATATGCCTGATATATTGAATTATAATTCAACTGATTCGTTTTCTTAAAATTTTGTAAACGATTTTAGATTTGAATATAGGTAATCATCCGGAATTATGAACTTTCAATTTTCATTTATCAGTAAATATAATAATAAGATTAAGTAAACATTTTACACTGCCATTAATCAAATTAATTGTGATTAATATAATGTACTATATAGTACTATACTACTATAATGTACTATAGGTACTACTATAATATATACTATATATACTATAACAATAATAAATAGTGAATGCGCGTATAATAGATAAAAGTAGAAAACTAATCATATTAAATTGCACCTATAATAAGGATAATATTTAAGATTTGTATGTTTATTAACTTTATTATTTTCTAGGTTAAAATTATGTTTTTTTTTTATGAAAACTTTATTTTTGTTTTTAATATTTTATGTTGTCATAATAACCTTTTTTATTCTTAACAAGAACCTATATCTATACTAATATATTATATCAGTTCGTCGTTCTCCGTACTAATATATTATAAAGAAGAAAAATTGTTTGTTTGTTCGGGGTAATCACTAATCTCTGGAACTACTTAGCCTACCTTTTACAATTTTTTTACCATCAGAAAGCTACACTATCCCAGTGATCTATATATTTAACTCGATAAGGGGCCTTATTTTTTTTATTGAATATTTGAGAATTTTTTATAGAAATAATAGAAATAATAATATAATAATAAACAATAATCATTATTCATTTTTGTTTATCATAGGGGTTGGTATTGGTTACAAAAAATAAAATAGTTATTGTGATTGAATATTATAATTTCAAACCTGTATTTTATACTTGGTTAAAACCATCAAAATGGGTGTGACTTCTAACCACTAACCACTATTAAATCAGTGTTAAAAACCTTTAATGGAGTTTAACATGGGGTAAATCCACGGGAATTTGGCACAGGAAGTTTTGAACCTCACTACGCCTGGTATTAAATGACGAATTGAACACACATTTTGAATGATATAGAGTTGGTATTTTTAACGGACAACGTAGTACGTACGAGATCAGTTAGTTACACTATAAATAAAAGTAATAACTATAATGAGTTTATTATATAACGAAACCAAAAACAACAGATTAAAGTATAAACAAAATAAAACAGTTTTAAAATACTTAATACATTTTAGTCCCAAAATTGAATGACACAAAATATGGAAATTTCATATTTTCTCGCAATATTATGTCGGAATCAAGAGACGTTATTTGGGTGTATACTGTTTTAACGGCGCACTCGGTCAACGGGCTGTATAAATAGAACGAGACTGCTGTATACTCGCTAACACCAGTGGATCAGATATTATTTTTAAGTTCACCCAAAAACATAAAAAAAAATATATATACAACTGTATAATAATATGTATAATAATTAAATATATTTCAACTCAAAGATATAAATATATTTTAATTAACCGAGAAAGTACAACGCATTAATATCCACAAAGTATATACTTTTAATCTACCAAATAAATTAAAAATGTGTCAAATATTTAAAGGACAAATCATTATTCATGTAATATTGCATGTATGCATTAACTACCAGAAGTGTATAATATATAGGCCCCATTAATTTCTTTATATTCTATATTTTGTTCAATTTAATAGGTAGTATAATAATATAATCTAGTTTGAATTATAATTGGTTTGTTGTAAAACGTCAGTTTTAATTTTTTATTCAACTCGTTTAAATTCGAAATTATATAAGTAGACGCTTGATAATTTCTTTCTATAATATAGAAAGTAGATATATTATACTCTTCTAAAATATATCTACCTACAAAGTACAAACACAGTATAAGACATACCTATAATAATATATATTGCAGTGTATAATAATGTATTAGCCATAATTGGGGAAGAGTTGGAAAATGCATAAAAAGAATTTCGTAACGTTTCATTCGTCTATATTGTATAACTAATAAATTGTTCATTCAAGATCCAAATTATAATTTTTTATCATCTGCACGAAACAAAATAGATTTCAATACAACTTTAGTCTGAGTAGTTTTTCTGATATTATATTCGAATTATTAGTTTTGCATAATATGTTTAACAGCAGAAGAAAATGGATCGGAAAATGTGAAATTTAGTGTTAAAATTACAAAATGAAAAGAAAAAAATTACATACAGGTTATACAGTACTGCGGTGAACTATAATATTATTATGTACATGGTGCCATGGTGGAATAAACCATACAATTACTCAATATCGCCTAGAACGCAGTTGTTATCAACCGCGACTTGGTATAATAAACACAAACTCGTAAATAACTGGTTTTATGTTCATTTGTTTATTATAAATAAAACATATGTTCTAGTTTTATGTACTCAAAAGTGTCATTATAACGTAGAAAATTAAAAAAAAAAGTATCTATATTGAGTAACCACCTAATGATTTATTTTACTTTAATAGCTTTTTTTGCTGTTTTTTATTGGACATTGGAACTTAGAGCGTATATTTTTTATGATATTTTAAATTATCAACGCGACCACTAATTCCGTTGATATGCAACTATAAATTATTTATTTTTATGTTATGATTTCACTAATAAGGTGATTTATATTTAAATTTATTACTCACGACCATTATTAATTCAAATTAATTTTAAAATATCGGCATAATAAAATGTAAATTAAATTAAGCTATATCTTACAAATATTTATAGTATACATTATGGTAATTTAATTTTAATGTACCTGTATTACCTTTAACCATACCTACATGCACAATATAGCTAACTTGTAGGTTTGTTTACACATTTAAGATGTTGTTGACCTGCACCAAGTGTAGTAATCATAATATTATAATTAATATTGGTTATTCGTTATATTTTCCTATATACAACGGTAAAAACGTTTCACGGAGGTTTTTTTCTATAGAAACACTATTCAATGGTATTTTGTGCCGTTTTATACTTTTCTAGGGTTGGAAATATAGAGACCGTATACCATATACCTACACTATTTAGCGTGTTTTTTTATTTCAGTCATTTTCTGCCGCGTTAATTACTATATACGTGTGCGTCATTTTTCTGCAACGTACCGATGCGCATCATAGTAACGTGTACGTTAGATAGGTACGTGTTGCGTTTCTGACACGTGTTTGAGATAAAATGTCAGAGAAACGGTTTTTTCAACGCGACGACAACTGTTTGACATCACATAGATATTATATAATTCTACCGGAATCAAGATGTCCGGAAACTCTGTTGAGACCTTAAGCCAAATTAGCACGTGCCCCCGCGATGATGAGCTTCTGCTCATATATGGCGGCCGGATGACACAATCCCGACGAACGGTAAACAAGATAATATTATATACCATACATGCGATGTGTGTTGGTACACGTATTATACCGCTGAAAAGGGGAGACGGATTTGGGGCACATATGATGCGTGTAAAGGTGCACTATATAAGATATAGCTAGGTATATATACTTATATGTGTGTGTGTGTATTATATATACAGACCGGTAGATTCCCATCTGAACGTAAAGGTGCTCGGAGGGATGTAAAAACGAGAAAAAAAATATGTCTTTAATTACGATTACATGTGTAAGTTTTATACAGAGAGGATGAGCTGTCGAGAGTCGACGAATATATTCTTCATCGGCCGTCCATCCACGTGTACTCCAAATGGTCGCGACTGGAACAATAATAATAATAATAATGCCCGACGGTAGGAATTGTTGTCGTATTATTGGAGCATATATATAGTACGACTATATAATACTTGTATATATGGTTTTATGGGTTTCTGTGGGACCAAAACGTAGTTCTAATGATGCCACACACACACGCACACACACACACACATATATATTATATATATATATGTATATTATTATGCTTGGGGACTCTGGTCCCGCGGACATTTGATGACCTGCACATGTAGCGCACACGTTGCAGCAGCCGATCGTCGTCTCTATATTCGTATGCTATTACTATAATATAATGATATTATGTGACCCAAAACGTCGTTATTGGCCTTTTGAGTTTTACAAAATTCTACTTATATACAGGAAAAAAAATATCCCAATAGTTATATGACCGTTGTACTTGGCTGCTGCAGTTTACTGTGTTGTGTTTGCAGTGTTCTTATATGTTTTAAAAATTGAAAAATGTGTTTTTCACTTTTATATAATCTAACATTTTAAATTATTCTCCACGATAGATGTCGTTAAATACCTCGAAACAATATTATATTAAATACCTACCCAAGATTCAATTGCATTCCATCGAACTCACGCTTTGCTCATATAATAATATATAGCTTCCAGTTGTAAAAAGAGCAAAAAAAAAGTGCAAATGTCCAACAAATTCCATGTTATTTTTTTACCACCCTCCAACTACTCTTATAACCCAAAACCTGAATATTTAAATGTCATATTGATTAGGATATAATTAAAAAAGGCAGGCATAAATATTTTCAAAAAAGAATATTATAATATATTTTCTATACCCCTGCACCGACTCCCCACAATCAAGCACTGCCTATTGGTTACTACTTACTAATAGGTACACACTACACTATACCTACACATATATTCTAAGGTAGGTACCTATCGAAGAATCGAAATAGTAGGTACCTATGTATACTTTTTAAGGTTATAATTGTTTTAACAGTAACTAGTAAGTATAGGTTACCTAGGTATCTACAACCTATATAGGTACTTAACATTTAGCCCAAAGTCGTGTATAACTCTAAACTCACACTGCAGTAGGTACCTACCTAACGTAATAAATTGTTAAATAAGTTTTTAAAAAACAATTGTTTTAGTAAGTATTATTATAACAGTTTATAAATAGGTACGTTCTAAAAATAATTTTGGCCGGATAAGTAATGTTGGGTTTTGATTTTTAGAATATTAACAAATAAAAAAAAACATAAATATTAATTTCATTATATTCAAATCTATATTGTTATATCTATATCTATATTGTTTGAACATTGAAATATGAATATGAAATATCGTACACCACAATATTGAATATGGTGCTTCAGTCTTCTTGGGTTGAATTAAAATTATACCTAAACATAATATTAATTTACTTAATAATAAAATAAAATGTAATATAATTTAAATTGCCTTAGTTTCGTCATACGGCCTTGTGGCGCAACGGATAACGCGTCTGACTACGGATCAGAAGATTCCAGGTTCGAATCCTGGCAAGGTCGGCCTAATTTTTTTGTATTTTTTTTTTAAACAATGTTTTTAGATATGAAAAATAAATTTAAATATTAAATATTTTATAAGTAAATAAGTTTGATTTAAACTGTTTATTTGTTTACTCGGTGTTATGATGATAATTTTAATTTTTATCATTTATTTATGTCTTACTCACTCAAATTACTCAAATACTCGATCAAATTAATGTAGGTATAGGTACTATTCTTCACGGACCTATTATAATATTATATTTGAAATTTTATCCAAGAAAAATTCAAACCAATTTTATTTAAATATCAATACATATTTAAATGTGAAGTATTGTGTAATGTGTACAATATTATAAAACATAACCGAACAACATTTAATTGAAAATTCAAATGGTACAACATAAGAGAATAATACATAATAATATGCTAATATAAAATTGTACTAAGTACACACAACGTACCAACTATACCAGTGGGGAAGTAATGCGAACGCTATTACCTACCTAAGCGATTCAACTGGAAGAAAAAAAAGTACCTACCCATTATAATATCCGACATAAAAAAAAATTAAATAAATGATGTGACACACGTCAGGCATACGAAATACGAGTCTAAGACCCATCTAACTATAATACTATAAAAATGACATAATGTTAATATTTTTTTGTTAAAAAACCAGCTTTATTATAAGTTATAATGTAACTTATATTACGCATTCTTATGGCTATAAAATGGCGATCGATGAATAGGTATAGGTTTAAGCCTGGTGAACGGTTGGCCTTATACTGCTTAAAGAAAACAGATATTCAAATCCTTTCCGCCAAAGAAAACTCATAGAATATTGCATTGCATTATCTCGGTTTAAATAAACGGTTGTTGTGGAAATAGTGTCAAATCAAAAATAGCTACTTTTCAGAAAAAAGTAAAACGTTTAATAATTGTCATACTATCGCACATCAATTGAATAAAATAATGGTTTACAATATGATTTTGACAATGACACGATTTGACCATTAGGTTTAATATATTCTGATTATAAGCTGGTGGTATAACACTAAGTGGATCTTACCAAAACACGCATAAATGCATATTTTTATTATTTTAACAACATTTCATAATTAAATCATTATGGGAAATTCGTATTTTTTTTAAACTCGATCTCGGAGATATTCAGTCCTCGTGGTACAATATGTTCTTATATATATTATACAGACCATTCAATAGTCATATTTGAATCACAAAACTAGTTTTCAGACAATCAGTGAGACCCGACAGAATTGGTTCCCCCACCACAACAGTTGTGAGCTGTGTGGCTTGCCAAAAAAAAAAACAGGGTGGCGGGCAACCTTTCAAAATTAAAACATAAAAAACATGTATTCGTCGACCCTGCCAGGATTCGAACCTGGAATCTTCTGATCCGTAGTCAGACGCGTTATCCGTTGCGCCACAGGGCCAGTTATCCCCGTCATATCGATCTTAATATATTAGAGTGACTTGTCGCATTTCTATTGAAAACACAACATTATTATTATTGATTAACTTAAATTTATCATTAACATTATTCGTGTAATTGACAGAAATATTGGACGCTTTTAATTTTTATTAAACATGTATCTATTTAAGTTTTTTCAAATGAATTTAGGTACAAGTAATGTTATGTATAAATACGTATGTAATTTGTATGTTTTACGGTAAAAATGCTCGATTATAAATGTATAATATCAAAATAATAAATATGTTATAATCAAAAGTATCTAATCCCAATATATTAATATTAATTATTAGTTTATTACATATGTACCTATTATAGTAGCTGAAGACATGAAAAATATAGAATTTTTGATAGAAGCAGTGAAAAAATGTACTATATCTATGGACTACGGGCTATCTAGTCAAACCATTTATGTTTTATGTGGTAACCACTTAAACGTTATTATACCTATTGAAATCTATTTTACTAATTTCCATATAAAAAATAAATGTTTAATCGGAGGATAAAAAAACCAGTAGATTAGTAGATAAGTGCCCATAACGATAATTTTAATATATCCACACATCAATAATGGCGCTTGCATCCTGGACAACACCTATGGCCTATGGGTACAATATTATTGGCACAGTCGAAGCCAAAACTGATTTTTAATGGTGTTTAAGTAGGCATCGCTTATTTTTATTCGTCATTATTATTCAACACGATATGTACACACAATAAGAACATATTATTTATTGATATTTTTATTTGCATATTACCATCGTATCCGTTGTATAGGTACTGTTTGTTTTCATAAAACAACATTTGGCACAACAAAAATTGAATGGTTAATATCTGCGTTTGAGTGGTACCTAACTATATAATATAGTGTTTATCGCATATGTATTATACCTATTTATTATATTCTATAGATAAATCCCGTGGCCCATTTCACCAATCTACATTTTAAAAATGGCCAAAACGAAAATACATAAATCGACAGTGCAGAAGAATTTATAGTTAAATAAACAACTGTAAATACATTCATCGTTCCATTCAGAATCTAAATCTTTAAACTTTGTGTTGTTCGTATTATAGGAAACATCCGTGGAGTGACGAAATAAGTATCCGGCAGACACGATCATTATAATATTATATATGTGGATAGACAAGTAGCATATCACGATAATATGTTAATATATAATAGATGTAACGAAACGTCAAATTAAGACCTTTAGAGTCGACTGAGTTTATAAGGTATAACCAGCGGGCAAGGGGGGCAAGTACCCCCCCCCCCCCAAAAACAGATCAGCCGATAAATATTGTACATATAATTGTTTGTGTATACAGTTAAAAAATTTTTAGTCATTATTTTAAATATTTTAGAACAATACTTTGTGTAGAGTTGGTAGACATCTATATTAGAATAGCATGACAATTTATTTCAATAATTAAATAATTTATTCATTTTCATTTGTTGTCATGGTAATTAGTTCACATATTACTTGATAATCAATAAAAAAAGATTTCTTAAAGTATCTATGGTTTAATGTATATATATATGAACTATTTTAACCTCCAAAATTTAACAAAAAATATAAAATAGGTACTTCAATAGTCAATACATACACTACTATGCAAATACCAATTTAAAAATGTATTGAATTAAAAATTTAAAATGTACTAGTTAAATATAAGGTAGGTAATCAAAAGTTTTTATTTAAAACAAATTGTATTCCTACTGATATCAGTGCAATTGTATACATTTTTGTTAACTTTTTCAATATTAAAAGATTTTCAATCATTTACTGTATGGTGCATAAACAGATATTCTATAAAAAATCAATATTTAGCTCATAAAGAAATTATTATTTTTGTATATCATATTATCATTATGAATATAGTTGTTGAAGGTCTTAGGTCTGTGATTAAACATTTTCTTACATATTACATAAGGTACAAAAAAAATATTTGATATTATTCTTAAAACATTTTTAACTATTCAAAGTTTGTAAATTATATATGTTTAGACGTTTTAGAGCATACAATATAAACCGATTAAAACGTATGTACTATATAGCTAATAGCTATATTATGTTATATGATACGAAATATTATATTTCATTTAAATAACCTCAGCATTTGTTGAAACAATTTTAGCCCAATGCTATAAAAAAATATTTGGCCCACTCATGCCCCCACTGGAAAAAATTCTAGTGCCGTGCCTGGGTATAACTTTAAGTTTTAACTGTGGTTATATAAAATCTTTATAGTACATAACAATTTTACAACAAAAGGTAAACGATTTTTATTGTTAATAGTTTTTTATGAGTTTGTTTTAACCACAAAGCGGAGAAATCTGGTTTTACTCTCAATAATATTTACGTGATAAGCTACTATTAAGATCTATTCACAAATATTGAATGATAATCTTTGTTTTCTAAAAATATATTACCTGAACATATCAAATTGTTGTCCATATTATGGTATACATTCGGAGTATTCAGTGCTGCACTCAATGTCTCAATGCAGTTCATGAACAATATCATTTTAGGTTGTAAAAAAAATTGAAAAAAATTGAAAAATATAAAATGCAAGTAAACATTTTTGGTACGTTTTAATTTTTACTTTTCGCCCCCCCCCCTCCGTTAAAAAAGATTGCCCATCCCTGATCTAGACTAATTCTTATACGTCTCGTCACATCCAATGATTATTAATGTTGCTGCTATCGTTGGTTAACCCGATTAATAATATACGTAGTATAATAAAATTGTAAATATTCGAGAAAAAAAAAATCGATACAACACTCTATTGGTTGACGTAAACAATGATTTATCTGTTCTAAGTTCATTAACAATAAACACGAATAATATTTTAGTAAAAGCTATGCCATACAAAGTTCTGGGAAGCATATTGATTTTGATAGGTCCCTAATGAAAATATTTCAAAGACCTATCAATTATTATAGTCATTATATTTGTGTTGCAAGGTTATATTAATAGAAGGTAATAATAATATTAGGTATGACGCAAATCTATATTGTATAGTTTAGGTTCGCGTTTTATACTTAATTTTATGCAGTTATATTTTGCCACATAAATTTCTTTGTTTTTCTTTTGTTATAAAACAGCGCGTGTAGGGTCACTTATGGCATCACCGGAACCACATAATTAAACGGAATAATAAAAATTAACCTGAAAAAAAAAACAATAGTACCTACCTATTTACTACACAATCGGCTAATAAAGTTACATCGATAGAGTGATATGAATTTTATTAGATTGTATTGTATTTATACTGTATTTGTTGATTTATATTTTATAGTGCCGGTGAAACACTAAAACCTTGAATTTTATGCTAGTAAAACTGTTATACGTACACTTACACGATAGATGTTTACCCGCATGGAGATTCGATGAAAACGAAAAACAACATACGAATAAAGTTGAACATTTGAATGTACCTAATAGATAATATTTACTTATAGCCACCAAATAAGTATGAACTTGGAAAACGCTGAATTATGAACGTTATAATAACAAATAATATTTTATGTTTTTATTACATTTTACAATATTGCAGTCAAGTTATTAAAATGTGAGGTACATTTATTCGTGCATAAATCCCAAAAATAAAATATTTGATTTGTTGTCTAACTAAAACCAAAACAGTACTAAAACAATGTAAGTAGGTACTTTGATAAGATATGTACGAAGTATAAGACTTATACTTAGTATAGTTGAATATGTAGAATACAAATCATAAAATATAATTTCTTCCTATAGAAAGAACGAACCATTATTATTTAAAAATTTAAAAATGTACATAATAATTAATAGGTACCTATAATAATACCAATAATGAAAATGTATTTAAAATTTTTACTATCCGTGAAGTTTTTATTCTTAAGAACTTATTTCTATTACATTTTATATAATAATTAATCTGTATCAAATCAAATATTATATAAGATATGAGGTACTTAAGAAGATTCAACATATACATCAAATATTAGTTATTATATATTACGTACATAAAATTATGTTAAATAATATCTAAAAAGAAAATAAGGGTCCTAATAATAAAAATTTTACCATATTTTCTTAATATTTTTCAATTCAGTTTTCAATTTTATGTCTCAAAATATTTATTCTGTTCCTTAACTAAGTATACCTACCTTCATCAAACAGCCAATTTTAATGTAGAAATGTGCTTACATATCAAATGTTTATAATAAACTGTCTATTTTTAGTACCTATACATAATATTATGTACATATTACCTATTTAAATATTAAATAGCGTATTCAAAATTTTATCATAACACAAATTTTCAACAAAATCACAAATATGATTTTCAGCTTTTCATTTTTGTAATTCACCTTTGTTATTATTTTGATAAACATCATAACAATAAATATTGTATAAGTATATATTTGGATGGATACCAAATATTTGTAGGACTTTGAAAATTGTATTGTTTTTTAGTTTCAAGAAAACAATATATAGGTACAAAGTGATAAGATTTTTTTTAAATTTGAGAAAAACTATAAATTCCAACAAAAGTAATATAACACTCACAAGTCACTCAATTTTTTACAAAACCTTTTTTATATTATATAAAATGGAATGTTAACTTAACGATTATAACGCGGTGTATCGTATATAATATTATTATGAAATATGCACGCACACGAGGTATCGATTATTACTGCGGTTGTAGACATATTATTATCTTCTCACATCGAGAGAATTAAATAAAGACTACGTAACGACGTTTTTATTTTAATACTACTGTTATATAAAAATATATAATATTGTATACACCCACCACGAGTGGGTGGAATCAGTCACTGCGGTATGTCGAAAATACCAGTTTTTACTGTCTTGTTGTTTCGTGAAAAGACGTGCTGTTCACGGCGGTCATTGTACAGTAGCCGAAATAAAAAATAATAATAACCGTCACATTCATTAGAACGCATCATACCCATTGACGACGATCTTGGTGCCATTATAATATTATTCTGGATGAAAATGCATTCGGCGGCAGTTATTCCGTCTCACAGCATAATAATAATAGTCTAATGATGTTTTGACGTTTTAGTATAATTTTATACACATTATTATACAGGCAGTGCCATTCGAAATACCATTTTTATCTCCATCGCTCCGAAAATCATCTAATTATTACTGCAGTTGTTCGTGATGTGCTCTATATGAAAATCTAAACGTTTCATTTATTTTTTAAATAACATAATATTATGTACCTAATAGCAGCTTTGGGCTTTTAACTAAATTATAAATTATTCTTGTCAAAACCGTTATTTCGAACGCTTATATCATATAGAATTCATAGATACCTATGCGAGCTATAATTGATATTTTTTTGGTCAATCCAAATAAAATATACTACTTTACATGAATTATAAAAACTTCATTGCCTAAATTATTAATTTGGGCGGTGTAAATAATAAATATATTTTCAGAAATAAATAATTCGTAAAGAAATATTGAAGGAACTTGAAAGCTGTACACATAATGTGCATCGTAATATTATCATATAATATATTGTATATACTTCTCCAATAAATAATAATAGAATGACTGAACGAACAATCTGCTTCACTCATTATAACAATAATTATTTATGATTTGTGAACCTGCCGCAATTGGATTGCAGTTGACTGATATAAATCTTTATCAACTGTTAACAATTATGTCAACACTCAACACGGTTATAAATATTATGTTCATTGCTCTTAAATAAAATATAGGTATATAATATGCATATAATAATATATATGTGCCACGTTGGTCACACGCAAACGAATATGATTATTGATTATACCTCACGATGTCTATGAGAGTGCCTAATATTATATTAATATAATTTTAAATTTGAATATAATCATATATTCATTTATCAATATCACGAATATGGAAGGACTACAGTTAATAAAGTACCTATAGGCACTCGATTAATACCTATGCTATACAAAAAATAATCTACCACTCTTTGTAATGTTATTCATAATCACATCTTGTTCATTAATGTTGTGAGGTCTGTTTTATTCGAAAAACATTTAGGTAAAAATTCTGCAAAATTTTTAATTTATTGCGTATGGTTTAAATAAAAACCAATAGCCGATAGTTTCAACTCGTGGTTTTTTCTTAAATAAAAACGTGAAATCTGCATGCCAGCCCAATTTGCCGCACTTCTAAAAAACGATCGCCACAACACAGCGGGACCTCACCGCCCCACCCCATTACACTACACCACAGCACAACCCACCCCACCACTGGCACGCGTTTAATATATTATTATTATACATTTTTATCGGGTACCTACCGCGCGAAACACGTGCGCTAAAAACGCCGCAACAGCCGTTTACAGAGTGTATAATATAAAAGGGTGTCGGGTGAGCGCCTCCTGCAAGACCCCTTTCGCGTACGTCTATGTAACTGCAGTCCTTACGTATATATATATCATGTACACATAGTCCTCCACACACTCGTTTGTACAATATTATGTGTTATATATTATTATTACAACAACTAGTGCGTGCGTGTTGTTTTTAGCATCGGCCCGAATGATTATATTATATATTTTCTTCACGGCCATCATCCGCTCGTCTGTCTGTGAACCGTAAGATCGTCACCGTCGTCGTCGTCGTCGCTCTCCGGTTTCCTGTTCGGATGTTATAATGTTCTGTATTATAATATTATACACGCACTTATATATAGGTATATCGTGTGTATGCGTCGTGTAAATAATATACCGCGAGAGCAGTACATATTATTCATTTGTAACCGAAAACGACCGAGTTAATAATAAACGAGCGGAGCGAAATAGCTTTTCGGAAGCCGGAAACTTTTTTCCCTGGCGCCGTCGTCACGCCGCGAACACGGTGTACACCGTAGGTATAATATATGTTTAGATATAGTGGGTATGTGTATAAAGCGAGTGTCTACCTATATATATATATATATATAAACACACTTATATGATGGCTGCAGCGGACGACGAATGACACGGACGTCCGGGACGATTGTTGATGATCCAGCGTATTATCTAGCGGCAAAGTTTCCGTAGTGTTCTTAAACCCCGTTGTTCCTCCGATATTGTATTTATATATAATATTCAACGTCTGACAGGCCGTCGTCATTATATCACGAGGGTAAGCCAGTCGTCGTGCTGTTAGCGTCTCCCTTCGTCGTTCGGCCGGCTCGTGATGTTCCTCGTTTGTAAACGGTCAAACGGTTTAAGTGCCAAATCGTGTCCGTCGGATACAAATCCCCGAGGAGACGACTAATTCGGTCTCTCGTATAGGTTAGGCAACCACCGCCGCTTTTTAAGCAGCTCATCAACCACGTAAATATATAATATAGAAACTTGTAAGTATATATTCGTCGTTGTCAATTTATGTCGTGTTATCGACTCCATGCAGCCGTGTCCTATTAGGTATACCTAATAGGTATTATACAGTTTAGGTCCACAATTTATGTCGAACGAGAGGAGACGTCGTTGGGTGACGACGATGGCCTTTTTACGGCGAGCCTAATGTAATATTATATTATGGTCTTCTTCTCCAGCATTCTCTACTACCAAGCTGCTGCTATACACACATAGGTACTTGTCCAGTATAGACTTGTTGTATATGTGTATGCGTAGTGGAAGGCAGTGGTTTTATTTTAATTTAATACGGTAGTCGTAAACTGCATTAGTCAGTAATATTGATCCATAAAAGCGAAATAATAATGCAAGTGTTGGAGAAAAAATTAACATTGAATTTACTTTCGAACTCTAGAGTGGAATTGATGATTGATGAGACTTAACATGTTTTAACAGATGATTAAATAATTGTTTTTCATTTTGAGAAAATTGTTGGCTTAGCCCATGAGAGGTTTGTAAATTGTGGCTTCTCATAAATTTCATCCAAATTCAACGAAACCGTTAAGTAATAGGCTATAAATGTATAACACTTGGGGATATATTTAGAATAAGTAAGTGTGAAAGTGGATGGCGAAGCATGCTGCTTAAGTGCTTACATATAAATATTAACTTATTAATTATTATTAACCTCCTATAGAAACCAATAATCGCCTTCATACACATAATACTATAATCAAGAAAAAATCATAACATAACTAATAACAAATTGATGTGTAAACAGTGCAAATTATTGTCTCTCGTAATGCATGTAAATATATGAATGAGTGTTTTCATAAATTATACAAAAACTTACTTAAAAGGCTTGTATCACACTATCACAGTAATATTATTCAATTAACAAGTTTGCATTTACTGAAAAAAAAAACAATGCCCCTAACTTTTGAAGCAGTTGAATATAATATTTAAATAATAAATATTATAATCGGTACGATATATAACATATTGATCGTTAAGATTAACCTCAAAATATTAGTATCTTAGACATTCGAGTAAAATACATTTTTAATTAAGAGTACGCTCTGTTTTCTAAACAGTTGCAATCCCAAACGATGATTTATATAATACCTACACATTATCCCAGTGGTCCAAACAAACTAAATGATAATGTTGAACAGGAACAGGATGTAATCCTTCGAACATCTGGATGGATTTGATGGCGCGTTTGATCCGGCGAGTGGTGACGGGTCTGTTGGTCCGCTTGTATTCGCATCACGCGGAATTCCGCACATAAAAGGCAAAAAAATAAACAGTCATAGCTATTTGTCATTTCTCTCGGTGGTTGAAAAATGTAAAGGGACCGTCTGAACAGTGTCAAGGTAATTATTTCGCTTAATAAATATTGTAATACTAATATATTTTGTTAAAAATTATATGTCTATAGTATTATACTATTATGAACCACCTATATACGAAAAAGATTTTATTTCATTAAGTACTGGTTGAAATCCACTTTTTTTTTTTTTAATAAACTCCACTTAATAGGAGAAACTTGTTTAGGCGTACACATTTTTCAAAAATGTTTATACATGAGTACCGAGTTTCCAAAATAAGAAATGTAGTTTAATTTACCTATGCATAATTTCGAATGATTATTGAACAATTACCTATACAATGTTATGATATGATTATTGTATTCTCATTCCGAGTATAAAATTATTTAAATTCCACCAAATCACATACAGTTTTCATAACAATAATACATACCTATTACCTCACTAAGTTATAAATACTTATAATGCACAATATTGCAAGATAGAATATAAAGATTCATAATTGACTTATTAGGATTTACTGAAGTTTATGACATAGAATGGATGAAGTCTTTCTGTGAAAATTTGTCACGAAGCACGAAACTAGAAGATTACAATTTTCTATTTATTTGAAATTAAATATATAAATATAATATGAATAAATAAAATATATTTTTTAATATGGTAACAAAATATTTTAAATATATTTCGCATAACTACATAAGCTATAATATTTATTAAGATAATAACAAAGCATTTAAATATATATTTGACATAAAATATTTTCAAAGTATTATCATCCAACAAATGCTGTGTGGGTAAGACTGTCGATAGTAAGGAGTTTTATAAATAAGTCATCATATTTTTTTAATATTGTTTAGCTTTTAAAAATTAATATTTGAGAAGCATTTATAGTATGAAATAGTTTACCGACATTTACAGATGTAATATATGTATACATAATACATCAAGGCTTATTTTTAGCATCTGCCGACAATGATTTGATATGCTTTTAGTATTTGTCCGAAAGTAAAATAATGTAGAGGCGTAAACAAACATAGCAGCATAATGACCTTGTATTCATCAGATTAACATTAAAATAAACCAAAATATTTAAATTAAAAGTTAAAAGCTTTTTCTTTAACATATATAAACAAAATATTAACATAGTTTAAAATCGTATAAATCATTGAAACTACGCCATCTCATTACCCAAATAAGCTAAAGAAATTATATTCTCATGAACGTTATTATAAAATATTGCACTCATACATAATATTATATATAAGTCATTAGCGTTAGTCTGTAATATATTTGAAAGTATATAGG
Organism: Macrosiphum euphorbiae; assembly: GCA_949089665.1. NCBI lineage: Eukaryota > Metazoa > Arthropoda > Insecta > Hemiptera > Aphididae > Macrosiphum > Macrosiphum euphorbiae. The sequence continues at coordinate 115,245,180 of CARXXK010000001.1, forward strand.
TTATAGGTACTTATAAAAACAATTGAAGAGTTACGGGGAAAAACGATTATAGTCAAAAAAAAATAAAAAATAAAATAATTATAGTATAATTTTGGTTAGTTTCATAACGAAGAGACACGTGAATTGAGTTATGGAAAAAAGATCACGGTCAATGATATGATACAGGTTTAAATATTACCATAACGGAAAAAAAAGGCCAGAGTCGCACTTTAAAACTGCAATACTGAACATTTTAGGAATATTGACTATTATCGTTTTTCCCCGTAACCCTTCAATTCTAAGTGAGTCATTGTTTCACAGTGAATAGGATTTTTAGCATTTCGGATTTATTATAGTATTTTTAATTTCCACCGAAATTTAAACATAAAAATTTGAAAGGCCTATCATAAAATAAAATATTTACAATCGATTGTAAAGCCAACACTATCTCGTTCTGTTTAAGATCAAAAAAACATACAGTGAAAAAGGAATCTTCGTATATCGTGTATATTATTATAGCATAATTTATAATTTGTACCTATATAATTGTTATTTTCCGCTAGAGAATAAAATAAATTTATAGCTACCATTAATTAAGTACCTATACCTTATTGAGGCACTATAATATATTATTACCTACTGATGAAATTTGTATTAATTAAATGTCACCTAAATTAATCTATCACTCACTAATCAATTTAACCTCACAAATCAAGTTTTCCGTTTTAAACCAAATGTTGAAGACATTACTAAATATACTTAGATTTAGCTACCTATTAGTATACTATTTTTACCAACAAACATATTTCATTATAATCATCTCCCAATTCCTAACTTTATTGGTCTTATTCTCAAAATTTGAAATTATTGCAGTGTAAAGGCAATTATTAGATTTTCGAAGAGAAAATTGTTGCTTGATTACAGTCATTAGAAGATGGAATTCAAGGTGTTTTATGAGTCGTTCGACGTAGGTAATCAATTAAAAGTTAAGACCCATCTAACGACTAGTGCAGCAGACATATTATATAGTTGGTCCCCAGGAGAAGACTACGATTTACTAAGGCAACTTGCCAACTACACGAATGGATCCGGAAAGGATAAACCGTTGGTACAAATTTGTGTGGACAAAAAAAAACTGACACGTTAAAAATAATTTCCTAACCAAAACGTCGACTGTCTGATCTGATTTCTTCAAACTTTCTTTGTGATACTTAATTACGTCTAATAATACGAACAGTCGTATCAAAAATTATCTTTGAAGCTCTGAATCCGATTCGAAAAATGTGTGGGATTATTGTACATGGGTTACGTTTTGAAATTTGAAATAAAAATATTATAATATATCTAATACCTATATTATATGTAGATATGCGATATGGTAGTAGACACTTTTACTGCAAATGCAACAACATCCGAGCCCTACTAATTATTGTTTCAGATTTCGGAACAGTTTTCCCACTAAAATAAATCTTAGATTTACGAAAATTTGATCGAAAAAATGCTACTGCCAATTGGTACATTAGCGTTGACTGTAATATTATATATGTATATAAGTTTTAAGTATAGAATTGTAAATATTTTAGTAACATAATAGGTAGTACGCCTAAGACATATAGATTGCCATTGCCAGACAACAGTGAAGTACATAAGACGTATTAAGTTAAGTAAGTACGATTGTAAAAAAAAATACACAGACCATAAATCGTACATATAAATATTTATAAATTATTACACCTAATATAAAATAAACGCGTTCCCTGGAGGTACCTAACCTAACAATGGTACTAAATATTTATAAATAAGACAAGATGGAATAATATAATACATTAGGTATAATATTATAATATGTTAAAAACAGTTTTAATTATACGTTATAAATTATAATAATATAATGTATATTATGCGTCTTTTGAGACCGATAAAAATAATATATCCGCTATTCTTTAGACGCAATTTATACCTATATAATAGGTATAACAATAATAATAATAATAATAATTCATTTAGCAAAACAATACACATTTTTACAATATGAATAAAAAAAATATAGGTACATGATATATGTTTGCAACTCCCCTTCAAGCAAAACGCTTGTTTTGGGGGGGTATATACTATATATGTTTGAGTTCAGTAGAATATTAAGAGTAGGATATTTTAAGCAATACAACTGCAATACTAATAAACGATAAACCTATTAGATGTTATTAAAGACATCCATATAATAATATTTTACATTTTTAAATGTTACAATTATAAGCAGCCATTGCAAGAGATGTATAGTAGAAAAGTCTAGAGTTTTAAGGAATGATTTAAATATACGAATATGATTCCTTATAATTACTTATAATCAAAATAATAATACCTACGTGTTATGTTTTTTTCTATATTACTATTTTTCTGCTTTAAATATTTCAAATGGTAAAACGTATTATAATTTCAGGATTAATTCAAAACTCGATAGTAACATTTAAACGAGTTAGGTCTTGAATAATAGTTATCTACTCAACTCTAATAATTATAACGTCATATAAGCCTGCATGTACGAAGTATACCTACACAACCTGTATACACAAACACAATATACAATCTAATTAAGCAATTAACATAAATCCTAATTTAATTATATTAATATGTAAATTATCCAATGAAATATTTAATATTATATAATAATATGTGTAATATAATATTATAATGTTTTGATATTTTAAAGTCACTCAATTATTTAACTGATAAAAAATGTATCTTTAGGTTTTTTTATTACGATTTATATTGATATATTTTTCAAAACATGGAGATATTATACAGCGTAGATTGACCAAAAATAATCTCGTTATATAAATAGTTTATACTATAGCTTACAATGCAGTAGTGTAGTAGTGTTCAAGATAAAAGTGAATCATAAGACGACGGAACTATAGAAAATAAATAAATTTAAATAATCTTCAGAACTATACCAACTACATTTTGTTCTGGCACTATTTAGAGCTGGTTCATTATTTATCTTATAAGATCTATAGTAGCTGTGTGATATTTTCACTCAAAGAGAAAAAGTGCCTTAATAATATAATATGAAATCATTAGAAAATTAAATAAATAAAATATTAAAACTAATATTAGAAATTACTTTGAGGAACACGTTTTGTTTAAATTGTAATAAACGCAGTTCAGAACGATACATAAACTTGTTATTTATCAGATACGATTTACATAAAGTACGATTTGAATCATCATAGAAACGAAGATAAAAGTTTGAGTTAAACACGTAAAAGTTAATTGTTAGGTATTCGTTTATATATTTGCATTATGTATAAAATTGGATTAATATCACGTAAACTGTAAACTGTTCAGAGCAATGTCCTTCTATTAATCATAACTATTCGTTTCGTGATTCTTCACAACAAACTATGTATAGGTACTGGTTTTTGATTAAAATATTTAGATGATAAAAAATAGGTACATAGATCTTATCCTTGTCATGTTTTATTGAGAAAATGTTTGAGGTTTTTTTTTTTAATATATCAATAGTATTTTAAATTGTTTTCAAACGAAACAGTAAACACACAATAAATGTATGTCTATTATTTTTATATTATGGTTTTCCTTATGCATTCTAAAATAAAATAAACATATTATAATACCAACTGCAAAGCTACCTACAACGTAAAAATCTAAATCTCAATTGTTCAAACAGAGGAATAAAAACACCTTTAGCATTGCGGTCGTAAAAAACACAACAGGTGGTATACGCAGGTTTTACTACTTCAACTCACACCCCCCCAATCCAGACTATACAATCTCATAATCTCCAAAACGATGTGGCTCGTGCCTACCGTATACTAGTATATCCGATGATTGTGAAATTTTAAACAAATATTTGAGAAACTTTTCGGAAACAAACGAACGTTAAAATGTGTATACAAAACCGATAATAGGTAAGTGCGACTAATGCGTTTCTGGAACGAGGCTGAGGATTTACCCTTTTCTTCTACCGAACAAAACGTGTGACGGGTCCGACGCGCGGCGGCCTCTTTGACTCAAACGAAGCCGAATGATTGAACACTCCCGTAGACATATATTTTACCATTGTACAAACACATTTTTTACGCCCATTTAACCATATCGGTGGGTTTGTGGTTTTTTATATTCTTCGATTATAAGCGGGCGGGGTATTAGTAAAGTATTATTTTGCAATGATGAAAAGGAGAAAATGATCGAATAATAATGTCATCGATATCGCACGACTTGACGGCTTGTCGCGGCTCCCGAACGTCTTGATCCGTTTGAACCTAATCACCTGCAGTATTAAAAAAAACTACCATACAAATCACGTGGATTTACGTTTTTATCATAATACAATGTGGGAGTAAAAAATATACAATATGAACTAGATCTAGGAATCGAATAACTCATCAATCACGCTCGTCTTGTCATCGTCGAGATAAGTAATTCGCAAGGTGAATTCTCAGTCATGCTCGCTCAATATTCGAATGATTAAATCATGCATTCAATCGAGTTCTGATTTTTAGAATTTTTAAGTGCACTCTTAAAGACCATAATATTTTCAAATAATAATATTTTTACGATAAAAAAGACTGCAGTTCAGTGCAAGCGATAGGTTCAAATTTTTTACAGCAAAGCATATTAGTTAGGTAATTATGTGATTTTTTTGAAAATGTCGATGTAATAAATTTAATATCGAAATTATTTTTAAGATAAAAAAGTTAAAATGATACTTTGTGCACAAAGTATAATATGAAATAATCAATGCGTATTTAAATCAGTGGCCTGGTGAGCATATTTCAAACCCAAAGCAAAGAATTTTAAAAATGATCCACCCACTACCCCCTATTATACAATATACATAATATATAATTTAAAGCTGTGTGCTAAATTAGAATTTTCGTTATAGAACGTCGTCAATAATTTATTATAAACAAAATACCATAATAATTGACTACACATTCGTCCAAGCAGTTTTAAAAAACAAAAACAAATACATTTCTAGGGGTAAGCAATTGCACTAGGTATACGTCGTTCACCACGTCACTGATTTTAAAACAACATTAAAACCATAGTTATGAGTTTACATCAAAAGGAATACGCATACGAATATACGCTCATAAAATCTCTAAAAAATGTAGTTTAAAATGAAATAAAATTGAAAAAAATGATATAAATCATTAAATACCTCAGAAAATTAAAAATAAAAGTTTTAAAATTTAAAAAATAGCTAAAACAATTGGGATAAAAATATTTGGACCTCTACTCCGCTAGATTTTTCTAACCTTCCTGGGCCGGGTCTTTAAACACCATAACAAATCTAAGCATTTAAAAATATTATACTCGTTTACCGTGTACCTATAATAGATATACCTACTCAATAACCAATTATAAAAATCAGAGTTTGAAAAAATACATAATTTAAACTTAAATATGAGGTAGTGCACGTTATGCGTTCAGTGTACTGTAAAACCTCGTTATATATGTTAATTAGATACATTTACAGTTAAATAGGTACAAAAAATCATCCTAGAATATCCGTTGAAAAAATTCAAATCTCGAAAACACGAACCCAAATTGTGGAAACTATATTATATGTCTAAATATTATTTCGGCACTCGATACACGTTATGGAAACGAAAAACGTTTATACGTATTCTATGTAAACAAGCGTCGTTATGTGCGTTCGTATAAAAATAATAACGTTCGTCTTGGATCGCTTGTGTACACAAGTCGCCATTGGGTTTGTGCACTTGTGCATTATATATATATATTAGTATATATTGTGTATAGTAATATAGTATATAATATAGTGTATATAGAGTGTATATATGTATATATATACTTTATAGCCCTCCAGCCTCCAGGACCCACGTGCATGCCCCGCTACAGACTCGGTCGTGCGTAAACGACAGCCGCAGTCTGATTGACGATTTCAAATATTGCCCTTAATTAACACACGATGCCTGATCTGATTGAACTTAATTAAACGTCTACCATGTACGAAACATTATATATTATTATTATGCGCCACGACGAAGCTGCACACAGTGTTCATAGTACACGGCTTCTGCTGGAGACGATTATTCCGTATACATTATTATTATATTATTTTAACGTTTTGTACTTTAGTGCATTTAGATAATATTAATATAATTTATCGCGACCACTGAGCGAACTCAACCAGCATTATAATATTGTTATAATAATAATGTTTTATTATTATAAGTATGCCGTTGGGGGTTTGTCTGGTGGAGGAGGGTTGGTAGAGGGGGGAGGATTTGTAGTCATTCCGATGTAGGTACTTGGAATTTCACCAAAAGTGTCAATCGCCGACGACGAAATAATATACATTTTCGTCTTGAATGTACGAGATATAGTTTATTTTCATATGGCACATAATGCAGTTGTAGTATTGTAGTAATAATATGAATCTAATGAGAAACTATTTTTATTGAGGAAAAAAATACAATAATAATATAATATATTTATCATTCATGTCACAAACTCGCGCTCTTGCATATTGAAATTTGAAACTAACATTAATATTAAAATTAAATTCTAAGAGTATAGTACATAGGCACACGTGTCTGCATATTTATAATGCAAAATAATAATAATAATAATCGATCAAAATATTGCATAACCTACTAATGATATTGTTGTTTGTCATGATTACAGACGTCGACTGCACTGTGGGCAGTAAAAAACCTGCCTAACTGATCTGAATACAAAAGTTTTTTTCGGCTATTTTTCATGAACTATAATACATATAGCCAGTAAGACTATAATAAATTATGATCATTTTCTTTAGAATATTAACAGAACACATACATTTAGAAGTCGAGAACTATATTATAATATGAAAGAAAAATATTACGACGATACCGGTGGTTAGGATTTTAGATATTATAATGTATGTATAGGCAATTAAGGTGTAACTATGCTTTTTGACAATTACAATGCCAGAAAGGAAAAGGAAACAGCAATTTTAGTGGTGACTTCAGGACAGTAAAATTAATAAAAGAATATAAAGTAATAGCTTGTATATAACACGAGAAGAGGATTTTAATGATCATTTATGGAAGTTAAATGAAGAAGAGAATGATGACCTACTCCTCTTCTTAATTTCTTATATTCAAACAATAAAATTTAAAACTGTAAACATACAGCGATAGTTGGTTAACAGTTTAACACGCGTGCATTGTAAATTCTAATTTGTTTAATTGATTTTTTTTAATCGTTATGCATTTTATAATATACACTATAATATGGTCTAAGAATAATAAGAATGACATATGAAGTGAATGCATAATTATTTTGAAACCAACGTTTTAAATATTATATTTTTAACTTTCTGTACATGACTAAATTATTAATTAATTTAATAGTTATTCATTTAATCTAAAAATAATTGTATTTATTCCGTTTGGTTTGATGTATGATTGAATACGTCATTGAGTCCCTATAATAATTGATTACAGTATAAATAAAATATATGATAGCCGATAGGACATGTAGGTACATAATTTGGTTTTATTATTTTAAAAACAATAGTGCATGACGTTGTAATAAGTATATATTCAACACGTCAATACACGTTTTATAATTCATAATATATTTCGTTAGGTAGGTATACAATTACGATTTTTTTTGTGTTTGTTAATTAATACCATTTATTATTTATTTAAGTAATAAATTTAATATTAAATATTTGTGTACCACCTATATTTATAATTTATACATGTACTTAAGAACTTTTACCTATAATATGACGAGTAGTTATTTGATATTATAATAATAAACTTATGTCTGTTTCTATAGTTTAAATGTTCATGTTTACAGTCTAAGTTGTGTGCATATAACTTATACAGGGTAATATATAATATTGTTATTACTCTTTCCTACATTTGATTTGGATACGATTTTATTTGATAATAAAAATGCTCGTTTTTACCTCCAAACCAGTTTTTATCGCCCTTCAGGTACCTACTCAATTCGTGAACCGAAGAACTTGCACCAGATAGTGACGAATGTAAAGAAACCCTTTGAATCAAACTGGTGTCGGTAAACTCTACAAATTGTATGGTAAACTTCCGATTATTTAAAACTAGTAAACTCTCCTGGGTCAGCATTATGTTTACCTGAAGGAATTTTATTTTTAATTATTATATATATATATATATATATATATTATTTTAATTTTTATATATCTTTAATCTATAATATAAGTAACTATTAGACTTCTTTTAAATTTGTATGTTCATACTTCATATTATTATATACAAATTAAATTAAAATTTATATTCAATATAGGTAACTCATCATTTTTTGTTTTATTAGTATCTCGACTATAATTATAGGTCATAGCTAATAAAATCGATTTATATTATTTTTATTATTTACTATAATTTATAAATTTGGCATTTTAAAATGTTTATGTTCATGTTATATTCTATAGTAAATTTTTATTATAATGTTCACATAAAGTTATTACAGCCTCGGGAGGGCTCACATAATATACCCTCCAGGTAGACCTGGAAGAGTTAACTACCGGGAGAGTTTACAAGTGATTAATATCAGGACAGTTCGACAATCGCCCATTTAAACGTATTGCTATCAAATATACCAATGTACGTAAAATATCCAACAATTCATGTTCGCTACAATAAGAATGCTTAGTGCACTCGAAGGAGAAATATCGTATCAATTTGAAAATGTTCTCTCACAAGATAAACTCCATCCAACGATTGTAAAAATTGTAAATATAGTCATTAGATTAATATTAAGGTTTTATAACTCGAATAATATGAATAAACCAAAAGTAGACTAAATAACCATCGACGATTGAGGTTGAAGGTTTAACACAATATATAATGGTTTTCAACTATAATATATTATAGTATCGTAAAAGTAACATATTATTATTTTCGTTGTCGATGTTCAACAATTGCGGTCGCGAGTAGGAGCGGTATATGTTTATAAGTCGTCCGAGTAACAGAAAAACGCATAATTCGCGTAGGTACCGCTAAAAGTGCAGACGTCAAAGTGCAGTTGTTATAGTACTCGGCTGTTGACTGTTATATTATATAACACTAAATCCCGAAAATTCGAATGGAATGTTTTATTTTTCGGAGCTTACGGACGGTCGCGACGTGTGATGAAAATGTTGATATATATATAATTTAATAAAGAGAAAAACATCATCGCGGTTGTTGGCCACGCTTTTTAATTAGAATCGTAATAATAATAACGACAGTCGTCTATTTTCGGAGGCGAGACATTATTTTCGTCGTCTCCCTCGCCCGGCGGCGCGCGGCGTTTGACCAATTCGAATATGTTTTAAAATGCAATGACCTTTTCCCGTTTCTATATTTACGAGGAAACGATTTCGTGAAATATATACACACGAGATATTTGAGTGAGTTGTATAGGCATAGGTATTATATGATTAAAAAAAAAAAAAAAATTATAAAAAAAATTATGCGTTTTTTCATATAGTCCGTTTGACTGCCATCGCCGTGACGGTATACGTTTGCCCACCCTCTACAGTAAGTCGGGACGACGCTTTTTTTCCACCCCGTTTGCAGCGCACACGTCGTCGTCCGCTTTCGCGGTGTGTGTACAGCGAGTAATTTCCGGATAACTACGACACGTGCAGGCAGCGGTCCTCCCGCCAAGGGTAAGGCTGGGGGAGGAGAGGATACGCTCGGTAACACATGTGTTTAAGTCACGATTTCCCCCCCTCGTCAATCGAGCTAGACAAATTGAAAATATTGCTCATCGCGCGAGAGATGGCTGCGTATAATATATTATAGTGTACATTATTATTATTATGATAATATTGTAAATCTGTTACGGACAACGTGACGTACCAAAATATTGTGTCGACTGCAATTATTGTGATATCGTATCATCATATTTTAGCCAGCCCGTCATTGCGAAGTGTACGGAAAAAAAAAATAGACAAAAATCGAGATCGTAAATATTCCTCGTAAAACCATAATATAATACGCACATAAATCAAATTAATAAAAAAAAAAAAAACCCAAGGACAAATTCAAACTTCCTGTTGTATATCATAATCATTATGACATAATGACATAATGTATAATATGCTGTAAAACAGAAAGCTATTCCAAATATTTATTTCCCGAGTGACGATGATGCATGTGCACATTTTATTGAAAAAATATTTAATTTTAGGTAAGTATAAAGTATATATTATTATAAAATATCCGGTTGATAATTCAAACTCCTAAACTCGGAGACGCTGCATCGTTGAATGTAAGATTAAATTACAGTATAAAATATAAATAGAGTATTCATAATAATGTGTGCCATATTAATTACTATAGGATTCTGAATATCTAAATTAAATAACGACATATTATTATTATTATAACTATTATAAATTATAATGAAATAATGCTACAATAACTAACCGATTATGTCTTCTACTAAGTCCGCAAATATATATATTATATTATTAATATACAGAGTGATTCACCAAGCATGCTAACTCATATTGTTTAAATAATAATGAATTTATTAAAAAATAAGGATCCCCTATTTTACTGAAAATTATTTAGTGGACAATTTTTTTTGAAAATGTGGATATTTCGAGATAAATTCGAAATTCAAACCAGTAGTTTTCAGTTTTTAATAAAGACCTAGAATACCTATATCTTTAGTATAAATCCTTATTACAAAAATATAAAATAGATGTATTATCGGATCTATTATTTATTATAAATTATAAGGTATATTGATAGATTAATATTAATAAGTATATGCTCAAATTACAAACAAAGTGTGATAGTCCAATAGCTGTTTAAGCTACAGAACCGAAAAAAAAGTTGAAAATAATTTTTCCCTAACGCTGAAACGCTGCCCTAAACAATATACTGAGGAACAAATTCTCTATAGCAACTCAGCATTATTTTTGAATAATTTGAAACATTCATTCTTCAACGAGTTAAGAACGATGGTGAAATCACAATTCACGCAATCAGCTAGGTCATCTTATTTTTGCAGCACATTAAATTAGAATATTAAAAACCAAAAATAAACGAATTTTTGACTTGATCAAAATATATTATTTATATACACATCGTAATCTGCTGTAATATGACTATCTTTTTTAACGTGCTTATGTAGTTAAGCATGTTAAAACGATTGGAAAGTCAGAATTTGACTGTCAGACTTAGTTTTAAAGTTATACCTAATTTAAATTTATAATATTTTCATATACACCCGGCGTGGTAATTTGCTCGGTGCGGTCACTCAGACAATTAAAATCGAAAACATTGGGAACACTCGGTTTGTTATGTAAAACCACCTTGGGTGGGCCTCGGAATTAAAACAAAATTATTAAAAGCACATAGTATACACCCGGCATGGTCACTCACTCGTTGCGCTCGCTCGGACAATAAAAATCGAAAACATCTCTCGACTTATTGGTAAAGCCACCTTGGATAGGTCTTCAAATAGCTAAAACTTCAGAACTCAGTCCGACCTCCAAATTCTGATTTTATCGTATCGTTTTCAGCGCATACTTAACTACATACGTTAAATCAAACAAATTGAAAAATAATGTCCGGTAAATAGAAATACCATCATTCTTAACTCGTTAAAATTCGTAAAAAAAAATTCAAAATTCGTAATAGGCGCTGGGCGCGACAGTAAAGTTAAGTGTTGTGCGTACTGGGTATGCGTGTAAATACGTAAAATCGCAAACTTTGGAAGGATATAACTTTCAAAATAATGATTTCTTCAATTTTTTTTTACATCATCGTCCGTAACTCGTTGAAAAAGTATGTTTCAAAATAAAATGCGAAAGTGAATTTATGCCATATTAAATAGTATTTTGTTTAAAGTTAAAATATTAGGCATTTTCATTTTGTGGACTAAAAAAAAGTCTCGACATCAGTATGGAGTATACTGGATACGAGACCTTAACTTTAGACAGTCGTAAAGTGCCTAAGAGCCAGTTGTACCATCTACGGTTAAACTACGATTAAGCTTAATCAGCTGATAACAGATATTTAACGGGGAAAATTCGGCCGATTAAACTTAGGTTAACTTTAATCAGAGATGGTACAACTAGCCAGAGTTAGACTTGAAATTGTATTAAAACGACAATTATTATTGCAATACACTAAAACAGTAATACCAGCTACTACTTACTATTATAGTAAGTTAATAGTAGTTAAGGACTTAAGGTTAACCTAAATAACTTCCAATTCATACTTAACTTAAGTACAAACAAACTATATTGTATTTAATAACTAATAAACATACATAATATGATATCAATCTTGTATTCAATTGTTATTAAGTTTTAAAATCAAAAATTAGTAAGTGATTACAAATTTACCATACTATTCGTATTATCTATATATATAAAAATGGAGACAAAAATTCGAAATTGCATCAGTTGAGAACGGCTGGTCCGATTTTGCTCAAATTTTTTTATTCGAGCGTTACCCTTTCGCGTAACGCTAGCGCTTCCGACGTGCTGATTGGCGGAGACTCGGTGTGACGCGACGCAACGATAGGCCGCCTGTGCTCAGGGGGCGTGGCTTCATTACGATCACGGACATCGAACATTCGAACATAGTGCTGGCGAGAGCGTCAAATTAGTTCATCGTTGACAACCAACGTGAACAGTTAACTAAAAATGTATTGTATACATACAATATTACTATTTGATCACATGCGCAGGCGCGCAACTACGAACGCGTCGTACTCGTACATCGTCCGTTGTCGCGCGTTGGTAGTTCTCGAAGGCGTTTTTCGTTGATAAACACTATAAACAATAAACATGGTCCAGGGCTTGAAACCGTTATCAAAATTATCGGTTAACGCTAGGAAATTCTATAACGTCGGTAAACGTTGAAACTTTGATAACAGAGAAATTCGAAATGTTTGTTTGCTAAACAATAAAGTAAACATTTCAAACGCCATGATCCAGCGTTTTGTCTGTTCAGTAGTTCAGTTCCAACAACCAATACCTACCGTGGTTGAATTTGCTTAAACTTTTTTAATCAAAAGTATACCTACCTATATTTATTGATGTGAAAATCGTTTTGCATGACAGTGTAAATTTTCGAACGTTACCTTTTTCGTAGGTACGACCGAGCAAATTTTCTATGGAGTTAATATTTTCGGACTTGTAATTTTTTTTTCAAAATTTTTCGAAAAACACCGAAAATTCTTTTGCCACTAACAGACTAATTATGACGTCAGACTGGGCGTCAACCTTGAGGGTAGGTCAAGATCGGAATTCCTGCCGAGCGAATTTTCTATGGAGGTAATATTTTCAGACTTGTGATTTATTTCCAAATTTTTCCTTCAAATTCTAAGCTCATATAATATATGTTTTCACATCTTATGAGGGTCGCTTGAGACACACGCGTTTTTTTTTTTTAAGATGTTCGTAATTGCCAGGTGAAGGTTTTTACGAAAGAAAATTTTTAAAAAGTCAACCGAATAATTAGAAAAACTGCAAAAACTATTTATTGATGTCTGGGATTTGAACTCGATACCCTTGTCTTTATTTACTCTATTGTGTATTACATTATATTGGTTGCTATTGATTAATCGGGCATGTTTGTTGATTTGTATTATTATTTTTTGTAAATATATCTTATATATAAATGAATGACGGTGTGTTAGGTTAGGATTTATAGGTAGGTGGAATTAAGTAAAAACGTCAAACTTGGTATAACTTTGGTACTTTTTGAGTTAATTCATACACTTACGTACAAACAGCACGAGGTCCGCGATCTACCGCAGGTAAATTACCTATCTGATAATGTACTGCTGCAATTCAGAATTTTTATTCCGGGCAACAGAAAAGTTAAGATAAATCTAGAACATCATACACCGAATATTAAATAACGCATTGAACAATGTTTGAGTCATATAGAGTTGGTACATTTAACGGGTAACGAAGTGCACGGGATCAGCTAGTTATAATATTATATAATTAATATAAAATATTGTTAATGAACTATGAGTAATCAAACTTTAAAAACGTATAAAAAAATTTACCAACAAGTTTTTGTATCGGCAGTGCTGCATATTATATTTCGATGAAATCACAAGGTAACAAGTGCCATAATAAACGAACCCTATATTCGCTATATTTTGCGAACAAACATAAGCCGACCATCGTGTTGTTTTTATACCACCCGGTGGAACTCGGATCGTTTGATCGATGTATTTCTTTGAATTTCTTTGTTATCATTTCCCCTGTTCGAGGATTTATGGGTTTGAAAAACAACATTATTGTTTATTGCAATATCGAATCCGTATTATTTTACGTAGGTGTCCACATTTATCATAAAAGATTATTTTGCAAATTTATCACATTTTCGTAGAACAACTTTTAAACAATAAATAAATATACAATGCTCAGGTGATGCTCAATAATCAAGTCAATATATTTTGCAGCCTAATGTTAGGGGAACTTAAAAGTTAAAACTCATACTTACTTATTTTTTTATAATATGTGATATGATTTTTTTCAGAATTCATGTACGATGTTCCTAGGAAATCATTAAGATTTACCATTCACCTATATTATGTTAGGTATATCTTATATCACACACACACACTCATTAGTTCCTTCAAATATTTAATCTTAGGTACATATTAGTTTTAGGTTACGCAATTCGTGGTATTTATACTTTTAAAACTATTAAGACAGACAACAGTAGTAACAAAAATATAAAAAAAACACAACGTAAGTATTGTATATTATAATAATTGCTATTATGTAGATGTATGTACTTACAGGAAGAGTACACAAAGATGATATCAAATTATCATAATAATATATTTATATAATATCGAGTAATACACAATTACGTTTATCGTTACACGACAAATGCATTTAAAGATTTCAAAAAGGTACCTACATATAACTTTTTTAATGCATTATTGAGTAGATACTCTTCGACATCATAATAACGATAACGCTACATGTATGTGTTTATAAGGCACATACATGCACAGTGGTTGTATACATAATATGTGTATTGTGTATGCTTCTTGGTCATCATGTAAGTTTTAGTGATTTTAGAGACTTCGAATATACATTTTCTTAACAAGGGTGAGTTTTGTACATTTATATAATGACGTTTGAATAGTAATAATATGATTGTAAATACCACAAAGAACACGATGTTTCGAAAATCGTACGATTTATTGTATATATATAAATCTAAGCTGCATATGTCATTCCTGCAACTCCCATTACGTGTTTCACTGTTTTTTTCTCAGTTTAACCCTCTCTGCGCCGAACCCTTTTACGATACTTACGTGTCACGCGTTGGTTGTATATTGGGCGTTATAAAACAGAATACATTTTATTATTGCCAATAATGTTAACTAGTATCGGATCTAATAGAAAAACTGTATAGTTTAAAATACAAACAAATATGTGTTTAAGAAATCCAGCTTCTCTTTTAAAGACGTTTATATCAACCGACAGCTATTCGTATAAAAAATAGTTATTATTTAATCTCATTTTAGACTACGCTTATGGTCTATGGGCTATGGCTGCACACGTCCCTACACAGACTTTTTTTAATATTAATATTGGGAATTATCAAAATGTTAATACTGCTCAAACTATCAAACAAAATCTATAAAATAAAAAGCACAAAACTACTTACCTATATTGTGTCCATACTGTCATATAAGGCACATCAATCATATGTTATATTATATGTTGTATACATTATACAGAGTGATTCACCAAGCATGCTCGCCCCCTTGCCTTCTTCGATAATGCAGTTATATCTAATTTTTGAATTTTTAAATATATTGAAGGATCATATTTTCAATTCTTGAAATTGAATAACTCAACAATTATTCATGAGCATTTTGACTCTGATATCTACGTTAACATTTTCAGAAAAATT
The DNA here is from genome assembly GCA_949089665.1 of Macrosiphum euphorbiae. Classification (NCBI taxonomy): domain Eukaryota; kingdom Metazoa; phylum Arthropoda; class Insecta; order Hemiptera; family Aphididae; genus Macrosiphum; species Macrosiphum euphorbiae. Next base: position 115,261,094 of record CARXXK010000001.1, read on the forward strand.
ATCCACTAAATAATTTAAGATATAGGGTTAACATTTGGAAAACTGAAGTTTGTATCTCCACAGGACACTCCTTAAATAGTACAAATAATATCAAGAATTAAAAAAAATTGTGTCTCAAGTATATTTAAAAATACGAAAAATTAGATTTTGAATAACTTTATTATTGAAATAGTACAATATAGTATTAACTATTAGTACATACAGTTATGTACTAAGGATTATTATAGGTCCATGATAATGGGTTTGGAAGATAATAATATGCTATGAAGATTTGAAAATTATAGTAATTAATATTAATCTATCAAAATCGATAATTTTTAAAAATGGTCAAAGACAGTATAGTAATAAATTCTAATATTACATCTATTTTATATTTTTTAAAACCATTTTTAATTACTGTTATCGTAAGTATAAACATTTTAATAACTGAACAATTACTCGTATGGACTTTAAATTATAGGTGAATAAAAATTGTCAAAAGAAATTGTCGACTAGATAATTTTCAGTAAAAAGGGGGGTTCAAATTTGAAAACAGAAGTTTGTATACCGCAGTACTCTCTTAGTGCAAACAAAATTCAAGAATTTAAAAATATGATCTCTTAGTTTATTTAAAAAAATGCCAAAAATCAGAATTGGAATAACTGTATCATCGAAGAAAAAAAAGGGATGTGCAAACTCGGTGAATCACTCTGTACATAAATATATTATAATATACATATAGCTAGATGACAGTTGTAGGTGTACTTGTGACAGTCGTCACTGTGAGGTTTTTCAGCTATATTCAGCCCCCGTCACCACTGCACATTACATATTATACAACTATGCTGCAATATATTATAATATAATTTTATAATTAACACGAAATGTTATATACATATCGGAGGCTTATAATAAGCTATAAAATATACAAGGTGTAACAGAATGATCAGCTGACAAATGAAATAACTTTTGCTCTAATCAATATATAATAATATATACATTTTTATTTTATATATTTTAATTTATAAACGCTTATGCTACAAGTGCAGTAAGTATAAAAAATTTTGTAAAAATTAAAAATAGCCAATTTGTAAATATAATTTTTAGAAAACTGTCAATAGTTAAAATGTTTATTTAAGTCGAGTAGTTTATTTTTTGCAATTTTTTAAAATATCAATCATTTTTCGTAGTAAATTAATTCTAAGCGTAATAACATTTTCAAAATATTCATTTCGGGAATTTTCAGACATTATTAAATCTTAAATTATAATTTATTATCCATATAATTTTCATAATTTTTTTCATACGTTTGACTAGTATACATTTTATTTTCATTTGTCAGGTCTTTCTGTTACACCCTGTATATAGTATGTATATATGATTTTGTACGCGATGCCTGACGGTTTTTAATTAGACACATGTACCATGGTACAGTCTTGAGAGTGTAAGGGGGAGGGTCGGCGCGAGTATAATATTTTTCCTCTCATCTGGTTTATCGGTTTTTTAACAATATTATTGAAGCCTAGGTATTAATTGAATATTAGGTGTGTTTCCTTCCACACCGAAAATCCACCCTACAGTAATATAATATTAGTATGTTCTGTATAGCTAGGTACACGAATAATGATGTATTATATTATGTACAGCTATATTATATTATTTGTACGAATCCGTTTGTATTTATATTTTTTATACCACCGAGTATTGCTGCCACATCTCCCCCACATATAATCGCGTTACACCCGAGATGGTTATCATCTCGACCATGTTACAGCTATATATTATATTATGTATAGGTACCTATATATACCAAGTCACGTGTCTTTATCCATCACACGTCTGCATTCTGCACCGACATATTCGGTAGCCAGCTATTTTTATGAATGCGCTACAGAAAGTCGTCCGAGGACAAAGTCGAAATAATATGTGCTTAGTGGTTACTACAAATGTACAACTATATACCTAATATACCAACAATTTGACTTATCACACATTTTTCGTTAATTTGTCCCATAAAAATTATATCAAATAATGATTGTTATATTAATTAAAATTGAAATAGATTTTCCATAAACTAGACATTTTCTTCGACATAATCTACAAAGTGACTTGTTTTCGTTTTTACATTTTTCTCATTGGCTAGGTATATGATATAGCTATATATATACCATAAATACATTTTTTATTGATGAAATGTGATCAAGGGTCATCAATATATCATAGAAATACAAAGCTATGTATAAATTGTGACAAAATTTTGTTGGTCTTCCTGGTTCAGCAATTACCATAACCTGGAACTGTATCCACCTGGTGGCACACGGTTTGCCTTCTTTTGTTCTGGAGCTGATTCTGATTGAGCAGAAACATGCTGAGCTGGTGTAGCTGTTACCTTAGGAGCTTCATAGCCTTCCCCAGTCACTGGATTACCATCAGGTTTATCAGAGTTTCCGTTGGCTGCAACTGTACCATTACTATGTTTTGGTGTTTGACCACCCAAAATTATAGAGCTTTGGAGATTCTTCTGATTTGTACCACGTTTATGTGTATTAACTTCATCACATGATGTCATTCCAAATATGTCACTACTTCCACCACCTGATGGTTTCAAGACTTTTTTTTTTCCACATCCTATATTGTCCAATTCAATGTGTCTGTATGATTCATAAGTAGCCATAGTCCAGTTAATGAGAGACTTGAATAGTATACAAGGGACACGTCAAACCAGGAATACTGACAATACACGACAATATTGTTTTAAAAATAAATAAACATTAAACAATAATAATAACTGCTTCTACCGTTATCATTATTATTTATTATTTCAGTAGGTATCGAGGGTCTAGATGCCAAACAGTCAAAGACGATATAATATTGTTTATTTATTAAATTTAGCTTAATACGAAGATAATTGAAGTAATTTATTCATAATATTCCATATATTAAGTAATATAACATTGAATGAAATCTTATTTTACATTTTTTTCGATTAATAGTGGCATTTATTCAGTTTTTTAGACTACAATAGCCTTCAAAAATTAAAATTAACCTTTTTAAATTAGTAGTCATGATATTTATTTTTATTTTAGTCAAGATTTGTTTCTAATACTTTTTAAACTATTATTATATCATGAACTCGTCAACATATTGGTGAATTAAATTGATCAATAATGAAGTTTTATGCTAAAACAGAAAAATCTTGTTGTGGTGCTTTTTTTATGATTTTTATTTGTTTTATATAATATAATAGTAATAATTGTAAAGCTATAAAATTCGTATTTCACTACATAATATAAATATAATATAATTGTCTAATAATAATATACATATATTAATATGTATTCAATATCAATAAATTGTTGAAAGACTTATGTCTTATACCGAATAACTGATATAAATAAACATTAAATATAATATACTTTTCGAATGTAGGCGTATACCTCTTAGTTTTTATTATAGGTACACTCTCGTGTATTTACTACCCTTTTTTAACCCTAGATTTTATATTATTATGTGTAGTTAATTATTACGTGTATTCTATTTTTATTGCATGGTTAATGTATTTTTGTAAATTATAATCGTTGTATACATAAAAAAACATTAAGGACATAAATCTTTACTGATGGGTATAATAACATAGCGTACAACGAAATAGTGGTTTAGCTAACAAGACATGAAATCCTGACCACACCGTATTTCTCGAACAAACCAAGGGTAGAATTTTAACTGTTAAGTTCTAGCATACCTATTTGATATTACTTTAAATTCCGTAGCGAACGGCCAACAACACTAAGCAAAATAGTCTTATATATGATTTTTTTTAGGGTGTATCAACATTCCAAAACCTGTTTTGGAAGACACGACCCCTGACGATTATTACGAAACGGTATGGAATAATATTATATAATATTATTACTCATTAATCATTATACCTTCGTATAGCTCTGCAACTGCTGCAGTCGATTTTGTGTTAGTTTGTATATTTTTATAAAGGATTAAAAAAACATAATAATAATAAATATTATATTGCATTAAGATTATTGCTGAGAATCTTAGTCCGTGGTTTCTGAACACCTCCGTTGTGTCCATTCGTTTTGTGTTTTCTGAAGTACCTACCAAGATAGTTACGAATTTACGATTGTTGATATTTATACCTAATTAGTAGTAATTACTTATTGTAGGTATATAATTGTCGAATATAATATGTTTAGAAAACGGGAATTTAACACGCTCACAGAGTAATAACTTTCCTAACTTGTTTATTTTATTTTATTTCACACATATACCTAACAAACAAAAAACGTAAGATAATATGTTATAATTTTAAAGCCGTCCATATATGATATATCTATATAAATTCTATTCATATATTATGTAGTATAATATTAGTATAATTATATATTTTGATAAACGTTTATTGACCTATTTAGAAAATCATTTTCATAAAAGATTTTTTCGTTTAAAAACAAAATATATTTCTATTATTATGTTTTTTGTAAGTGTGTGTGTATATGTAAATTGTGTGTATGCTCGTCGTCATCTGTGTGTGTAGGTATGTCGTATGTGCGTGTGTCAAAGAAACTAAACGGAAGAGTCTCGTTAGATCAAGGAAACCGTGCAAATCGACTGGATCGTGTCGCCCACGATTTCTTTAACATTTTTTTCGGTCATATCCGTTTCATTTGTACACGCGTGTACACAAATTGAAAACTAAAAAAGCAATGGTACAGAACAGACACGTTTTGAAAGAAAAAATTGAATTATTGCATTCTCGTTTTTAGTTTTTCTATTTTGTAATAATAGTTTTAAAAAAAACCAAACATAATTACATAACGTTTTTTTTAGTTTAGGCACCTAATGGAAATTACATAAAGGAACTATTTATTGTTTACCGTACTAGGGGTTTTCCAAGTATCGTTATAATAATAATGGTAATATTATACTCTTAATACGAAAACATAATAACATAATATGCTGTTGACATAATAATTTTTGTGAAGTCCTTAAAAATGTATAATTACAAACTCGAATAATTGTTTTTTTTTTTTTTATGTATTGAGCCTCCGATCATTGCAAAAGGCGTCGTTATTATAATAGTATAGGTACTGCTCAAAAATATTATTTTTATTAATTTTTTCGTGACAAAACATTTTTTGAAATCCAATAATGTGATTGATAAAGTATTACTTTAAATGGCTTATCAATCAGTTCCCTCAACAATCGTTTATTTATCTTTGTTTTTAGTTTTCTATAATGATTTAATAGTCGTCCTTGCCACGATTACACTATACATGTGGCGTATGTCGACTAAAAACACCTTTTCTCCGGGCTTGGGCTGTCAGTCAAAAACAAAGAGCTCCCGCGTTTATTTTAATACTCCCTGTGGTCTTTTGACAATTCGCCAAAGGTCTTTTACTGTGCGTGCATGCGTTCGTTTATTATTGACATTTTGTCACCGCGAAGGTCTATAAAAGAAAACGTCTCGTGATTGACAAGCTCAAGTCGAGTTCGGGTGCATGTATATACTCGACGTTTTAATGACCAACAACTAAGCCACTCATCAATGTGATTAATGGAAGTCTTATATTATGTAGATATGATTATAAAAAAGGTTTTACGTGTGTTAAACTTAAGTTGGTGTCCGGAATAAACGGTACATGACATGTTTATCAGCTGCAGTTATTAACCAATACATAAAAATACTATAAACGGTCGCGGTGTGTATTATAATATTATATAGACTCGCATTATTATTGTGAACTTACGACGCAACTATTGGGCACTAAATCATAAACGAAAATAAGCCACTATAAAATTAAATAATTTAATCTCTAGTTTACTGCTCGGCCCTATTATATTATAACACCGTATACAAACTATTTACCCATCACTGCAGACTTCGTTTCTCGGGGGAGCTACAAAATCATAGGGTAGGTATATAATATTATAAAATATATTATTTTCGTTTTATTACGTTTTATTATAAAGTATTATTATTATTTTAAAAGCTATGAAACAAACGATATGGTCGTAAACCGTAAAGAAATACGATTAAAACAATTTCAATAAAAAAAAATACAGTGCTCACGTGCGCAGTCCCGCTTTTGGTCTTATCGTACACTATAAAAACGTGAGTTTATAATTTAGGGTTCCACATTTTGTAAGACACATAGGGCTCCAAAAGACTAATTGGTCCCGCCACAGTCGTACGCCAATACATCATTTTATAATATTATAGTACGCGGTTGTCTTGTACGTCCATCTGTATACGTACAGGATAAGGAATAACAATAAAAAAAAATGTAAAACAACATCCGACGTGAGGAAACGTTTTTTTTCCCCCCGCTACGACTCCGGGTAAACGACCCTATCTCGGTGGCGGCGTTGTCCGGAAAGATGTATCGGCGGTGGCGGTAAGTCGTTTCCGTTCGGTCCGTCGGGTTTTCGCATCACGAAACCATATACACACAACAATAATATTGTATTATACAAACAATGAGCGAATAGCATTGGCCGAAACCGCGCTATACCGTAGGCCACACACACGTTATACCTGGTGTACCTATATGATGCGTATATTCAAATCCTCCGAGTGAGAAAGAGAGAGAGAAAGAATAATAACAAATAAATATGGAGAAAAAAGAAGTCGTATATCATCTATCTGTAAGTACGTTTGCCGCCGCCGACGACGACCACCGCGTTTTGAATTTTGATAACCGGGTGCACTTCCTGCCATTGTGCCCGTGCCACCGCCACCGCAACCGACTTACTGTGAACGAATATATACACACACACACACACACACACACACACACACACACACACACACACACACATGCGTTCAAGATTCACGGCCATGTGCCTCCGTTGTACAGTCGACCGTTGAATCTGGACGACATCCACTTCACCGCCGCCTGCAGCACAGGGCCCCGAGTTTGAATACACTACTAACGCGCAAGTCGGAAAGGTGTATAAGAACACGTACGCGCGTCGTAATATTATAGGCATAGACGATATTATTATTATATATAATAAGACACACACATAAGCGTGCGCGACTGTAGTGCTGCAGCTGCCGGTTTCAGGTTGAGCACGAGATCACCCCCCCCCCCCCACGTTATATAAACAAACTTTTTTTATTCTAGTCAACCCGAAACCACCAGCAGCTCTATTTGTACAAATACATTCTTATTTGTATATGTATGTCTCACTATATTATATTATTATGTATGAAATCAAATATTATTCTTACAATAATAAAAACCTAATACTTTATATACCTAATACATATATAACGATATACCCCGGATAAATATCAAGGTATTACAAAAGAGCAGGCTGGTGGGAGACTATAGCTACAAAATCTTCGCCTCTATCATAAGTTACAAAAATATAAATAAAATAACCAGTGAAAAATATGATAAACGGTTATAAAATTACTATAGGAGTATATTGTACCTTTTTATTTGAAAATTGACTAACGTAAGCCAGGAAATAACTAATAAGCGGTACAACTTATATATAAAATAACAATCTCCACTACGCCTTTAATCCCCCGTGTACCTATTTATTAAATAACACCAAATTGGGAATTTTTTACAGAAATTAAATAAGTAATTTTAAATAATGCATTAATGACAAAAGTTTTGAATCATAATAGATAATACGCACGTCGCACACTTTGAAAATAACAGTCGTATTGTATTGGTGGCTACTGGCTACGAACTGAATTATATATTTGTGGTAGACTATTGTTTGCCTAGCGCCCACACGCTTTAGCATTTAGCCGATCGATGGGGGTGATTGTAACCCTAGTTGGAGACATGTTAAAATGGAGAAACAGAGTGGTTGGGAGTGTTGGGAAACTCAAAAACGTTAACAGGATAGCAGATATGTTATAATATATCTGCGTTAGGCCATCGTTCGAAAAATATTGAAGGCACTCTCAATATTACATTGGTTACTAATTGCACCAAAATGATAATAGAATTATTAAGTCCAATTACCTAAATTAATGTGAACAATATTTTCGATTTTTATTTTTCCAAATAGGTATGCCTAAAGCTCATTTTGTCAATTATTAGGATTTAGGATATCTTATTGGATTTTTGTATACGAAATTAAATATTATATTAAATTATAAATGTAGGTACCTACCTAACTAATTAAAGTAATAACTTTATTCTTTAATACCCCTATTATAATTGATGATGGTAATTTATGTATAATATATACTGCACATATACATAACTAAAATATCAATATTAGGTAAGTATATCGACCTCCTTAATAATTGTTGTTATCCGTCGGGGGCACATGCGTGCTGGTCACTGAGGACTGTTTTTTTTTCTTTTTGGTGTTCAAACTGCACTCTCCCGGTCACCCGCCCTTCCTCCTCCTTCTCACCATAGCAAACTACTTTACATAACTAAATAACTTATATTGAACAAATCGTTTTTAAAAATAACAGTTAATATGCACATACCGTGTTCAACTCCTGGTCAAACAGTTAAACGAATTTTATCTTGGGTGTGCTTTACTTCCTTTTCTTTATATATTCATATAGTAACTACAGTGGTATAGAACCCCTCACGAATGGTCTTGGTATATTTATAGGTTCTCCCGATGTTTCGACAACTGATTTGTCGGCACATTTGGGCATCTGAAAAAATATCGAAAGCAATACCTTGGCCGAATCACATGTACCAAAAGTTCTGAGAGTAGAGATAATAATATATTATTTAAATAATAAACAGTGAACCTGCAGCAGTGAAGCACGCAGATATTATTATTTGAAACTTTAAACGGATTGTCTTTTTTATGTGATAAACAAAATAATTAATTTTCATAAAAACTATTATAAATAATATGCTCAATTGTTATATAGGTACCGGGAATTTCGGTTTAATATTTACACAAAATAGTATTAGTATTAAGCTTTAAACGAAATTCTTTTGAGTGGGTCAATAAGAATGCGAGACCTACAAAAGTCGAGTTAAAAAACCAATATGTATTGTGCTTGCGCTGACTGCTGACTGGTACCATACAGACATACTACATAATATCATAACGTATATTATTATTATTGAAGTTATTGCTATCCGTAGAGTGATTGAAATTGCAAACATACGTCCAACTCTGGCATAAGTCCAATTGGCAAATCTATACGTGACATACATACATCAAAATAATATAAATTAATTTATGCAGCTGAAACAAAGCGACAACAAGCATTGGCAATATTAGAAGATATAATTGGTAATAAGTAATAAAAATGTATACTCCTTATTTTAAAATTATATAATTGGTCAATTAATATAGTATTTATTTAATTTGAAACAAGTACATAATATATTAATAAAGGTTCAATAATATTAATATATGTATAATATTCAAATGGATGTACGATTATTTGTTTTATTATTGGTACACTGTACAAGTGATGCATTAGAGCTTGAAGTATTATATTATTACCTATACATAATAATTGTATAATGTATAATAATTATTAATTAATAAAAACACAAATAAGGTACCTATATATATTAAAATATATAAAATTAAGTATAATAAGCCATAAATAGCTAGTGAATACTGATTATTAAATAAATTACACGAATTAAACAACTTAAATTAAATAATTAAAGCCCAAATGAAAACGAAAAATTAAACTTTGGGTTATTCAGCACGGAAAACTAGAGTTGGACTTGGACATATGATTTGCACAAATAATCTCCTGTTAAGTTAGAGTAAACATTTATTTTAAGATTTATAATTAAACAAAAATATTATCTGCATATAAGTATATAACTGTAATTGTCTGTAATCAAATACATTGTATAAAATAGAGAGTAGGTACCTCCTAACTGTTTTTCTTCTTAAAATTCCATAATTTGATACTTAAAGAACTGCATTCGACTTGGCAGTGAATAATATTAATATTTAATACTAATTACTAACCAACAACAAATAATATTTAAAAAAGGAAGATGAATCAATCAGACATCAGTCATTATAACCTTAATCCTTACTCAACAACTATTGTATTAATTTAAACCGTGTGGTATTGGCAACACTCGAATTGGGCGAATGTAAGTTCCCACACGAGATATAGCAAGTAAAAATGACACCCGGGTATGCTTACGTAAGTTCCCGCACAAAAAAAAATTACACCCAATACAAACTTCCTTCCCACTTTATTTAGACTTAGGACTGATAACTTAAATGTAGTTGATGTGATTAAAGTTTGTTTGTTTTTGTGTTGCATAAAAAATGTACAATCAATTTTTTAATTGAATCTAGTTCAAATATATCATACAAATTAATAATATAATGTGTATAGGTATGGTCCATATATTATTTGTATAAGTATAAAATAATAACAGTTATAATAATTATAATAATAGTAATAGAAAAAATTAAATTTTATTTGGCTTATTGCGAAAGCTTACTTCACATAGTTATACTGTGTAATTATTTTTAAGTTATAATCTGATATTTTGTTATTGATATAGTTTCCCCCCTAGTATTTGAGCTAGTGCTAGTTCTGAATTTCTGATACAAGTCTTACAATGCTTGCGAAAGTAAAAATAATATGTGGACCTACACATTATATTGTTAATTTTTATTATATATTTGGACCAACTACGTTTAAGTTTACAATCCTAAGTTTGAACAAATTTTCGTGTGGGAACTTACGTCCTGTAATTTTTTGAGTGTAGGAACTTAAGTAAGGGGGTATTTTTTTCCGTGAAAGAACTTTCAAATGTACTCGCTTACCTGCTATGTTTCGTGTGGGAACTTACTAAACTCCCTTGAATTGCCTCCCAAATTTAGGTAGGTGACCTTTTTTTACTCGAATTGCCTCCCATAACATACCTGGATTAATGATTATTAATTAATATATCGATAGTTGTACGTGCATTATCGATTATTATATTATTCGGTAATGTTCAAAATAAAATGTGTAAGACATATCTACAGTATTCCTCAATCCTCAGACCAATTATTAATTTTTCGAATGCAATAATCTTATCCGCAATTAGTGATTATTAGTTAATGATTACTGATGAATGTTTAACAGAATGATATTTCGTCATTATTATTTTTAATATTATTAATTATTACTACTGTCAGTATATTTATTAAAACATTTATTTTATACAAACTTAAGTTTTTGACTGTATAACAGAATGATATTTCATCTAAATTATGTTTGATATATTTTTGTATAAACCGATTAATTATAGCTATCGCAGGCGATTCCAGTACAAAGTAGGTAGTGACCCTCTCAGGAGGCAATTCGAGTGAATAATATTTTTGAAATCGGGAGGCAATTCGGGTAACCTTTTAAAAAAAAAATTCAAGGGAGATGGGAGGCAATTCGTGAGCGCCTGCAGTATCGTTTACCCCCCTCCTCCTCCCACCACACACACATACACACACGAGCACCGACCAAAAAGAATATTACACACCATTTCCGCTAGTGTTTTTTTTATTCCTACGTGTTGTAATATTATATATTATACAATAAAAATACATATTTGTATAATTTCATTTTGTAAATAAGTAATAAAATATAAAATATTTACAATCGTCTGTTTATTTGTCAAACCAATCCAGCAGGCGTCTTATACGACAACGTAAATTGAGTGTTCGGTATTATTATTGTGTTGTATAAATTATAAAGTGTGTATGCCTATTGCCTATTGCCTACTGCCTAGTAATTTGTTTTTATATAATTATTTTCCTTTGAAATATTGGCAATGAAACAATAAGAACAATATTGTTCATAGCACGTGCAATCGTAAAAATATGTATATGGGCTAGTTATGGGCTGACAAATACGTCACCCGAATCACCCGAAGTGGAATAATTATGCATATAGATACATAATATTATTATTGTGACATAAATTAAGATCATATTATGCTTTCGATGTTGATGTAAGATATTATTAAGTATACTTACTGAAAATGCATTTTAACTAATTAAAAAATTCTTAAGGAGTATAGGAGCCACTCACACAATTACTACCTGCCAATTGGAAGGCAATTTTATTATTAGTACCAGATGATTTTCGTTTACGATAAAATTAAAAGTTCTTCGTAAGACAACTCGTTTATAGTTGGGAGTCAAATAGCTTACAAATTATGGACCTTTTTAAATTAGTGAGAAGTGAGATAAAATAGTATAGCATCCTATACCTATTTATTAATATAGTACCTATAATACATATCATTTTATAACATTTATTTTAGGTAACGACTACCGGCTACCTACCTGTAATCTGTAGTTCACGATTGACTTAAATAGAAGTCTATTTTAAAACGTTCTAAGTATCTATGTTTAAGCCACACCCTTGCAAATTTTTATATTTTTAAAAACAAAAAAAAAATAAAATAAAAAATATGTCATCTAAAAAGTTATGTAAATAAGCAGCAAAACAACAAATTGATATAATATATATATTATAATATTTAGAGATGTATCGTACTTTTATACTTTTGTGATAAATTACATAAATATTTATAATGAATGTTTGATATTAAATATATGTATTATTTATTCATTACCTACTCATAATAATTCATAATTTGTAATTATATTTACAATTTTAGTATGCTATAGGTAATATTGCACCAAATTATAATTTATAATACATAACACACAATTTTTTTTAACATTATGCAACACAGCAGCTTACAGGTAAGAGTTATTCCTATAAACCGCTTAAAAATAGTTCAAATAATAGGAGGAGAGCGCGCTGATTAAAATTAACTTGACATTAAACAAATTCGTAAGATAAACAAATAAAAAAACTGTTATTTTGGCAATGTCGATTGAAACGGAAATGATTTTTTTCCAACTTTATTTTTGTCTAGCTATTAGGTTCTTTTTTATAGAACCGTATACGAAACACGCACTTGTACGTGCACAAACACACATCTCCTATTGTACCTATATACATTACCTACTTATAAATATATAAAATTGCTTAATATAAATCTAAAAATATGTGTATACACTATATACACACTGTGTAGTGTGTAGAGTATAAATAAAAATACAGTTGTGGCGTTGTAATGATAAAATATGAACAAGATAACGAACCAAAAATTATTTATCAACAATCACATAATTCATATTATTTTCCACTTACTTCCAGTAAGTACATGAAAAACACTACAATATCAGAAGTATCAGTTCGATTATCAAATTATTTGGGATTATAGAACTAAGGTCAAAGGAGGGCCATCCATAGGCGTCTATCCCCCAAAAGGAGTTACACCCATATCAACAACGTATGAGAACGGCCATGCGCCATACCGTTGACTTCCTCTAAACCTTATAAGTTATAAATATTATAATACCTATTACCTATAGGCTATAACTTATAAATTATAAGTACTGCGTATTATTGCCATTTTCACACACAAACTCCGAACAATGGACATCAATCGCAATAACATGGGTTCCGCAGGGGGGTACCAAAATTGGCCATTTCAAAAAATCTATGAGGTTCTATCGTCTAGAATCTAGATAATAATCTTACCTTTACATTTTATATGTGATCCATTCATTCTAATTTTTAAACTAACTGAGCTAAACGTGTTCTGCTGAGAGTACAATTTGTAAGAGACTGAGAAAACGCATGCGGGTGTAGCGTCCTCTTATGTGGATATTGCTTTAAGAATGTTGTTATACACTCCAGTATTAGTAACTTTTCAACTGAGGGATCGTTTTCAGCCCAAGACTCATAAAATCATACTTAAGGTCAAATAAAGACGAAGAAATACTGCCTGCATTAGCAATTATTATGAATATAAAGGATAATGTCACTACAACAATAAACTGTTGAATTTACTCAAGACCGTGCACGATGAAAAATATAAAAGTATTTTTTTAAATATTTTTTGTTGAAGGATATAGGTATTATTGTGAGAGTATTAATGATTATTTTCAATATATATTTTATATTAATTATATCTACAAAATATATTCAATATTAAATCTACGTATATTTCTTAGGGTGGGCGATTTCCCTCTAGGTATATACTGTACACTAAAAGTGGCATGGGGGGGTCACGAGGGGGTTGTTGCCCCCCCAAAAATTAGGACCAAGTGCCGCCTATGTTGAACACACTCGCATATATAGGTATAATATATAATGGCTAGTTACCTATATACTTACAATACTTACATGTTACGGTCGTACAATAGATTTATGTGCAATTGTGAGTGTCATATATTATAATATAATACGCTCGTATATCCGGCACTGTTGACAAGTATTATTCTTTTGTGAGAGCGTGTAACGAATTTATCGTGTTATTTTTGGCGATCGAAGTATAATATAATATATCGTCGAGTCAACCCGCGCTGCAGGTCCAGAAGAACACGGAGATGTATATACAGATGCATACACATACAGCAGAGGAAGAGAGATACAACAACAAAAACACACTCATAGGAATGGTTATAGCTGAGGTACTTATTATATGATAATATTGTATTTTATATCGGGCGGCGTGATGGCTGCAATGCAGTATACTGACGAAAAGGAACGCAAAGGAAACCATCACGTGTCCCAGGCAGTATAATATAATATGACGTGTATTATCATATATTCTCCGAAACAAACGACACGTGGTGGAATCGTATAATAATCGTAATGATAATAATAACAATAATTAAAATTGTAACAAGACTGTAAAGGATATGGTACCGGAGTGGCGGAGTATATCCGGTATGCGCGTACGACAAATCGTGTTAAGCAATGCGTAATACGCATACGCGCTATTTATATTTTATGATATATAGCCATATAGGTATATATGGATAATAATATAATATATTAAACTTGTATATTGTGATAGTTTTCTGATCGCGTTTGAAGAATCGATATGGGTCATTACGATTTACGCTACAAGATCGCTTCAGGATATTTTAAACCGCAATAAAATATAGTGAGATAATATATTTTACTGTCATCTATATTTATAAAACCGAAGAGTTGTAAATTGAAATGGAAATATTTTTTTAAAGGCATATCGACAAACCTTTGATCATCTGCACATATACATTTTATTCTTCAAATTTGCGTTTGCCCTTCTACGTACTAGAACATGACTGATATATGCAACACTAAAATAATAATGAGAGATGATTTATTTACTTTATTGGGGAATTATTGATTCCGCCGAAACTACATGATTAGGAAAAAGGTTTATATTGATTCCGCCGGCTATTAATTCCGCCCGCTACTGTTTATAAAATCTACGTATTGATTCAGCCGGCTACCTATAGTTTATAACACTTTTGTTCATATTTAATAATTTTAATAATTTAATATTTGATAATTTAAAAAATAAAAACTTGTGATAATAACTTAAGGTAGGTCTCGAACTCTCGACCAACTTTATACATTTAAGTATTAATTTTTCTTTTCTTAAGCCAAAGTCTTATTCATGAATGTTATTTGGCCCTAAATTGTATACAATTATATAATAAATTCTATATAGGTATAAAATAAAAATGCATAAATGTAAATATTTTTGATCATAATATTTGGTCACATGTCTAAATTGAATAAAATGATAATAATAGTATAGGTATAAGTATAAAATAAAAATGTATAAATGTAAATCATTTTTTTCTAATTAATATTATGTAGGTATATGATATTTTAAAATGTATACCCCGTAAATTGAATAAAATGATAATAATAGTGTATAAGTATAAAATAAAAATGTAGGTATAAATCTAACTACTTTTGATAATATCTGGACACATGTTTTAAATAAGTGATCCTAGAAATTTTATTATCGTTCAAATCATTTGATAAATGTTTAATACTTTGTCTTTTTTTTGTTAAAAGCACTATTTTTGCTATTTTTCTCGATGTTTATTCCGTTTATATGTGTATACAGTGGCGTCCGCAGGGGGGGGGGCTAAAGGGCTGAAGCCCCCCCCATCGCCCGTATTATTGTTACTTTTTCAAAAAAATATTAATCAAGTTAAACTGTCAACTATAGTAAGCAAGAAGTAAATTTCATAAATGTCTTACCAGAATGAATTCATTTTTGAAAGAACATTGTATTTGCATACCAATTTTCATAAATTATCTGTAATTTTTAGGTAAAAGTATGAACTACTTGTATGAAAGACCTTGTATTAAATTGTCTAGCCTTAGCTATATAATATATTTTATATTTTATAAGTTTTGAACTACAAATTAACTGTCATTTTGACAAAATTTGAACTTTAAATGCTTATAAGAAATAACCATGGTGCCTATGTAGTGTTTGAAGTATGAAATATTCCACAAAAACGTGACACTTTGAAATTATTTTACACAAATAAAAACACAATTTATTTATTTTTTTAACACAATGTTCAGTGTTCTAAATTCTAATGACAGAATTCAGTATTTATATACAATAAACATGTATAATATTGTATACCTACTTGTATCATTTAAACATTAAAATATTTAAAAATTTTGAATACCATTTTAAATGTATAATACCAAAGGTTAGGTATACATACAGGTACTATATAGTTATGATGGTAATTTATGACAATTATATGTAAATATAAAACTTATTTAAAAATAAAACAAAATATATCAAAATATTGAAATATTTCATTTTTTTTAAATTTCATGAAATTTTCAAACACTATGCCTATGTATCGTTAATATTTTAGCTATAATAAAATAACTTACATATTACATTTTTAAGGTTTTTGACCGGATAAATATAATTATGTTATAATAATTAAATATAATTTTTTATTAACATTTATATAGAAAAAAAAATTTAACTATTCAAATACAATCCAAGTGAAGACGGTATAACCAAACATTTAAATTAATTTTCATTTTTTTTTCTCCAATTATTTTTAAAAGCACTGAGAATTTTCAATTTCGACCCCCTAAAAGTACCAACTAGATCCAATTTGCTTCCAAAAACATACACTGCGCATCGAAGCTTATGATCAGAGCATTTTTTCTACCAGAAAGTTGAAAAGTTACAAAAATTTTAAAATACCTCAAATAAACGTCTGAAATTATTAAACTGGACAAAATAAAAATGTAACTAATTTTCAAGCCCCCCCCCCCCATTGAAAAATCCTGCGGATGCCACTGTGTGTATAAGTGTCAGTTTGTATTTTTTTATGTAAAACATGGGTGAATATGAAAATGTTGGGGTGAGCTTTTGTGAATTGTGAATTTAATTTTGTGTGGAAAGACTCACAGCTATTTGTAGTACGTTCCGATGTTATTTCTCTCGATGCCCAAATATGTGGATTGAATTTTGCACCTTCATCAATATAATATTCAACTAAATAATCACAGAACTTAATTATCCTTTCATCAACTGGAGAAACTGACATCAAATCTATCGTAAAGCAATCGCTTACTTCTTCTAAGTAGTTATACACTTTAATTTTGAACTATACAATTATAATATTTTTATACAATTTTGACTAGGTACATACAATTAACAATATATGTATATTCACATACACATATTAATTAAATACTAATATTTTAATTTATAGTTGCATATATTGTCCAAATTATACTAAATATACTATGCATTTTAAAATACATATACAAAGGGGGGATGAACAGTGTCCGGCGGAATCAATGTGTAAATATTATAAACAGTAGCCGGCGGAATCGATACAAAATCGGCGGAATCGATATGCGCCCACTTTATTGAGATTTTAATATTATGTTAATATTATACTCAATATATTATGCGTAATATACCTGACTGTAACGATTTTATCAAAATCGAAACTACACGAGCAACACAATCAAATCAACATAACGTTAAAAATATAAAACCAATTATACATAATTGTAGTCTGTATAAAAAAATCTTATCTCCTTTTCATATAGGTAAGATATGTATAAGCTCTGTGAATGCTTTAAAGGTTTAAGCCTAACTACGGAACAACCCAATTCCCACAAAAAAATTAATGTTTCATACAAACATTAGGTATTCACACATAAGTTGGTTAATTTATAGACGTTCAACCCACCCGTTAACCATCCATTCCGGTTAACCCTAACTGTACTAAGTATATCATTGGAAAGATAAGGAAAGCTCAAGCAAAGGAAAGTAGGTTTAAGTTTTCATGGGGGCAACCAATGTAGTAAATATTTTATTTTAGTTGGATAAACGATGCAGCATGGGGCCATGGGGCCAATTAGGTAGTGTGCAAACAATTTAGTCCCCAAATGGCAGTGCCACGGAAAAAAAATTAAAGGTTTTAGTCTTTAGTCTTAGTCGATGTCAAATAGGTACTTATTACTTATACGATAACGCCATAATGATAAATTAACAATATATAGTTGATTAACGATCAAACATTTTTAATTGATTTATGAATTATTAACCCCATATGCGCAAATTTGGGGGGCTTGGGGGAGCTAAGCCCCCCAAACTTTGCCGTAGCCCCCTCCAAAAATCTAGGGCATACAATTTTAATATGCTTTATTGCAATAGTCCGCTTGCCTTAAGTATATTCAGCCTCCCTCCAAGCCAAAAGTTGAAATTGCGCCTATGATTAACCCCCATTCATTAAGTCAGTTGGCCCGCAACAGTGTAAACATCAAAATATGATAACCTAACCTGTATCGACAGAACTCATTAATACATTATAAGAGAGAATACCTACGCGAGGGACACTAAAAATTGCCATAAAAACCGACGGACCAGTACGGCCGTACACATTAATATTATCATTGATTATAAATACTAGTATTTATAATCAATGATATTATGTTATGGTACACGAAATTTTGAACCGTAATAGAATAATGATAATATCGTGTTTATGATTACCTAGCGGTACTCATCTTCTGTTCGATGAGACAAATCCCGCCAATGAGCATCTGGTTCTCACGGGTCTTGTCACTATGACGTTTTGATAGGTACGATTATTTTATAACAAGCGAGGACGCGATGCCTAAAATTGTAACACCCATAAATCTTGTTCACTGGATTTCATCGTATTTCAGCGATCAAGCGATTTTGGTAGGTGCATTTTTCTGTACCTAACCATTTAATAGTTTATTAAAATATTGGATTACAAAATTCAAAATAATTTACCACCCAACTAACATAAATAGGTAGGTAGGTAGGTAGGTAGGACGGGATCGATTTTTGGAATGCCATACGAGTTCCTAGTTAATAATTTAGTTGGCATTGGCATACGGGGAAATATCAACAGATTTTGATATCAAGGGCGTGTTAAGGTTTTTGATTTGGGAAGGGGGGATATGATTTTATTCAGTAGCTCCAGCTCCACCTTATAAGTTAGAACTACTAAATTTAATACATCCATTACAGCAACCTATTCAATGAAAATGTACACTTGGATCATACATGCAGACATACAGCAGAGCAATTTCATCAGTTTTATAGTATTTAGATATTTAATTTAAGCAATAGGTACATTTAGTACATACTATCTGTAAAGTATTGAAAGTGGACAAGGGAATAATTGCCTAAATACTATCCATACTTTAATTATTATTTCAAAAGCATTACAGTTCTGATTACAGAATAAATAATAGGTAATAATATAGGTGATTACTAATTATAGATAGCTATTCATGCTTCTTACAAGTATATAACATAACATTGTACTTGAAATATTTATATACCTCAGATATTAATTTTGGAAATAATATAGTAAGTATTCTTGATAATTATTATGCATACAATTGTCTTGTTTAGGAGAAGATATTATTATGATTAAAAATACATAGTTAAAACAAAATCCACAGATAAAAAAGTTTATTAATGCAAAATGGTCATGGTTTGATGTAATTTCTGTTATTTGTAATTTTAACAGTAAATATACAAATAAATTAATGTTTTCCAACTAATTAGTGTTTTTAATTTATTCATAATATGACGTATAACTAATAAATTATGATAAACTTAACTATTAATAACTTTAAGTATTTATAAATAAAAAAAATAAAAAACATCTCATCTGATTGAGCATAACAAAAAGCTAAAAATATTCAGTCCATATTTCATCAATGTAATATAAAAGGGGCTTCTCAAAATTATTTTATGAAAACACCATATAAAAATAACTAAATATTATAAGGTCAAACATTTAAAGAACTAGTCAATTTTATCTTTTCTTTTTTGTAAGCTTTCAAATGTTTAAATCAATAAAATAATAATATAAAAAATAGATTACTTTTCTATCTTTATGCGACTATTTACAATGAATACTGTATTGTATTAATGTAGCAAAACACCGATCTGAGTAATGAACAAGTCACCTCCAAGTCACTGAAAACCTATAAATAATTACATAATGAGTGGATTTCTGAAATAAAATATACCATATTATTATATATAAGATTTATAGATACAACATACGGGAAGGAGGGGTGTTTGTAGCAAGTACTTCAGAACCATTATGCACACATATGTAGTTTGAAGAACTTGCTTCCATGTAATTTGTGTCATTATAATTGAGAAAATCCCAAATTAGTATAGTGCCATCTCTTGAGCAACTGACAACTTGGAAGTCATCAAATTTTAGATCATACACTGCATCTGTGTGCATCTGCAAGATAAAAATTATTTTATTTCCTCAATGTTTCAATAATAAAAATAATATAACACAGTATTATAATAGTAGTTTCAGTTCTAGGTATACAATAATAAATCATTTGGTTTTTTTTTTTGATACTTTATTGTGATTTATAGCTAAAATTAATGTTTCATTTAGAAAATAAAATATAAAACAATTGTATGTAAGTACATGCAGCTTCACGAAAATCAAGTAGTTGTATTAAGAGGACGCCACACCTGTGTTGTCTCCGTCTTACAAACACGTAACAAACCAAATTTACGCTAAGAAATTCAAGTTATAAGCCGTTAGCTTAAAAATTAGAGTGAATATGCCTATTATGAAACTTGATGGTAAGAACGTTATAGTGTGTACAATAAATGTAACTTAAAAATGCTCATAAAGTCATAACTCACTTTAAAACTGAATTATTGTAAAAAAAACTTCCAATAAACCACAGATAATGTTTTTACCATCAAGTTTCATAAGTTGATTCACTGTAGTTTTTAAGCTAAAGGAATAGAACTTGAATTTCTGAGCGTAAATTTAATATGTTACACGTTTGTAAGACGGAGACAACACATGCAGGTGTGGCGTCCACTTAAATATTTTATAGCAAAGAGAGGTATTGCTAAGCAACTAATTTAATAAGTTTTAATAACTTACTCTCTTTTTAACTTTTTACTTCAAAACAAGCACACAACAATTACCTTAAGTGAACGTAGGCATAGACTAGATACTGGAACTCTGGGATCTAATGCTGCTTCTAAATTCCATACTTTAATTTTCCTTGAAATCATAAATTGTATAATATATTAAAATTACATAACTAACTTTGACTAACAAGATATGTTAAAGTCTTAAAATTATTAAAGCTGAATATGACATGATTATTATGATAAAAACTATAAATTATAAATAACTGTTATGTGTAATAATAAACAAGAACAATTGTAATATATATATACGAAGAAGTAAGAAACAATTTATGGGATATACAAATAAAATATATATTTATTTATCAAAATATAATATCTTACCCATCATATGCTCCACTGACAATTATTTTACTATTGAATCTAATGCATAGCACCAATTCATCGTAGTCGTCCAGTATTCTTAAACAAATACCATATTCAATATCCCATAATCTAGTTATGCAATAAAAAACAAAATTAATTTAATAACTATTTTTGTCATAAGTTAGATCGTACTTTAAAAAAGTGATATATGTTATAACTATTACCTTATAGTTTTATCAGAACTTCCACTAACAATTAATCGTTCTTTATATTGAAGGCAGATAACACCGGATGTGTGACCAATAAGAGTGCGCACATAATCACAGCTTGATGTATTCCATACTTTAATACTACAATCTTCTGAAGCTGATACAATGTAAATATCATCAAAATTTACTACATTTACTTCTGCTTGGTGACCATACAGAACACAACGCAAAGTAATTTTAAAGGGTGACCACATATCCCATACAGCTATTAAACGGTCCTATATTAGAGAATAATAATGAACATGATGACTAAAATATTATATATAAAAAAAAAAAATAATAACTAAAAAAAAAGTCTATAAAACTAACTTTTGAACAAGTGACTATCATATTATTCCTAAAACTTAAATGCAAGACCGCTTCAGTATGGTGAATCATAGTGTTCATCATTTCGCCAGTATGGATGTCCCATACACGAATTGTACTATCACTGGAACTGCTCACTATCACTTTATCGTCATATTGCAAACATAGAACAGACCCTGTATGGCCATATAATACCTAAACAAAAGATTATTAGTAAAATATTTTGTTAAATTGAAATGGTTAAAACTTTTATGCATCACCTTTATACATTTTAATGTTTGTTTATCCCATATTTTTATAGTATTATCACATAAGCCTGCAACAATTTTACTGTCATCATACTGTAAACAGTTTATACCTTTGTATTTTTCAGAATAACAATTTATCCTTTGTAATAAAAAATGCCCAGTTGACCAATTCAATTTGATATCCTGAAATTAAAAATAATACACATTATTAATTAATTTTTCTTGAGTTTAATGTTTAAATGTATATTGTAGAGGTGGGTGATACTCAAAAATATGGTCTCAAACCGAACAATTTAGTGTTGATGACAAATTAAATTTTAATATTTTATCCAACATTAAATCAAACCCATACAACCTCAATTTTGTGAAGAACAAAAAGCCAAAATAATTATAAGCTATACTCTTTTCAGAATAAGAAGGAACCAGGCGGCCACGGACAAAACCAGTTTTGTTACGTAAATCTGGTGCGTTCTTATTCTGAAAAGAGTATAGTTAGGTTATTACCAGGGCTCAGGGCTTAAAGCATTTGCTTATTTTTATAGATTGACTTAAAATGTAGCAGAGTGCTATAGAAGTGTATGTCATGTTACAACACATTCAATTATGAAATTGGAGTGCTTTTTTTTGATTTTTTCAGTGATTTTTCAAAAAAATGCTTATTTCAAGTTTTTCTGATAATTATTGCTTTTTTGACCAGTTTTTATACTTTTTATGATTTTCTACTGCAAAGTTGTTTTTGATAGAATTAAAATTAAAAATAATTTAAATAAAAAAATTTATTAAAATTTATTAAAAAATTAATTTTTTTTCAACTATTTGTAAATATTGTTTACATTTTATTTTCAGAAAATCCCTTGGAAAATCCATAAAATCCTCAGTCCTGAAAATGAAGTTTAATTTTTTTTATAATCTAAAGATAAAGTTTTATTTTTTATTTTATTGTTTTTTTTTTTAATAAATATTTTTGCTTAAATTTAAGTTTTTTAAATACTTATTTGAGTGTTTATAATGTTTTTAAGAGCTTATTTTAATGATGAATGAACATTTAACTCTGCACTTAAATAATAAACAAGCATAGAATACAGGCATATTTTTTGTCAATAAAATAGACAAAAGAATTTTATTTCTTGTTCACAACATTAGACATGTTCGAATTTAGAGTTCTTTGAATTTGAACTGATTATCTAGTTCGGTTAAATTTTTTGAACCTTGAGCAGTTTGACCCCCTTCTAGAATACATTTTGTATTATAAATAGAAAAAAAAATATAATCATTTCATGCAATATCTACTTTCCCTATCTACTACCTTAATTTAAAACTTACATAATTCCCTATTTGAATACTTGTTAGTTGTTGGGTGTTAATAATAATAGTTTAACTTTCATAACAAATAGCTCTAAAAATTGACTATTAATACTAAAACAATAATTTTTACTTTAAGTTTACAACTGAATTTTGGATTTAGGCAAACCGAAAAAATTACTTAAAATAATAATTATTATAGCTTTATATTAACACAGGAATATTTTCAAATAATTAAATAAGTTATTTATGACAAACACTTTAATGCCCATAAGCATTAGTCAATTTATGTGTCACATACGACATATTAAACTATGTAAATATAAAAAAAACACTACATACTTCTATATCTTGTACAGTTTTAGGAATCAGAACACTGTAATCAAAATAATCAAGTTTTGAGTGTTTTCTACGGCGTTTAATAGACTTTGTCTTAAAGCTTTGATTAAATAAGTACTGGATCCTGAAAAAGAAAAATTTCTATAATGTAAATGAAAATATATTATGATCACTATTATGTAATTATGTTAAAGGGTAAATACAAATGAGTGTGACTTCCTCAACTATTATTCTTTACATACTATTGTATCCAGTCATTTTTAAGACCTCACTTTTGCCTTTATCTCATACTATAAATATTTAAATACTCAATAATGATGCTTACTTAGTAATATGTGTTAAAGGCAGGGGCGGTTCTAGGACTCAAATTTCGTTCTGGCATAAATATAATACATTTAAAAGTAAGCTATAGGCCAACCTAGATTTCCTAACCACAACATTTTTTTTACACTACAGTTAAATTATGAAAGCAAAAAAATATATATTTTCTTTATTCTATTAAACAAAATAGAATGTGCCTTATGTTCATAGGCGCAAATAGAGGGGGGATTTAGCCGTCCCCCCAAATGTCCATAGCCCCTTAAACTTTTTCTGCATTTTCTTTAAAGCTTATTCAATATTATCAAAGTAAGGCTTTAGCCCCCTCCCAAATCCCAAACACTATTTGTGAATATGTTTATGTTGCATACATTAAATAATTTTACAATATCTTTCAATACATTATTCTTTTATCATTGAAGTATTAAAAAAAAAAAAAAATGATGTAGGTACTTATGTAAATAGTGACAGTGTTACGTATAACTGAAGATTAAAAAACAAAATAATTTTAACAAGTTGTAAATATTAATGAGCTATTTTCATTCTTTAGACTAATAATTCTTTGACATGATATTATTGAACTTTTATAGGTGAACATCTAGAACCGCCACTGGTTTAAGGCATACAACTGATGTAAACTGATGTACCTATAACTTACCATCCTCTTTTTTCAGCAAGTTCTTGAGGTAATGAATTGTAATGTATTGTATGATTGATTCGTTTTCTGCTTTTTAACTCTAAGACTGGAATATTGAGTTGTGTATTCAGTATAATGGCACAAGTGGGTGTGAAAGCTAGAGTTAAGCAATGGGCTAGACATATACAGTACTGATATTGTGTGAACAACATTAGACCCACAATTGTTAAAATATTAGTGTGTCCAATTTTTGATTCCAATAAAATTGAAACATTACGACCACCACCATCGATAATACCCTGAGCTAAAATAGCTCCAAATTTAACCACATCGTCTCCATGCTCATCACTGATCACTTTAGCATATAGAGAACGGAAATATTTGCCTTCGGAACATGTGCTCTCTGTGTGGTGAATACAAATCATAGAAGAAGCAATTAGTGCTCCTTGACGCACAAAATTTACCAAATCATTAATCAATGGTACTAATAAATTAATGGCCTCTACATGTCCAGTACCAGCACAAGCAATACCAAGTGCCATAGCTGCACCATATCTAATGTAAGGGTTATAACTCTTTGTGAGTTTGCTGACAATTTGAAGACAAAGCCCAGGTGTCCTGAACAATAAAAATCCTAAACTTGTAACAGCTGCGGAACGTACATCATCACTAACATCAGAATTTGAAATATGCAACAATTTTGTAATTGCAGTTTCGCTTCCAGTTCCACAGTATGCCATGGATATTGTGTACATAGCAGCACAACGCAATATAGGATTTTTATCTTGTAGCAAAGAAGTAATTAATTGGTCAGCTTCTTGCAGTCGGTCATACATGAAAAATGATATTCCAACAGCTAAACCTCTCAATATTTGTTCATTCTGTGTTACCTGAGCAAATGCTACCATGTCTTGAAGAGCTTCGTCATTTTTTGTTCCCAACATAACCAAGCCCATAGCTAACCCGACAGCTTCACCAAACACATAGTTGTTTTGATACATATTGATTTTCAGTTGATCAAAAATATCTTTACGACATGTACCCATAGCAGATAGGCCAATCCCTAAGCAACATCCGTGTTTCACAATCTAAAATAAGAAATGGAATAATAAAATCATATATTTTAAAGTGTAATTGGTTTTAATTTACTTTATTTTGTGCATCTTTGAGTTGTTT
The DNA here is from genome assembly GCA_949089665.1 of Macrosiphum euphorbiae. Lineage (NCBI taxonomy): Eukaryota > Metazoa > Arthropoda > Insecta > Hemiptera > Aphididae > Macrosiphum > Macrosiphum euphorbiae. The sequence continues at coordinate 115,287,306 of CARXXK010000001.1, forward strand.
GAGAAGATAATCATTAATAGCTGTACCATGATTGGCAAAGATTAAACCTAAAGCATATAGACCACCGCCTTTACTATAACATAAACTTTCTGATGAATTATTTTTCTTGAGACACAAGTAGCTGTGTATTAATTCAAGAGCATCTGTTTCATTGCCTCTATGAATAACACCAAGTGAAACCATAGCAGAAAATATTTCCCAAGTGGTCCAGTTGGCTAATTCCAGATTATACCTACAACATATAATAGTAAATTGTTTAAATATTAAAAATATTGTTATACTAAAAAATTAAACAATTTACCTTAAAAAATGATCACTTGTTGTACCACTATTTATAAAACCATTAGAGATCATAGTAGCCGTGTAACAGATATTTGTGTAAGCTGAATCTCTTGTGTGATTTAAAATATACATGTTTGTGTGATTATTTCTAGTTAAAAACTGTAAATTTTTCTCTATACTCAATTTTCCACTTAACACTTTGGTAAGCTTTTGTATCATTTCTTGGTGGTATTTATCAATAGGCCCAACAGATTCAATAGAGTGTACCTTAGTATTATGTTCAATTGCAGTAACTTTACTTGACACAACAGTTATAGTTTTAGTAGTACGAGTACTAGAAGGAACTTTTTGCCATAAAGATTTAAGAACACTGAACAAAAACCGTTGAGATGCCAATTCAAATAAATCTATTGCTATCTGATATGCCATTAAGCAACATTTTTTATCACTTTTTTTAATAAGATTTTTAAGAAGTTGAGCTACTGATTTTGGGTCATTTAAAGACACGAAACATTGGCTTAAACTTATAAAGTCATTTTGTTTTCGATAAAGATTGGCAAGACTTAGTAGCACTGTAGTACGAAAACTACGATTTTCAAAAGTGCACATTGTCACCTGCTTAGCGTAAGATAACATTTCATTAATGTTGTCTCCTGATTTGATACATTTGTTGAACATATCCATACGCTTCGTTCGCAATGCCAATTTCAATCCAAGTTTGTAATGTTTGTCGTCTAAACACTTTCGAAAAATACAACTGACAACGTCTTCCAAACGCACATCCATGGACAGCAGTGGAGCTGTGTATTCAGCACTTTTCATACAGACTTTTGCGTAGTGGTCCAGGCACTTGGCGATTATTTTCTGTGTGTATTCATCACAAGCTTCCATATTGATCATATCGCTGGCAGCTAAGGCGTATCGCAGGGAATTCGGCAATGAGTCGACGTGCAAGTATACTTTACTTGTAAACAAGGCAGCCAGACTCCGTTTTGCCAAAATCTTGTCCTTGTGGATAAATATGTCAGGTTGCATCTGAATGGCACACGAGAAGTCGTGCCAAAACTCATTCAGGACACTGTCCAACGTGTGGTTCCCAAAAAATATCAACTTCGACGTCAACTCCTCCAGCAAAACCACCACGTCCTCCAACGACGTCACACTCATGTCGCTGGTCGGTAGTGACAGTGATCGATATACGGATTACGGAAACAGTTCAAGTGCCGCAAGTAAACACTGAAATGAAATTCATGCGGACGTGAAAAGATCATGTTTCCGGTCGACGAGTGATTGCCGCGAACTTACTACGGTGTATTTTTATAATATAGATTGATAATATCGATTACAATCAAAACGTCTACAAACTAAATACCTACCTATTTAGACACCACTACCGCGGTCCCAGAAGATAAACTCCATGATTTATCATTTGGTTCCGTTCATACTCCATTAATTATACTGATTTTTATTTATTTCGGTGTCGGTTTTGAAACAGAGTGATACCTATTATTATGTTTATATTTTTAATTTTAGTGATGGCCGAAACTCGATAGCCTATAGGTATAATCTACGACAGGTGGTTAAGGATATTCTCGCTAGACTCAGTCGATAATAATATCCTGTAGTCGGTACTTTAGAATTTAGATATTTGCGAGTTGTATCATACACCAATGTGACACCTATTTGCTAAAATAAATATTTTTAATTTGAAACGAGACCGTTTTTTAACAGTGATGTCTTATCATTTTTTGTTATCAGCGGAAGGGTAGTACAGGAGCACCCACGGACCAAGATAATATTATCTCGGACCAAGATAATATTAGTCATAGTTCATGATATCCATATCTGTGCTTATTGAAAATTCAAAATATGTTTTTTAGCTTTTTTTAAGCCATTTTCCACTTAACCAGTTAACCTTACTTAAACATTTTGTTTTCTTACGTTTCAGTACACATAATATATAAAAATAAACTAAAATTTATATAATTTAATAATTGTAAATGTGGTTTGGCAAATAACTATTAAGTATAACCAAAGATGTTTGGATGTAAGTACCTATATAATATTATTATTTGTATGTATTATACATTTTTATTAATATGAACCTACATTTAAGTATTTATCTAAAATAGTTTCAACATAATATCATTTTCTAAATGTGTATTCCAATATAATGATTTCTTTTTAGTTTCTTATACCTAGGTACTTGATATGTAATTGAGAAAACATAGATTTACAATCTTTATTGGCCTTATATCACAATATTTCCATTGTCTCATGGGCTCGTTATAGTTCCTAACCAATAATATTCTTAACTGGTCAACAGCAACAAAGTTTCAAAGAACAAAAATGTATTTCAAAAAATATGAAAAATAAAATATTCATTTGAGTATTTATTATTATATAATACCCCATAAAAAATGTCAAATATTTTATTTTAGAACTACAAATTAGTGGGAAATGTTTTTAAAATAATGATATATTATATAGTTTTATCATAGACAGTTAGACATACACGTCATATTTATTAACCCTTGTAATTGCCAACTGGGACTTGTTGTATTTCCATTTTCCATGTTTTTTTGTGATGGTTGTATAGTCATAGAATAGATTAAATAGTTGATAGATTATCTTTAGAGTTTGTATGATTTTGAAATGGTGATATTAAAAACAATGTTTCCTGCATACTTTTGAATATTTTATTATACCTTACAAAAAGGCACTTTGACAAATTATAACATTCAATTATATTGATATTGTATTAATTATTAGGTACCATACACAGGTTCTATACACATACTGATTTTCCCATAATTTTAGCAATAAGTTCTGGCTTATAATTATACTAGATTAATAACTAGGATTAATAACTTACACACTAGCTTTTACATATTTATTTTGTGCAATCGAAAATACAGACCAACTAGAAACAAATTTGTTTCATACTACTACAATTCAAATTTGTTATTTTATATTGTATATTTGGGTTGAGGAATTATTTGTTTTTTTTGGCTATTTTTGCAAATTTCCTTCTAAAATATGTTTATCAAAACAGCCAACAGTTCATTTAATTTAGTAATTTAAAAGCCACCCGAGCACTGTGCCACTGTTACAGTGACTGTAGGTACTAATATTCATTAATTGAGGTGCTAAGAAAAATAATATTTAGTACATATTTTAGGGTACTTACATAATTATTTGCATATTATGTTGTACTTTTTTATGGATATAATATGTCCTCTGCCTTATCAATAATTAATAAATATTTCAATTGTATTTAATCATAAATTTTTGTTCTTAATTATAAACAAAAAACAATTCAGCTACATAACTTGGTATATTTTTTGGTAATCTGAACAGTGCCTGAACCCCCCCCCCCCTCTCCCCCATGCGATGGCTATGCGTTCTGTGATTGGTCAACAGTCATCTATTGTCAGCGCTGGTGCTGGCCACCGTGCATACGATCCTACTGGTGTCCGGAATGCTCGAGAAAAACGTGTTTGGTTCGAGCGAGCGGTTCAAACTTATCTTAAATAGTGTATAGCTTGATAAGTTTTGAACCCTATTTATTAATATGTTAATAGGTTTAAATATAATGTACAGTTTTAAATACTGTTTCTTTTTTTATAGTAAATTGTCATCTGTTTCTATGTTAATAAATAAAGAAGATTGTTTAAGATTAACTTATTTAGTATACTGTGGTTGGTACTTAAGTATCTTTATTCTTTATTACTTATTGTTGAGTTTCCTTTTATATTACATAGGTGCATGTGTTCATTAAATTTCATTTAGGTACCTACTTTTCCAAGGCGTTTGGTAATACCTTTTTCTTAATAATACTTAACTAATCATGTATCCTACTACCAAAGATTGCTACTGAAATTCTCATATTGATGACAAAAAAATAATTTTAACAACAATAAATAATTAGATAACATTATTGAAAATTTGACAAATGTATTCTCTATATATAATTTATTTTGTAAAAATATAATATTCCAATATTATTATCAAACATGAATAATAATTTTTGTCCATTAAAATTAAAATTATTTTTTTTAAATTTCAAGATAAAATACAACTTGTAATTTAATAATACATTTATAAAAAACACATATTTAATATAAATCATACTTAAATATATATTCACAAATAATTAATACTTATCATAGATTATAATAATTTTTTGAAATTATCATTTTTGAATAGATATTTATCAAATAATTGAATAGAAAGCATATTAAGAAGTAAGAATTATAATATAAATTATTATAGTTTGATTTCAACTACTTAATGTATAGTTGCAGTGTACGAAACTTTATATAAATATTAGAAACCCAATCAAATAATACTGAGTTACCTACAGGCTAATCTTCTTATTAAAAAGTAAATATTATTCTTATTGAAAAAATTATATATTATTTTAGTAAGAAAAATTTAGATTTAAGAAATTGTTTTAATAATTTACTTGTGCATTTTCCTTAAATACAGGTAATAAACAGACTAATAAATATTACATTAGTTTTTTGTTGTTATTGTTTTGTTGCTCCATTATATATTTTGACTTCAATGTATATAATGTTTGGAATCTAATTTTTATTTTATTTAATGGACCGTTGACAGTTATTTTAAAATATTAAAATAATATTATCTGAGTATCTATTAATACGTTATCTTTAATTTTTACAGATAGATTTCATTTTGTGCGCAGATTCTTCAGAAGATTCATGAAACCAATGAGTGTTGAAGAAGCTGAGGCTAAAAAAGCTTTACTCTCAAAGGCATACTTCGGTATAAGTTTGGTAACTTTTGGTTCTGTTCTATACCAAGTGAAGCAAGGTCGCCTTAATTGGGTGGAATCCGAAGGATTAATTCCAGAAGATGAAGCGAAACTCTCACCTGGTATGTTAACTATATTATTATCATTATCCAAGTTATAATAGACATTTTTTTTTAGCTTTTCAATATGCTAGGATGCTAGGAGTTGAAAAGGCTACTGTTATAAGAATTAAAGGTACAAATATCTTGGGTACTAAAGAATACGATAAGGAATCATTTGATCCAACTCAACACGTACTTGAAGAAGAAAATTCTCCCAAAGATCCTGAAAGAAAATTTCTACAATTATAATTTGTATTGCATACTAGTCTAGTCTACAAATTATTATATTATTATTATTGAAATTTGTATAATAACTAACACAGTTTATTTACATAGATTACCTATACTTGACTTCTTTTAAAGTTTTTGTATCCATTTTGTGGCACGGCTGCTGAAGGTTGTTCTTCCCACCTGGATGCAGTGTGCAGCACGTAGCCAGGATCATTTGGCGATTTAGGCTCTTCCATGTTCGCCCCAAAGTAAAATCGACTTTTAACTGATTTTTGTAATGAATCATTCACCCTCTCCACAGGTGATTTCAAGGGTAGATCAGTAGGTCTAGTTGGTCTCTTTTTTTCTGAAAAAACATACGGTACTCTGGCATTTTTCACTTCATGCTCATTTTCCTCCTTCGGACTTTCCTGTTGATTGTGCACAGTGCTAGTAATGCTGGGTGATTGCAGTTTAACACCGCTCTTAACGTTTACAAATCTGAAACCAAAAATGACATTTTAAATAACAGTTAAGCATGAATAAATTATGATAACATACATAGGCGTGTTTACGGGAGCGGCCGGGTGGGCACTGGCCCCCCCGGCCGACTGTGCCTCCAATAAAATCATGTCAGGATAAAAAAAATTTGTGTGGTGTGTACCTGCAGTACCTAATACCCATAGATTTTGATTGTAATTTTTTTAGTGGTGAATGGATTAAGTGGCTTACAGTTCATGGTAGAGAGGATTTATTTTCAAATGTATTCAAAGCCTTTAAAATATTCGTAACTATACCAGTTACAAGCTGTTCGTGTGAACGGACATTTTCTAAACTTAGTTTTATAAAAATCAAAAACCAAACTGAGGAGCACTATGAATCAAGATCGCCTGGATGATTTATTAACCATCAGTATCGAGCAAGAATTGGCAAGAAATATTAACTTTGATGATGTCATTGAGACTTTTAAAGTATTAAAACCATATAATAGACGAATGGATTTATAAGCACTTTATTTCAATAAATTATATCAACAATGTATTATGTGTCTGTTTTTAATTTAGTTTTAAATATATTTTTATTGTTTTGACAATGGTTATACATTTTTATCATAATTAAAAAATATTCCTACCATTGTGAATTTTATAACATGAAAAATTAATGTTTCTTCATGTCTAAAAAAAAATAGGTCTTACAATTTAAAAATTTGCTGTGCCCCCTCGTCTACCAAAGTCTGAACACGCCTATGATAACATATTAATTTATGAAACTTGTTAATTTTTAATTTTTTCTTTGATTGAAGTTCCAAATTAAAGTTAATTCATCAATAACAAAAAAAAAATTCAATAATCAGAAATTTAGTTGTATAAATCTGAGTATCTGACCAATAATGTATTTTTTATTCATAACGACATGGAGGACTTCAGCTTGTAAGAACTGTTAAAATATTGTTATTTATTTATTAAAATGTCCTAAAATTGCCTATTTAAAACCCCTAAAAAAAGTAATTTTTGACGTGCTCACGTCTTTCGAGTTCTGGAGTAAAGAAATCATTATCAAGACGACTATCGACTCAATAATATCGACTTGAATTTCTAACGGTACGATTTGACTCGCACACGGCAATAATAACTAATAAGACGTTGTAAAAAACAATCTCAATTTAAACCCCAAATGTTATTATCAGTTTCACTTCATCCCGAATATGTAAGTACCTACCTATAGGTTATCATTTATACCTGCGACGGTAATCCGGAGACTCCTCGGTCGGCACGTTGATTTCGAGTTTCTTCATTTTTGGCAGGTCCATGTCAGTGTCGTACCACTCGGTGTGCCTATGTCCGTGACCCACGTCGAACCCGCGGTCGTCCAAATACCTACGACCGTACTGATGTGCGGCCGCCCCGTCGACGTCGTCGCCATCTTCGTCCGGTCGTCCACGATCCCTACTCGTGGTCGTCTGAACGCTCTCGTTCTTTGTCTCCACCGTCCGACCGTTGGCGGCCGTCCGCAGCAAGCCGTTTTTCTGCTTGTTCTCTACCGCCGTCTCCCGCTTCAGCACGCCGTTCGTCCCATTGACTTGCACTCCGTTCGTCCCATTGACGTGCACTCCGTTCGTCCCATTGACGTGCACTCCGTTCGTCCCGTTTGTGTGCACTCCGTTTATCCCGTTGGCATGCACACCGTTTGTCCCGTTGGCATGCACCGCACCTTCGACGGCGGCCCTAGTGCGCGCAATGTCGCCATACCGAGTGTTTTTTGGCAACAGGTGCGACTCCTTATCGTTCCGCCTGTTCGACAGACACGTGTCCAGCACGAACACCATGCCTGTCACTATGGACAGGGTGCCCAGCACGAGCGCGTTGACAATCAGGTTCCCGGGAACGCTGTCCACGGCTGTCAACACCAGACAGCCAACGGCGATGAACAGCGCCGCACCGATGACCAACAGAAACGATTCCTGCAGAACATCATTATATTACTATGTTTACAATATTGCGACGGAAATGTTTATTAATTCGTTGGGTGGTTCGAAGGGGGGAGTAAAGATTCAGGTGGTCGACATTTTTTAGACTGACAAGTTAGTAGTTAATTTTTGTTGTATTAACATTAAAACTATGATCTTCAAGATGAGTGTAGAGCGGTAGGCTGGCAAGGTAAATATAAATAAGATTATTAGAATAATGATATAATCTATAGTGATTAGTGGTATTTAATCTATAACCTCATCTATACCTATATGGCTATATAGTATATACATAGAAATATAGAATATATTATACGTTTTGGACATTTGACTATTGGATAATGGAGATTATACATTTATACTTAGTATATATAGCTGCGCATATTAAGTAGGTAAATGCATAGGTAATTTTTAAATTATTGCTTAAAATATAGCTTTCTTAGCATAAAGTTTGAATTAAGGACTAATCAATTCAATTATAAACCTTTTATTTAGTATTTTATGACGATTTTGAATTTGTAGGTCTTGGTTAGCATTTAACTTTTCATTTTTTATTAGTTTCGATCGTTTGTAACAATTCCCGTTGGTTAAACTTTTTACGCGCATTTTATAAATTATTTTTTAATTTTTGTCTTATACGTCTTATTGTAAATAAATAAAAATATAGGTAGCTTTTTTCTTAACACGACATGAAAGATTTTTATCGTTTAAATTTTGATTTTTTTATTGCATTTACCCGGGTTTTATAGTGCATTATATGTACCTACTGCAGTTTTTGAGTTTCAAATTACCTATCTCAATTAATTTTTAAAATTTTTACTGGATTAAATTCACCACTTATTATACATATATATAAAAATGGTTAGGTTGTGGACTCACAGTTTTCTTGCTGTTTTTGAGCTCGCCCATCAAATACGCTATGTACAGCGCCACGCATATTATTATGTAACCACCGAAAGTCACGTCTGCGAACAGAGATCCGGCCCCGTTCCTGGTGATGTTGTTCAGCAACGGCCACTCCCTGGACGACTTCTCGAAGAAATAAAACAGCCTGGTGGCTTCTGCGTCCGACCATCTCTTATAGAGTAGACAGCTCAAACACAAAATCTACAACAACAACAACAAAATCATCACGATGTGATCAATGTACAAAAAAGATAAACCTAATATTATTAGTAGGTAATTTATGACAGCAAAATGAATGCAAAACTCTTCTTGTCGAAAAACTCTACAGATGCCTAATCACGGCTAATCGGTTAAATTGAGTTTTTTTCTCATAAAGCTTTATTTCATTTATAGACATATAAATATGTGCTGTGAATGTTTCACTCGTTAAGCAAAATCCGTATAGGTATTAAAATAATATGTTTGCCGTTTGGTTGCTTTAAGTTAGAGTATACCTATAATAGTTAGATTTGTCTCATGAGTCATGAACTTACCTACACAAGCATACTTGTGTTATACATAGATGTATCATGAATGACCCGTGGCTAGTATAATGATAACTAATAAGTCGTATAATTTACTATTGTACTATAATTGTACATATATAGTTACTATATAAAGAATAATATGCGCATAGGTATACAATAGACAGGCAGACTAGTAGAAAACTACATAATAATATTATGTAGTCTATGTACAGTGTAAGACTATACATGCCATGAAATATAAATACCAGAAAATATTAACACATAAGCTACAAAATGGTCAATAATTATAGGGCATAAGCCAAACAATTCTCAGTCGTATTAATTATTAATATATCATACAAGTGGTCTGCAGGTTATAATATAATGATATTGACCATTAAAGATACCTACTCATTCTCAACTGCGCATTATTTCTTTCTATTTTAATGTTTTTATTACGAATAAACATGTTTTGATTTAATAGACATCGCCTTGCTCGCACAATAATAATTACAATTGCTTATTAGTATTATACACACAAAATAGGTACGGAACACCTTTTTAAAAGGTGAGGTCTCGTTAACTAATTTGTTTTAATAGGTAATCGTTATCGTCGTGGAGATATTATACAGCTGTGAAAAATTCATTCTTCGCAGGAGATAAAATATATAAAGGTCTCTTAAACAGTTAAACGTTGGTACCTGCCTATAATACCTAAAGGTAATTTAAAAATGAAAAAAATAAATTACTTATCCACAGTTGTGTTCAAATGATTACGAATATAAATTACATATATCTAGATATTATTTATTGGTACATAAACTTAAGTTTATTGATAAATGACTTATTTTGTAAGTTTATTATACAAACCAAGTTGGGTACTGCAGTAATGGGTAGTTTTAGTTGTCGCCGAAAGACTTTCGGGTGTAATTACATTTTAGTATCAGTATTTTAGATTTTCTACAGGGGTTGGTGGGTTGAACATTTTTTCTGTCCAAAAAAATGCTTATGCTGCCACTGCGGTATGCTTTCCTTTATACCCCGTTTCAATTTAATATGTTTTAACTTTTACGTCAATGCAAAATGAAAAATAAATATTAAACAATATAATTAAGGTAATTATTTATTATTCATTATATATCGACCAACCAATCTAAAATTTACAATACCTCAACAATATTACTTTTATCATTTTTTCCCGGAGTGTGATCGATTAATTCTGCGCAAAACCAAATTCTGTTGGTAGTGTGAATTTTCGACCATTCAACTCAACTCAACTCTCAAGTAATACTAGGTACCTATACAACTATGATGTAAAAAATATATATATACCTGCGGGTATATGCGCGTACACGATCGTTAAGCTCACAAGATTCGTTTTCAAGTCGTTAGTAAATCTATTGATAGATGAGTACCCACAACACGCGTCGTTAATTCTTATGTAGGCCGATATATAATACATGGTGAAGTAGTGGTGTATAGTCAACCATTTTATCCTTCAGTTTTAATAATTGTTACTGAGTTCAATTATCATTTTGAACTAGTATATACACTAGGTTAAGTATAATATTATGATACCTCATACCTATACAAAAGAACATAATAGGTATTTACGTATTTTATTTAGATAAATACCTAAATACATAGATCTCTTTCTTCACACGTGAGAGTACCTCAATATTATACTTTTTATACCAAGTTGTAGACGACATTGAGTGAAGCACATTTAGGTACAATATTGTATACATACACGGTATATAACCTTTATATTATTTCCCAGGGGCCAAGACCTTGAGTATTAAGAGATCTTCTTTTACTGAAATAAAATAAAATTACTTCCACATAAACTTATATGGGTAACTACTACTGTACAAAATAATTAGTAACTACTCTTATGACATGACGAAACACGATTTATGGTTTTGCTTCAATAATTACTAATACAGTGAATAACCAACATAATATTATACCTAATCGTTTAATTGTACCATTTGTAGCTAATACCAACCTGCAGTGTATATATGTATCATATATTCATACCGGTATGCATAGGCGCTAATTGGAGGTGGCTTTGGGGGGGGGGTTCAAACTTAGCCGTAGCCCCCCCCCCCCCAAAAAAAAAAACCTAGGCCATACAATTTCAATATGTTATATTGCAATGGTCTGCTTGCCTTTAATATATTCAGCCCCCCCCCCCAAGTCAAAAGTTGAAATTGCGCCTATGCCGCGGTATGAGGTTACCGGTAAATAAACTACAGCCATACATCTGGTATATTATATACATATTGTTTTAGAGTAGTTGAATCATTCGGTCCGGCAATAAATTATCAACCCCGATTTTTAAAAAATTTTAAATTATACCTACATAAGTAAACATAAATCTTAGAACATAATATTATGTAAAGCTGGGTAAAAATAATGTTTATTTTTGTCAAACATCATCCAGAGCCAAGAGGAATCATAACAATTGTATATATAGGTAAAATAATAATAATTAGCTGGTATTCATATTATATTAAACTTTGCCATATTCATAGCGTTGTTATTTCAATGTTGTCGACATTTTACACGATGAGAATATGATATTTATTTTTTGGTTGCTTGTGCCTGTTATAGATCTAATGTGGTTATTCTTAGTATATTACACTATATTACTATTATTTTATTGATATAATTTTCGGTAGATTTATGTTTTTGCTACTCAATAGCTAGTGGCCACTATATAATAATTGCTATTGCCAAATTGAAAACAATATATACTAGCCACTATATAGGTAATATATTATGCATAAATGTACAAAAAAATTCTCCTAGTTATCCGATATTATCCGTTATTTTTCCAAAATATTAAAATAAACTTACTTTTTAGTTTTTACTATAAAGGTAGGTATATAATTTAACGATATATTAGATACCTATGTAATTTATTTTTGATTCCGCCAAAAATATTAAATAATCTGTAAATTGACCACCCCGAAAAACCAATCGTTTGTCGATAAAAGTACATTTCTGCTGTATTGCGTTAATGACATAACTAGCATATCATATAATATATATTATATAGGTAGGTACAGTTAAAAAATGATTACGATATGTGTATGAGCAGTGATACACCGTATATAATATAATACATATATATATACCCACTTCAATATTGCCCATTGGATTTTTAATTAAATTTTCAACTGGTTTTCCGTTTCATTTGCAGACGACCGCAAGGCACAATTGCATGAACAATAATGGTCTCTATATAATATTATATTACGGTAAAGAATAGCTTATCGCGGTCATATATACCGGTCATGCACTCGTATATATTGTAATATGTGTGCCGAGTGCTTTAAACTTTAATATGCGATTCGAAACGGTATATATATACATACGACTGCCGCCCAGCTATATTATGTAGAAAACCAGAAGAGCAAATATTTGAAATTCTCTAATCCCTATATAATAATAATAAAAATGTTGTATTTGAAACCAACATTCTGATGTAGCAATATATAGGTAGGTTCTACGCATTCGAAAAAAGTATATTATGATGTTTTATATTATATTGTGCGAATATTTATAATATATACCAAGTATCTACGCAGTATAAAAAACATATTTTTTATTTACCACAAACAAAAAGAAATTCGATACACATATGTTTATTGCATACTGTGCTCAGTAAATAAGTAACTTGAAACGTAAAAAAATTAAGTAGATATCAGTTTACGCTTTACGCAATTTGCGGCGCTTATATTAATATTATCTATGCTACCTACTAATAATGTATATAAGTATATAACGTATGATATCTCAACCAATAATAATTTATATGTCAAATCAATAGACGAGCGAGTTATACATAAAGGCTCCTACGTAGATTTCTGTTATTTATCAGTGTAATGTATATAGTTGACAACAATCAATTTATTCCATTATTTACAAAAACCGACAACTTAATTTAGATATTTGCGTTTTTTTATATAATATAGGTACCTATCAGTGAAGTAATTGGGGGGGAGGGGCACTTTTCTCCTAATATTTTTGCATAGGTATCATTCCCTCCCCTCCCCCAAGATTTGTATTAATTAACTCTTATTTACCTACTTAATATTACTTATCAATATGTATAGGTTACCCACAACCGGCTACTACCTAAGATTTGTTTCTAAACCATAAAAAGAGTCTTGGGACTTGTGTAAAAACAAATAATTAGGTAAATTTATAATAAAAATATATTTAAACTGCGTGGGGGGGGGGGGGGTGGCGGTGGCTCAGGATTTCGATTTTGGTTAGTAAATTATTTTAAGGTGTTAGTTCATAAGTTATAGGATTATAATGAATTTAAAGATAAAATCAACTGCAGGTTAAAAAATGTAATTGCCAACGGATGCGTTAAAATGCGGATAAATGAAATAAAAAAAATTAGCCAACTTAAAATGTTTGATACGATTAGTGGAGTGGTGAATGGTAATTTCCTTTTTTTTTTTTTTATATATATTTAAGTAATTTACAATTTATACAACATTATATACAATGGGCAAATTTGATAGTTAATATAATGTGAAATAACAGAATTTAACATTTAAGGGCTGGCACTCAGCAGCACCACCCGACCGATAACATTTTGATGTCATAGTTTTTTTTATTTTTTTTTTATTTTAGTAAGTCTCTAGGCCACTGTCTTTTGAGTCTTCTACGTACATTGCCAGGAAGTGAGGTGGAAGAAAGTTGCTTTATTAATGGGATTACTGTGAGAGTTTAAGTTGGAGTGAAATTTAGAGTAATGCGTGCTTTTGCTAATTGATTAAGTGTAGGAATTTTTAGGTCTTTGTGAAGATTATTGTTTGTGAAATACCAAGGAGAAGATGTTATTAGTCGTAGGTAGATAGATTGAAAAGCTTGAAGCATGTTGGTGTTAGAGGGCTTTGCAGAGCCCCATAACTGGATACCATATGTCCAAGCTGGTCGAATTATTGATTTGTATATAGTAAGTTTATTGGAAAGGGAAAGTTTGGATTTAAAGAGTGGTCTAAGGATATGAAGTCTAGAGTTAACAGTTTTGCGTTTAAGTTTAATGTGTGGGCTCCAGGTTTAGCGTTTGTCGAGAGTTAGCCCAAGGTATTTAACTTCGTTTGCCTTAGGAATTGTTATATTATTTAACGTGACAGGTGGAGAATCGAGATTAAGTTACTTGAACAGATTTAGTTTCGTTGGTAATTTCCTATGAGATTTTTCTTAGCTAGAGGGGTAGGGTGGTAGCCGGTGGGTAGTCAATAACGATCTAAAATATAATTAGTTATATTATATTATATTAATACATTATTATGCATTAATACTTGGGATATTTGTAACTTGCCTCTGGACATTTTTTAGTTCGCCACGGCACTGCGAGTAAGTATACCATATTATGTCTAATATAAATACATGATGTAGGTATCATTGTATCAATGAGTAACAATCAGTCCGATATAGTATACTGTTTAGTGTGTATAACTATTGTATAGTACTATAGTGTACCTTTAAGTACCAGTGGAAGTACTAAGTAGAAACCACTTTCAAGAATAACTTACTTAAATGCATGCATAATTTAATTAATTATTTAACTTAAATTCATTAATATCTCGTTAATATTTATATCATATTATTTTCTCGTGCACCGCTTATAAATTATTCAAACGTAATAAAAAAAAAATTACAACCAGTTTGATAGTAAATAAAGATAAGAAAAGTGGAATATTATTAATAATATTATAATTTGTACTTCGCAAGTCACAATAAATATAAACAAAATGAATAACGATTATATTATTATATATATAATAACTAATAAGTTAGCTTAATGCGTCATATAAGTATAAAGAAATATTCTTCTTGGCAATTTACACGTTTTGTCAAATATATATCTTTAAGAGACTTTTCGTACGCAATACGAAGAATAAATCATAACCTTGGAAATTTTCCCACAGCCTGTATTTTCATGAAGGTTGTTTGCCAATATATTGTATAATTAAATAATTATTTCACATGTTACATATGTACGTATAATACCTATATTATAAGGACTTTGTCACTATTATAATATAATATTGTTTTTAATTTTTATACTTTTATTGTTCGTTTTACTTACAATTTGAGAAAACTTGAAACTGGCCCAGCAATCGCAAACGGACATGTTCTGACCTTGAATTTACCACCAAATTCATTTCATCACAACCTGTAATTTTATAAACGCAACATAAATAGAGAAAAAAAAGTATTGTAATTGATTCCATTTTGTTAGTAAACACACTCACAGTATAGATATTGTAAAATACAATCTATTTTGTCGTCGGCTATTATGTACGTTTAAAATGCACTGTAACGAGACTATTCAAAATAAATTTTAATGTCACTCAATTAGGTGGTACCTACTGGTTTCTACCTTTATATTATAGTACATACCTACCTACATAACATAAATTGCATAGTGCATACACGACACACGTACACCTAACTCCATTATAATATATTGTTCAATTAAAACAAATTGAACTTCCTATAACCTTAGTTATTGTTTCTAGTTGTCTATCTAATACTACTATTTCAAATTATTTAGTTTTGATGAAATCTAGGAAAACTTTTAAGTGTGAATTATTTAGAATTTTATGTTTAGAGAATACGTACGAAATTGTGCACATAATAATTGTATTATACCGATGTATATAGCTGATCTGCACAATATTATTTAAAATTAAAAAAAGGACCTATACAAGTTTAACTTAAAAATATTATCAATCCTAAAGAAAAATATGAATTTTAAAAATGTCATTAAATATATAAATATATTAATAGATGTATGTCATATATATATATAATATATATTATATTTATACATATATAATATTTATATATAATATATTATATTCACTAGTATTCACTAGATTTATAAAATATATATTATATGTAACATTAATCATAGTCGATATACCTATACCTATGTAATTGTGATTTACTGACCACAATTCATAATATTATATTGTCTGCAAGTCAATTAAAACAATATGCGTTGTGACTTACAATCAGTAGGTATATAATAATAATTCCTATACATTTATATATTAAGAATTTCTTCACATAAATACATAATTTACATATTAGGTAGGACCTACCCGATTAAAGGTACCTTTAATCTATATAATATCTAAATGTCACATACAAATACCAATCTATAGCTGGTATACCTATCTACCCATTATTAGTTACAACTTTGGAGTGTATTAGTGTGATACTGTGATTGCACTCGACTCATTATTAATCTTAATAAATTATTTTTTAAAACATATAAACATAGGTCATAGACAATGTTTTAGTAACAGTACTGTCGAGTTGACGTCAATTAAATATCTTTCTAATATAATATTGTGCTATTTGCTATGGTCATTCGTAATTCAATTCTGCGTTCACCAAGAACGATTCGTTCTCGGTTTAAATTTTGGAAGACTGGACATTTAATAGATGGTAATATATGGGTTTAGTGATATTATAGAGTTTTTAAACCGTTTGAGCGGAGTAAATGTTTCGACGTATTTTCGAATGCGTAACTTAGTAAGCGAAAGTTATACTCCGCGCGGTAATAAAATTTAAGTAGATACCTATCGTTTACTTGTGCGTATAACATAATTTAATAATGTAAATGTATACATTTTATCCTGCTCATTAAACTGGAATAGATGATAATATTATGCACAAGTACTGAAACTGAAGTAGATATACCTACCTATCATTGCTATACTGTTAATGATTAACGAAACGTCGAAACACGTATAATATAATATTATTAGGTACAAAAAAGAAAAAGTCATATATTTTCTTATTTTATATTCTTTTATAGATAAACCTTAGTAGTATTGTATAACATATTATAATATTATTATTGTGAAAAAAACCTAAGGCGTATTGATGATAATCCCAGAAACCTCCCCATTCGTCGTGTCGATATGCGTATTACATTAGGTAATAAAATTTTAAAAATTATTGATATCATATTATCTAACCAATTGGTAAATAACATATAGTACTTTGTATTTACTTATATTGTGAAAAAATTGTACTTCAAAAATGCATGAAACTTATATACCTAACAACCTAACCTACATTATATATTATGTTATCAAGTTGATATTTATTAATGGTTTATATTTTGTGTGGATTTCCTAGCTACCCTATAGTACCCTACATTCGATTATTCTGAATACATCACTGATAAATCTACACTCGGTACCTACTTATCGTGAGTTTATGATGCTCATTAAATTGACACCCCAATTACAAATTACCAACTAGAATAATAATAATTTGATTGTATAATATTATATTACTATAGTTTTAATCACGATTTAAGATAGTACCTATCTTAAATCGTGGTTTTAATACAAAAGTAAGCACGTTATACAGAGTGATTATTTTACCATAAGCCAGTTAATAAAAGGAATGTTTAAATTATATACCTAGCTGGTATCTATATTTTAAGCTTTTAAAAACATACTATTTCACATTTTTGATTTTCAGTGACTACTATCATTTATTTTTCTAAAAATATCATATTTCCTAAGATACACGGTGAAATAATCGCTATGTTCATTTACAGTTTGATGTTTTCATGCTATTTTGTATACGCCCCTACCTACATCATTATTCCCGAAGTCTATTTTGTATTGTTTCTTTATGAAAATTAGCTGATAAGGATATCAAAAATGTTCAAATGATAAAGAGTGACCTTGTAACACATATAAAGGCGCTTAAAATAATTAGGCAGTACTCTTATTTCTTATTTAAACGATTCGTTTTTTAAATTTAAATGTCACTGCTATTTAAAATAGTAACGTACCTAAAAGTGTAATATATTATATTAAGCAAACGAAACAGATCGTAAAGATCAAATCGTTTAAACTTTAAAACATAATGTTATATAGGTACCTACCTACATTTGTTACAGTGTATGTAGATTCATATAATAATTATGAGATCTGAGAGACTCGATAAAATAAAATTAATATATACCTATATGAATACATAATACTTATATACTAATACATAATATTACTATGTGGGTTATACGATTGAATCTGTGATATTAGCTAATATATAATATTTAGGTACCTACAATATTTGTACATTATGCGTTTATTGGGACAGATCATATTATTATTATATAGGTAAAACTATTAGGTTCATCGTCTATATTATAATGAAACACATAATAATATAGAACTTACATGTAGCCTCACCTAACCTCACCTACAACAAAACACGTATGGTCCACACGGTACCTACATGTACCGACAAAATGAAAATAGATAAATTGAACACCTGTACAATATTGTCAATATTAAATAATATATTGATCGATTATAAATGTATAGGACTGTGATAAGGGCTGAGAATGTAATGCCCTACCTAAAAATCCTTTTATGCCCTACAATTTTGAAATAACGCACCTATAAAATGCACTTAATATTATTTTTATTTTTCCTAGTTTTGAACTAAAAATTATTTGTCACTAAATTTAAAAAAGTTTTTCAGGACTGCACAGTTGCAAGTCTTTGTTAGGTGGACTTTTAATCTGATAAAATAATTACCTATTCCCATTTAATTTTCTGTTGTCTCTCGAAATCTCGAATTTTATATCATGTGGATTCGTTCGAAAAATCACGCGATTTCTAATATTTGATTAGGTAAAAACCTATAATATTGTTAACACACGTTACAAAGTTACTTTTTAAAGTAAAAATCTTAAAATACATTTTAAACCCAAATGTTTTTAATGTACATGCCCTATAAATTGAAAATAATGATCCTAAAATGGAAAATGTTCAAAAAATGCAAAATAAAAACGGACGTTTTAATATGAGAACATTATTATTCTGATTCCAAAATACATCAAACGTTATACGTTATAAAACGAGCATCGCGTGGCTAGCTTTGGAAAACAATAATGCAAAGCTCTTATAGAAATACCAGTCCTATATAGTAATATTAAAATATCTCGCACAGCAATCATCACGGAGGCGATAATAATATTATAACATATACATTATACGCGAGTATCAATAGGTAGGTATATTGTATATTTAGAACATGGTACTTACGCTGCGCAGAATTCTGCAGTTGCAGGTGGACATATTACAGTATATATATATAGGTTCCTCCCTCTTTAATATATTTTATTAATACACTATAAGTACTAACCGGACGATCGATACTAATTGCAGGTAAACGATAATCACTGACAGGGATCGCTTTCCATGGGTCGTACTTGCAGCGCAGTCCGGAATGCGAATATAATATATAATTTCAAATATTATTGTGGTTTGCGGATGTTTCTTCGGCGCGCATAGGGTTGGCCGGGCGACGGTCGGACAATCGCACTGTTATGTTATGATGATACGATTATGTACTACCTGTTAGAATCCAATCAAAGGATACAATATCGATCGGTATCATATAATATGATAAGACACGCGTCTGTCGGTCGTACACGATGGATATAATATGGCACGCGACTGCGGTCTCGGCTCCGCGGCGAGGATGACACACACACGCGCGCCGTGCGGTGTTGCGCGAGGCCCGTCCTTGCCCCACCCACCGCGAGCAATACTTATCCATCGTGAAAGTTTCGGACGTTTCTGTTACGGCTATTATAATGTTATATTAAAATCGTTACATTCCTATGATGTCTTATATACATTTAGTTTCGCACTCAGGATTTATCAATCCTGCAGGGGGAGTACTTGAAAACTAATAATTACTCAGTTGTCACAATACTGATAATTCACCAGATTAAGTAGGTGCTTTTTTAGTGATTGAAACTTAAAATATTCACAGATAAATATGTATAGTAAAAAATATTTTATTTCATAAAAATAACTTGTAATGTAAAAACAATTTTATTTTCGTTTGTCTAGTCCAATCATTTCAGACTTTAGTCAGTTTAGATGAAATATTTGAAATTTTTTTATTAGGTTGTTAAAGTGCTGAACCCCCCCCCCCCTTCTACGTACGCAACCATATATATTATATACTCGTCGTCACATATAGACCTATAGAGAAATGGACTGATAACAGAGAGACAGGCCTGGGGGGCTAATATTTTTAGAAATAGATAAATACATATAGCATACACTTTAGGTTCCATCATATGCACAGGTATTAATTATCTCTTTCTAACAATGTTGGCTCTTTACTACCTATATATATAGCTGGGTATAGGGGACGTGCAGTCCGTATTATATTAATTATTCCTCTATGGTAACGCCACCACTCAACAGGTGGGATCGGATCGGGTCCCCCTTTTTTGTTGGTGTTTTCGAACGACCATTTGCATAATATTATAACACATAATATAATACACCCACAAGCCACCAAATAATTATTTTATTCTTTTATTTCAATGATATTGCAAAGTAACTATTATACACGTCACACATCTGCACTGCAACTTGCAGTACCTATACAATGGCAAAAAAAAATAAAAATTTGTGTAGAAACGTGAATAATGAATATTATAGACTTTTCTCGGACAGCGAGTCACACCACATACCGTATAGATTACAGATAAATGTATACTAATATACATTACTATACATATAGAATGAAAACGAAAACGAATACTTTATGTGTCTTATATAGTTATATTATAAATATTATTATTATAATATGAG
This sequence comes from Macrosiphum euphorbiae, assembly GCA_949089665.1. Classification (NCBI taxonomy): domain Eukaryota; kingdom Metazoa; phylum Arthropoda; class Insecta; order Hemiptera; family Aphididae; genus Macrosiphum; species Macrosiphum euphorbiae. Next base: position 115,308,251 of record CARXXK010000001.1, read on the forward strand.
CATATGCGACCGCACCGCACAAAATACAATCGATTATTCGAATGTCGCACTCAGACTCACGCACTTAATGGTTATTAAAAATCAAACTAGCCCTCCGACCATCATCATACCTGCTGAAAGTACACCGTAATGTATGTATTGCCATGTTTATAACTTCCTAAAACTGTTATAAATACTAAAGAAAATTCCTCAAAAATACTATCATGATTATAAGATGTAACTATGTAAGGGAATAAACTTTGGGAACTACTGCGTTTCTCCCAAACAGTACGTACACTTATAACAGAGATCACATTCACACGATAAGTATACTATATATATTGCACACATCATGATAGAAAGTTTCAAAAACTTTGATAAACTTTCAGACATTATGCATTTTTATACATGCATATAAAATACACTAGAGGTTTATAGTTTATGTAAAATATGCAGTAAGTAAAGTAAACAGCTAAAGTTTTGGAAAAAATGTGCGATGAAAGTAATAAACCATAAAACGTGACAATTTATTGCTATTATATTATTTTTCGGATTTAAAAGTATATTACGGTCGGACGTCGCGTGTGTTCGCATATTGTATATACAGTGATGAGGCGCATTCAAGTCTTTTTAATTTTAAAACCCAACAGGTGGTTTTTTTCTGAAATTTCTGCTGTGCGTCTAAAATATAATGTATATATATATATATTATATGTCTTGCACTGAAGACTTAAATTGGTTTAACATTGAACTATAATATGTTTACTGCCTATATATATATATATTATACATTTATACATAACCAGCTGTGTATAATATATATTTTATATAGGCCCTACATAATAGCTGGTGTATTATACGACTTGTGAAATGAATTAAACTTCCGCGAAATACGTGACGTGCTATAATAGGTGTGTTGAAGGTGCACTATGCATACGATTATTCTATATTTTATCATACACAAAAACAAAACATAACAATTAAAAATGATTAAGACAAAACGCAATAATAATACTATACGGTGATTAGATTTTTCAATTAAACAGTTCTTAATCTAAATTTAAAACAATATCAGCATGAAAATACATACCTAATATATAGATTATCCAGTTTTTGGTTAGGAAAGAATAGTAGTACAAAATATTATAAATGATGACCATATATTATAGGTCAATCAGAGAACAGATTTATAGTAATAAAAAATCAACATATTATGTTCAAAAATATTCACTTATTTTTATCTTAATACGTAATAAAAAATGTTTAATATGTAACAAAATTATGACTTATAATATTACTAAGCTTATTTTATGCAAGAAACAAAAAATTATTCAACTAGAATAATTACATTATTATATGGCAATTAATCTGACAGCAGTCATACACTATTGTGACTTGAACATATCGAATTCGTTATATTATTATATATTTATTATTTATGTATACATTTTCCAAACGCGCACTCGTCTATGGTCTATATCATGCACTCTGCAGAACATGGTACTTTTTTCGGACTTGTGAACACTGTAGATTATAAGTGTAACATAATATTATATAATCTATCTGCTTGAAAGAAAAAATAAGATATTGCAGTGTAACTCTTCTATCTATTAATCCCAAATTATCAGAAGCCTAACTTATATATCATTAATCTCAGAGGCGGATCTAAGAATTTTTATGCCCGGGGAAAATATTAAAATTAAGCCCAATCATAGACCAAGATTGAAAATACAATATCATTCCCTACAATTGTTTTATCATAACTGGAACTAAAATTACAAACATACTAGTAGTATATATATACCAGTCCTGGCGCACCTCATAATATATCAGTAAAAGATCACAAAGAAAACAATGTGCAAAAAGATCAGAAAATCGAAATGCAATAATAATTAAAAAAATTTTTCGCAAAACTTATGAAATGCAATAATAATAAAAATATTTTCCGCAAAACTTAATTATTAAACATAAAAATCGAAATGCAATAATAATAAAAAAATTTTTCGCAAAACTTATTAAATACATTTTCACCCCCAAAATATTTTTCATAATACTTATGATATTAATAATTAAAATCGAAATGTAATATAGTGTATTAAAAAATATTTTTTAATATAATTGTTCTATTAAAAATAAAAATCGAAATGCAAAAAACTTATATATTTAAACGCGTGTCCAATTCGGACACACGTTAAATATCAAATATTTTTCTAATCTTTTTGATTTTGATTTCTAATCAGTGTATTGAGATGGCTTACAAAATCGTTTCTATCTATGTTTGTTTTATAATGTCCCCAAGCTAATGTATCAATACCATTTTCCAAAATAAATCTTTTATCATCATAAACACTTAAAGCTTTTTTGTTTTGTTCTATAGTAAAAATATCATGTTTCTTAGTTCTAAATAAATTTTGTTTAACATATTTTGATTCTTTTGTTAGTAAACATTTTTCAAAATCATTAAAACATATTTTATTTTCTACAACATTTTTTTTAACACCTTTAGCTTTTTTAATTTCTTTTTCAGTATCTAAGATTCGATGAGAATATAATTTAGATCTTAAACCTATAAATTCAGTCATTATTTTTCCATTTAACTCATCTTTAAACTTGCCTAAAACTTTTTTGTTAACTAAAGGTAAACCATAAAATATTATCTTTTGGATAATCTGATGTGTCAAAATGATCTAACATAATTTTCATATCTTGATAAAAATCATTAGTTTTTATTTCTAATATTAGTGAATCTATATCTGTATATAACTCTAACTCTATTTCCATATTTTTTCTTTATAATATTATAATAAAAATCATACATTAACATTTTAGATAAATCTAAAATACACATTCCTATATATATTGGTTGTTTGAAAAATATTTGTGTTCTTTTCATATGTACGGCAGCTAAATTTTCTGTAAAAATTGTCCTTCGATCAAAATTTGGTTTTGTAATTAATTTTTCTAGTTGGTATGCATTAGAACATAATCTTATATCAACATGATTTCTAACATTCATCATAGTACGTCCATAAACACTATTATTCATTAATTTGAAAAATTCTTTTTCAAACTCATTCTTAGCTTCTGATCTAAGATTAGTATTAAAATCAATATAAACTTTTAACCAAGGAGATTGACTAAATTCTAATACTCTATGAATTTTCTCTATCTTTAAACCTAAATTAATATATAATTTTAGTGTTTCATAATGTATTATATATTTTTTCTTATCATACAAAGTTGTTAATAATTTTGAAAGTTGTTTGTTATCAAAATGTCTTTCTGGTGCTAAAGGGAAATCTGAATGTAGATCATGAAGTTCTTTAGGGTAAGATAAATCAACTTCTAAAATATAACCTTTACGTGATTTATCAGAAATATTCATTACATCAAAATCATTCAGATTATCAACCCATTTGAAATCTCCAGTAGGTAAATATTTACTCATTGCCCAACCATAAAGATTATTTGCATCTAAGTATTCTAAAAATATTGATTCATCCTTTTTTTTAAATTTATCTCCCATGTATTTATTATTTGCTTTTGAATATCTTTGACTGCATTGAGATAAGCCACCTCTGATTCCAGATTCAAACATCAATATTTGATCTATATCTGTTAATAAATCTAATTTTACATTTGTCATTCTTAACATGCAATCCCATGCAAATCCTGGTGTTGTGTAATACCACATAGGATCTAATTTATAATTTTTTAAAGAAATGTCTCTAAAATTTTCTATTATATCTGTTGATAATAAAACATCGATCTTATTATATAAACTAGTGAATTCACGCATATTTTGTATATTAAAAACTTTCCAAATTTTCTGTGAGTTTTCATATTCCTCTTTAGTTATATTTTTATCAGTGAGAGAACTATAAAATTTTTCAAGAGGAGGTAAACATGTTTCATTAAATTTTTCTTCACAATCCATATACTCATAGGGATAAGCTAACTTTCTAGTAACTAAATCTAAATGTTCTTCAGGAAAATATTTACTAAGTTCTTTAAATTTATTTTTTAAATTTAATTTTGAATCATTTCTTAAATTATTTGTTAACTTTTCTAAAGAACTAGGTAAAAATTTGAATGAATCAATAAATCTTAATTCTGTACATATTTTTATGTCTTTACCTTTCCTATTTACTTCACGTGACATCATTTTTGAAAAAGAAATATATTTTTCCTCATTATTTGGGATTAATTTTATTTTTTCATTATCATTCCCAAATTCTTTTATAAATAGATGGGCATCATAACCTGAAAGATTATGAAAAACAATTGGAATAAAACATGGATTTTGGTAATTAAGATTACATATAGAATGTGCTGCTCCTCTATATTCTCCAGTTAAGTGGTCATGATCCCGAACTTTTTTCATATTTATTTTTTTATTTTTTGTTTCTTCATTAAGTTTATCTTCAAATGATTTAATACGATACTTCTCAGCATTACATTTTTTATAATATTTAATAGTGTCAATAATTATTTTAAATTTTTTCTCTAAAACTGGAGGTAATTCATCTAAACATCTTTCACAAATATGACATTTATCAGATTTATTATAATTATTTAATTGTTCTGCATTCAATGTTTCCATAGGAACTATTTTATCATATAATTCAGAAATAAGTATTTCTTCATCTTTCATACAATCATAAAATACTTGAGCTATGTTTGGACCAGAATATTCTACAGGAGGTTTATAATCACCATTACTATATTTAATATAATAACAAAAATTATTAGGTATATGTTTCTGATAACATTTTGTAAAAGACTCTGTATCATTTGGTTGACAAGTGTATATTGGTTGAAGTGTACATTCAAAGTCAGCATAAATCACAAAAGGGACTCTTAAGGAATGATTATAATTTTTAAATTCTAAAGTTTTGTCATAAGGTTCTGGTAGAACTATTTTAGCAGCTTTATTATTAGCACAATAATGTTTATGATCATTTAACTTATTTTCTGTATTAAAACTATTCAAACACATTTTACAAAAAAATCTTTTATGACCATCTTTTGTAACTTGACTTCCTACTAGTTTCCATAAATCTTTAATCCAACAATAATGTCCTTTATTCATATTATTATCCTTATCATCAGTATCCTTATCATCCACTGTTAAATATAATAAATCTATATGATTAGTTTTTTCGATTTTAGTTATTTCACCTAAAGGTTCAATTACATTTTTAACTAAATAAAAAATATTAATAGAAATATCTTTTGTTCTTTTAACAAATTTCGGAACGTCTGTGATTTTTACCGGAAATTCAATATCTTTAAATTCTTTATCAAATTCATTTTTAAAAGGAATATATTTAGTTACTCTTTGAGCATCTTTTTCAACAGGGTGTAAAGCAGAGAGTATTGCCCAAAGAAAACATTTATCATCTTCATTTTTAACATTTATAATAGCATGTTTATCTTTAATATGTTTAGGTAATGGAATATATGAAGAACCCTTAAAAGGAACATATTTATTTATATTTATTCCCAAACTTAAAATTTTATGAATTCTCCATTGTGAATCTTTCATTATAAAATCATCTTCTTCTTTTACAATTTTTATTTTTGCATTTTTATAAAATTCACTTAAGTTAGAATTTTTTGTTAAAATTTTATTTTGTGTTTTAAAATTTTTTTCCTCATATTCCATATTTTCTTCATTATTACCTCTCTTATATATAACAAGAAACATAATATTAACTTTTAAATTTTGATTCTTTAATTCTTGTTCAAGTCGTTCAATAACTGGATTATCTAAACGATTTAAAAATGTTTGTATATCTTTAAAACCTATATTATTTTTAATAATATAAGTTTTTAATCTACTTTGAAATGCTGTTTCTACAGTTTTAAAAACAAGTTCTTTTCTTGGTCTTATACCATTGTTTTGATGTCGAATAGATTGCACATGTTTAGACCAACTGTTGTATTTAACTGTTAGCTTACAAATATCACAAGTTTTATCTATTTTTGGTATTCTCTCTTGTCTTGTTCTTACATTTGTTGTTGTTGTACCTCTGTATGTTCGTCTAAATCGAGGTATAATTGTTTGATCTGGATCATTGTTTTGATGACGAATAGATTTCAAATGTCTAGACCAATTTTTGTAACTAACTGTTAAGTTACATTTATCACAAGTTTTGTTATCCATTTTATTATTTTTAACATTTCCTTTAACTAAAGGTTCAATTTTATTTAAGCCTTCCATTTATTATAGAGAATATTATTTTTTTTTTACATTCAATATTTTAATAAAAATAATTTTTATTAAAAATAATATTTAAATAATATTAAGATCCCATACTAAATTCACACATTTTAATATTTCCTAAATCTTGAATAATCTTAATATTGTCTAGATAATAGTGATGATAATCACTTGTTGCAATAATTTGGTCATTAGCTATTTTACAAAGTTCTAACCAAGTTGGTGAATGTAATAGTTTAGAAATATAAGGCTTTCCATTTCCAAAATCAACATCTCCTTGACTAATAATAAAAATATTTCCTTCAATTGGAATTTTATTTAGATTATATTTAATACTCTCAGAATTTTCATAGTATTCAAAAGCACAAAATTTCACATAACATTTATTTTTTTGTATACTTTTTTTTATTTCATTTCGCATTAATTTCAAAAAATTAAAATTTTTTAGTCTATATTGATTAATTGGTACACCATTATATTTTGTATTAACTCTACAAGGTAAAATTGTTTGATCTTTATCATTTTTTTGATGACGAATAGATTTTAAATGAGAAGCCCAATTTTTGGAACAAATTGTTAAATTACATTTATCACAAGTTTTAGCAGGGTATATTTTTTTATTTAATACATTCATTTTATTATTAATATCAATTTCTTTAACTAAAGATTCAATTTTATTTAATCCTTCCATTCTTTATTATAGAAAATATTATAATTTTTTTACATTCAATTTTTAATAAAAATAATTTTTATTTAAAATTCTATTTAAATAATATTAAAGATTTTATAAAAAATAATATTCCAAATAAATATAAGAAAAATAGAGGTGATGTGGTTGGCTACATCACCTCTCATCTCCTACTAAAAAAACAAATAAAGACAAAGAAATATTTATTTCAGAAGCAGGTTTATATAGATATCACTTCCTTTAACTTAGGTCATATTATTAAAATTCTGATTTTTGTAACTCTTCGTTATAAAAACTCCCTATAATCTCTTTATTGTTTAAATCTATAATTTTATAGGTAATAGGAATTGTGTTTAAAATTTCATTAACTATAAATATTTCATCAGTCCAATTTTTATTAAATTTATTATCAAATGTTTTTTTATAAGCTGTTATTCTTACTCTATCACCTACACTAAATTTAATTTTTGGTTTAGTTTTGTCTTTTGTAGAAAATAATTTGTGAAAAACAACATCTTCGTTAGATTTATTTACTTCACAAGGTCTCATACCAATAGATCGATGTATGTCTTCGAAATTATATTTATATATTAAACTTTGTAAAATTTTAATCCATTTTTTTGAATTTGTAACTTCAAATTGTAATCTCATTTTACTGTTTAATGTCCTATTAAATCTTTCAATAATTGACGATTTTTCTTCATTTTGAGTGTGATACATTTTAATTCCATATTCTTGCAAAACTTTTTTAAAATGTTTATTTTCAAATTCTAAACCTTTATCTGCGTGAAGTAATTTTGGTGCTTGATGATTTTGTGATATAGCTTGTTTTATTATTTTTTTAAATGCTTCTGAAACATTAATTCCATCTTTCTTTTTGAGTTATAAAGCCCAAGAAAATTTTGAAAATGTATCTATAACAGTTAATATATAAGAATAACCCTCATTTTCATCAGAATAATTTCTCATTATAACTAAATCAGCAGCCCATAAATCATCAATACCTTTAGTAAAAATTCTTCGTTTAGGAAATTTTTTTCTAACTGGTTTATGAAGTTCTTTAGCTAATTTCATTTTATCTGTATCATTTAATTTTTTATTGGAAATATTATGTCCAATTGTAGAATTTTTTATAAATTTACTTTTATTTGTGTTACACTTGAAACATTTTGATGAAATTCTCCATCTACCATTAACTGTTTGAATTTTAGTTGCATTAATATTTTTTGTTTGAATTTTACATTTAAGACAATATATTAAATCGTCACCATTCATTTTATATTATATTAAATTTTAAATAAATTGTTTATAGTTTTTAATAAATTCTAAACATAAATGTCCACATATAGGTGGATCATCATAATCTTGGAATTTATCATCAGTATATTGAAGGTTATTTTCACCTAAATATTTTACAAGTTCTGGAGGAGGAGGCATTCCAAATGAATCGAAATAAATTTTTTTATTTTTTATTTTTTTCCATGCAACCCAATGTGACCCGTCTTGAGTAGAATTATTTAAATTTAATATTCCACATTCATTTAACAGTGGTTTAAGAGGTAATTCATCTCTCATGAAACAACCTCTGAATATTTTTATATTATTTCCAAATTGTATTATATCAAAATTACTTAGCGGTTCAATTTTTAGATATTTTTTTTTCAAATTTTTTATAAATGATGATTTATTGAAATTATTCATTTTTTTCGATTTTTTTTTTTTTCTTCAATCCAGAACCTTTATTTTCCATTGCTTTATTATGTCGAATTGTTTCTTTTACAATTTCTTTATTGTGAATATAATTCATAATACTATCTGCAATTGCCTTAACGCCTTCAGCTGCTGCGGCAGCTACGGTAATGTATTGTAAAAATCCACCTTTTTTATCTTTAATTTGTGAATTTCGAATCTCTATACTTACTACAGATTTTTTATCCTTAGCGTTTTTTAATTTATCTAATTGAATTTTATCTAAATTATAAATATTTTCTCCTTTTAATATTTTGTTACTAGCAACATCAAGTGTTGCATTAGTATTATTCTTATGAGCTTCTTGTAATTTTTTAATATGATTTTTATTTAATTTAAAATAGTACGTCATTTTATAATACAAAATATTATAAAATTTATTCATATATCAAATTCATTCCTAAACGTCTTTTTCCTTTCATTGCATATGCAGTTATTATAGCCGGAATTTTTTCAGATATAGGACTATCAGGATCATTATATCTTTCCAATGCTTTTTGTTGTAAAACTTTATCAGCAATATGTCTTGATTTAATGTCTTTATGATTTTTGTAAAAATAATCGTGTTCTCTTGCAGCTTCGTCTAATTTGTTGATTGGTTGTATATTTTGTTCTTCATTTTTCTCTAAATCTGTAAATGGTCCTAAATATTTATATTTAGGATAATGCATCGGAGGTAAATATTTACAATTCAAAAAATCATTAAAAAAGCCTGCACCTTTTATAATTTTCTTTGGTAAACTTGAAATAAATGACCATAAATATATCGGACCTTTATCGGGAATATCAATTCCTTTTTCCATTATTTTAGTACAAAAATTAAGTATTTCAAGTTTTTTATTATGAAAATAATTATTTCCTACTCTTTCTTCACTAGATATATAGTATATTTGTTCTCTTAATTTTTGTATATGTATATCATTTGTTATTTCTTTTGGTAAATTTATCACATATTGTAGTAAATATTCAATACCTTTAGGATCATCTATTAAATGTTCCATTTTTGTTTTAAATAATTTAAGAATCCCATGTAGTTCATTATGATAAGTATAATTTCCTGCTTTTTGTTCAGCTGCTATTAAATGTAATCTTTCATTTAATTGTTTCATATTATCTATCCAACGATATTCAATTTCATTATTTGTATAATTCATTAAACCAGCTCCTTTATTCTCTGTTGTTTTTGTAGGTTTTAAAATTTCTGTTGCTTTTGTAGGTTTTAAAATTTCTGTTGTTGGTTTTGGTGGTTTTAAAATGTCTGTTGTTGGTATTGTAGGAAAATCTGGTATTGTAGAATTTAAATTTTCTGTTGGTGTTGTTGATGTTTTTTTTTCTATTTGAATTTTTTTCCAAATAGGACTAATCAATTTTATATATTTGTTACCTCCACTTGATCTAACACTATTTGTATTTTTATCAAAATTTTTGTATATTGCATCTGTTTCAAGTAATATTTGTGTATATTTTTCTAAATCATCTTTATTATATTCATCTTGTTTTGGAACATCTGATTGAGTTAATAGACTCCACATACCTGGAGTTATTTCACGTTCTTTACCTTTTAATATTATATTATCTAAATTAAATGTTATTATTTCTTTTCCGATCGAATGTTGTTTAGTTTTTTTATTAAAATTTATTCCAAATGAATTATGTTCAGGTAAAGATGCTAGAGCTATACTAGAATTTTTACCTAATATTGTATCAGGAGGCAAAGGAGATGAATTTTTTAATTTTATCGGAGAACTTTTAGGTGTTTGAATATTTTCATAATCCTCTGTACTTAATATTCGTAATAGCTCTGGATTACGAGGCTTATAAAGAGTTGTAGGTATTAGCATTTTTTTAATATCATTATCAGTTTTAATAGCAACCTCTTTAACACCATTAACAGATGATTCAACTTTTGATAAACCTTCTAATATTGGTCCAAATTGTTTTACTTTATCTTCAGCTGAATGTATATCGTCTATAACTCTTTTTCTATAGTTACTTTTTAAATTTTTTTTAATACTAATTATTTTTTCTATGTTTGCTAGTGAATATTCTTTTTCTTGTAATTTTTTTTCATCATCTTCATCTTCATATTCATCTTTTCTCAAATTATTTACTTTTTTTTCAGAATGTGATAAATTTGATTTATAAATTTATTTTTTAAATTTTGTTCAAGATGAATTAATTCTTTAATATTTTTAGGGTCGTTTTCTAAATTAGTTCCTTCCTTGAAATTGTTTTGTGTTTCTGATGGATCTGTAAATGTAGCTATTTTTAAATTTTTTTTTATTATTTTTCTTAAATTGTTTTGAGTTTGTTTAACATTCATTTATTATATGAAAAATATTAATTTTTTCATTATCAAGTATTATTAAGTATAATCAAGTAGTTTTTCAAGTTTATAGTACAAACGATTATTGAGTAGATCGATTGTTATAAATCCATAGTCATTTTTCCAACAATCTGAACATAAAGTTTTAAAATCATTGAAAGAAATAGTATTACTTAAAAAATCATTCCAAATGTTTTTAATATATTGAGTTGATTTAAAAACTATTAAAAGAGTTAAATTATTTCTTATATATTGTTTATTTGCTGAACTATAACATTGATTTAAAAAAATAACTGAAATATTTTTTGGTCTTGATCTATTCATATATTCATAAATAGGTTTTTGTTCATCTAAAGGAATATCATCAAAAACAACTAAGCTATCACGTTCACATTCGTCTACAGATATAATATCTGTATCAGATATATAAAAATAAATCTCAGGTATACCTTCAAATATTACTATTAGATCATTATAAACTGGTTGGTCGATACTTTTTGTAAAAATATATAATTTTTCATAATTAGTCCAATGATTTAGAACTATATTCCTCAACACCTCTGTTTTACCAGAGCCTGATGGACCAGTTATTTGAAGTCGCATAGGTAAATGAAATAAAGATTTTATTTTATTTTTTATTTTATATGGTTTTATTATAATAAGATTCATTTTATTATAAAAAATTTTTATAATAAAAAATTATTATTTTTTATAATAAAAAAAATTTTTTTTTATAATAAAAAAATTTATTTTTTTATTTTTTACTATTATAAACAATGTATAATATTTTTAAAAAGTATGATCAGTTTATTGAAAGTGTTCAATATAAAACTTTTACACCTATAAGTAACAATCAACTTAATACACCTAATAAAGATAACATTTTTAAAATAAATAACCAGGATAATTTTCTGGATATTAGAAAAGCAAAGTATTATATGTCTGGTAAATATTTACAAAAAGATGGAAAAGAATATCCTAAAGGTTCAAAAATACAACTAATTGATGATTTTCCTAAACATTCATGGACTAAAGTTCAAGTTAAAATACATGGTAAAACAATAACTGAACTTGAGCATGTAGGAAAAGTAAGTACAATTAACGGTGTGATAAACTGCAACTCTTTGGATTCAAATGGACCAAGTATAAACTCAGGCTTTGTAAGCAAATTTAAAGGTGGAGGTAATTTTAATGTTATGGGTTTATTATCAGAATTTGGTTTACCATTTTTCAATGACATTTCAATTCCTGTTATCAATTGTAATATGGAATTATGTTTTACTAGAAATACAGATGATGATGCATTACTAAAAAAAGATGTAGTTACTGAAAATGGTAAAGAGGTAAGAAAAACTGTTACAGGAACAGAAGATGGTAAAATTATTATTGAAGAATTTTCAATTAAAATTCCAGTTGTACGATACGCTGCTTTACAAAATGTTTTATTGGTAAATGAAATAACTACATTTTCTAAAGAAAAAAAGTATACTTTTAATTTTAAAACGTGGCAAATGATTGAGGAAAGAAATATAAAAGGAAAAACTATTAAAATTAATGTAACACATGAATATCGAGGTAGAAATGATCCTACGTTTTGTGGTTTTGTTCTTCAAACAAATAAATTAAATACTCAAGATCATGACCCTGGTGAATTTGATCATTGTTGTGTTAGAAGCTATAGTTTTGAATTAAATGGAATAAATTATCCTGCAGAACGTCAAGATGAAGATTTTAATAATAATAAGTTTTGTCAATTTTATGATGATTTGATGTCATATAAATTAACTTATCATAAAAATACTCAAGAACTTCCATTGATGTATAATGATCCAACTGATTTTAAGGATTATAGATCAATATTTCTAACTAAAACAGTTTATCAACCAGAAAATATACTTTTTAATAAAAAAAATATTATTTTACATATTGAGTTACATGAAGATTTACCTAAAGATACAATTTGTTATATTTTTTTCATAAGAGAAGATGAATTTTTGTTTGATGTTGAAAAAGGTACTATTGAAGAAATATAAAAATATAAAAATATAAAAATATAAAAATATAAAAATGTAAAAATATAAAAATATAAAAATATAAAAATATAAAAGGTTGGAGTACTCCAACCTTTATCTCCTAGTGACTATTATTTTCAATAGAATATTTCTATTGAAAAATAATTTAATATTTATTCATTAATTAAATCAAGATAAACAATAAAATCATCATTATCAAAAACATATTTTTACCATTTTGATCTATAATATCTATTTTTATTTCTTGAAAATGTCCTTTAACTGGTATGTATATTATTGAATTAGTTTTTGTATATGGATTATCATAATCATAATAAAAATTATACAAAACATCTTCCTCGATGTGATGACTATCCTTAACAGATGAAAAAGATTTTTCAATTATATTGCAATGTACTTCTAATAATCGTTTATTTATAGTATTATTATTTAAGCCTTCTCCAATGTGTTTATATAAAAAATACATTTTATCAATCCCTAAACTTGTTTTAAAATTTTGATCCATCAAAAAATCAGTTTTTGAAGTAAATGTAATACAATTATTATCATTTTGTAATTTAATACCTAATGGTAATTTACTATTCAATTGATCAATTGAATAATTTCCCTTTATCATAGTTTTAATGTTATTACTTCTACTCGTTATAACACCGTTAAAATTTTGAAAAAAACCTTTTGTATAAAAATGTATAGGATTCGTTAAATAAGAATCGATATCAAAACTATGCAAGTTAGTATCAATATTTAATTTATTTTTTTCATCTATTGTAAGTATTATATCATCATTTCTATCAGTATTCAATATTGCTTCTAATTCAGCTAATGAATAAATACCAATAGGTATTTTATAAATGTTATTTGAATTTACATCATCATCATTATATATTTTAATTTGACATTCTTTCTCTATATTTATATATTGATCATTGGAAGTAGGAACATACATTGCTGATTTATTAATAGTTAATAAAAAATCAATTGTTATGTTTTGAAAACCTAAATAATTTTTTAAATTTTCATCTAAATTATAATAACAAGGAGATTTTATTTCAATTTTTTTATTAGCATAAGATAACACTAAAGGTTGAAATTGTTTGTTTAATTCATTAATACTATATTCTCCTTTTTTTATTTCTATAAATTTATCATTAATTTGTATTTTACAATCTGTTTCAATATTAAACCAATTTAACCCTTTAATAAATATTGAATCCAGACCTATTTTATAATTATTATTATTATAATATTTGTTTGATAAATAAATACAACCGTTTTTAACTTTTATAAATACCATTTATAAAAGTAATTATATATATTTATTATAATTATATAATATTATTTTATTCAAATTGTATCAATTGCTTTGTGCTTCCGTTATCTAAATTTTGTAATCCATTATAAACAAGATTAAAATTTTTCGAACTTAGATTATATAATGAAATATTTTCTTTTGTAAACACATCTAAAAATCTATCTGGTAAAAATACTTGCAATTTTTTATCTAATATAACAACTATTGTCTTACCATAAATTGTATCAATATATTTGAAACGAGTAACCTCATATTTTTTTCCTTTTTCTAAGTCACATACTTTTACAAAATCATATTGATCGTTGCAATTATTTAAAAGTGTTTTCAAATTTTCCATTTCTATTATTTATTATAATAGAGATGTATTTTTTTTTTAATCGCATATTTAAATTATATTTATTTCTAAATAACATAACAATGTTAATCTTTACGAACAGACAGACAGACAGACAGACAAACAGACAGACAAACAGACAGACAAACAGACAGACAAACAGACGGACAGACAGACAGACAAACAGACGGACAGACAGACAGACATAATAACATTGAACATCCGTCTGTCTGTCTGTCTCATGAATCGTGTGACTTACGAAGTATTATATATTTATATATTATAGTACCTATACAAACTATAGGTAAACGTTGACGTTGTTTTTTATGTTAACATTGTTTTTTAACATCTTCGATTATTTTTATTTTATTAGCAATTTTTATTTCACAATTAATATTTACACATTCATATTCTTCATCTGTATCATCGTTTTGAGGAGTTAGACCATATGTATATTTTATAAAATGACAACTCGAAATTATATCAATTGATAACCATAATTTATCTTTATTATCTATGTAATTATAGAAAAAAAAACCAAGTGTGTCCTTAAAATCATCATTAACATTTTTAATAAATTGGGATATTGTAATTTCAGACTTTATCATACCAAAACATTCCCATTGATCCCAAGTTGGAATATAATCACCACGAACTTGAGAATACAAAATAGGAAATTTCCAGTTTTTTCGAAAATCAATAAATTCAGATATTGCACCTTGATCCCAATCATGACTGCAATAATACATTGCTCGTATCGGTATTATTTCTTCCATTTCTTCCAATGTAAAAGTATTTTCTTGATTATTGTACTTTATTTGTAATATTTTATTAAATTTATTGAATATTACACATGATTTGCGAAACGATTCCACTTTATTTTGCTCATGTTTGTAAATTTTATACTTGACTTCATATGGACCAAATTCGTTTTTTACATTATTAGCATCTATCGTTTTTTTTATAGTTTTTGACAAAGATAATTCATTAATTTGATTTTTATTTTCCATTACTATAATTTATTATAAAAAATTTTATTTTTTTAAACTTTGAAAATTTAAATCGAATATAATACTTACGAAGTATTATATATTTATATATTATAGTACCTATACAGTGTGGTATAATAATAATAATAATAATAATAATATATATATCAACGTTGGACTGATTATTTTTTAACATCCGGTATTGAATACCTTATCATAATATATATGTATAGTTTATATTATGATGTTTTTTTTATCAAATTATTTAAATAGTGTTTAAATAATCATTATACATGCCCAAGTGTATTGTAGCTCAGTCGGTAACGCGTTTGATTTAAAATGTGTTCTTGGTCGGATTGAAACTAGTGGGAGAATGTGAACCGCGGCATATTCACCTACTAATTTCATCAGGCTTTGAAGACGTTTACGGTAGATTGTATAGGTGGGTGCACACACCTATGCAATCTACTGAAAAACTGTTGTTGTCCTGCTGGATAAAGCGCTTGGGTAACTTCACTGCCCACGATAGCTTTGCAGATATCTGTAAAAGAGTTCCGGCCTCCTTTTTTCCTAACGGGTATCTGCAAAGCTGGGAATGATTTTGTAGATTTTTTGCATTTTTTTCCATATTTCTATTAAAAATATTAAAAAATAACACGATCGTATATGTCCTATATTTCATTTAATATTTGATATTATCAAGTCGGATCAACACAGATATGTTTTATATGCTTATCTACACTACATATTAAAAGTTTACCCCCCGCTTCATATTTTTCATTTAAGTATAACTCCGTTGCTATTTATGTTATAATCTTCATTTTTACATTAAACATTTTTGATTTTAATTCTTTATAAGTCCCCCTCATAGTATCATAGTGTAAAATCGTTTTTAAAGATTTTTGGATTTTAATAACGTGTGTCCGAATGGGACACGCGTTAAATATTGAACATTTTTTAATAGAACAATTCTATTAAAAAATTAAATTAATAATATAATTATATTCTAAGTTTTGTCATACCAAAAGAACATACTTTAATATCTCCTAAAATTTTGTCATATCAAAAGAACATATTTTAATATCTCCTAAAGTTTTTATTACACTAATATCATGGAGTTTTTTGAATGAAACTGGACTGTTTGTAATTATTTGATCATTAGCTATTTTACAAAGTTCTAACCAAGTTGGTGAATGTAGACATTTAGAAACATAAACATAAGTTGGTTCTGAATGGTTCTCGATGATTACAATTTTTCCTTTAATTGGAATTTTATTAAGATTATATTTTATTATATTTTCATTATCTTCATAATAATCAAAAGCACAAAATATCACATTACATTTTTTTATTTTTTTATTTAATATATAGTTTTCTACTTCGTCTTGCATTTCGGTTTCTTGTAACTTATTATAATTGTTTATAGATTCCATTCTTTTATTATAAATATCAATTCCTTTAACTAAGGTATTCAATTATATTAAAAAATATTTTTTAATACACTATATTACATTTCGATTTTAATTATTAATATCATAAGTATTATGAAAAATATTTTGGGGGTGAAAATGTATTTAATAAGTTTTGCGAAAAATTTTTTTATTATTATTGCATTTCGATTTTTATTTTTAATAATTAAGTTTTGCGGAAAATATTTTTATTATTATTGCATTTCATAAGTTTTGCGAAAAATTTTTTTAATTATTATTGCATTTCGATTTTCTGATCTTTTTGCACATTGTTTTCTTTGTGATCTTTTACTGATATATTATGAGGTGCGCCAGGACTGGTATATATATACTACTCATACTTATTAACTTTTAAACACATAATAATATATAATAATATTAATATATTCTGTGGACTGTGGTGTAACCAAGTTTATACTAATAAACTATCACACCAAAAACACTTTAAATTTAAAAACTTAGTCAACATATTGTTGATACATTTTTAATTACTGGAAATACTGTATTGGTTACTTAATTGTATTTATTATTAGAAATAATAATAATATTAGTTATATATAAATGTTGAAAAATAATCAAAACTTTAATTACCTACCTATCCTGTATAAACACTTTTGCTGTTTTGGTTCTATGCGCCTCAGCCTTCAATTATAATAGATTTTTATGGTAAAATATAAAATCTTTTATTCTGATTAGGGTACACAATTTAGGCCAGTAAAACTGTATTTAATTAAACAATTTATAATAGAAAAAATGAAAAAGTAAATATTTAAAATCAAATCTTTTTTTTAAACATAAACAAATGTATAACTATCTTGGTAAATATTATAATATATAATATTATAAACTATAATATATTAACATCATTTTTAATATACAGATATAATATACGTATCGTACGTTGATTGATAATCTTATAACAGTTATTGTGTAGGTATCAGAAATTTTAACGAAAACACAGCATCAATAAATGTCTAGGTATAGTTACTAGTTACATTTTCACTCAGAATCTTAATAATTATAGTATATTAGTTGTATATGCTTGCAGTAGGTATGCTAATGCCAGTATACCAGTATAATATACTTAGTATACTAATACGAATCTATTCATAATCTTACTATTAACTTTATTTTTTTTTTTCATTAATTCCAACGTCATCACTACAACATCATAAACAAATAATGTGAAACGAAAATGTTTTCTTAACTTCTATCACCAAGCATTAAATAAAGAACTAAAGAAAAATTACGCCCACTAAAATTTTACGCCCGGGAATCAATCCCCGGCTTCACCCCCCTAGTTCCGCCCCTGATTAATCTAACTTACCTATTTTACCACTTTTTATCACAAGAATAAAGCGTAAATGAATAAACAATATATATACATATATTTGAGAAATTAAAAGTCTATTTAAGCCAAAGCAATAAAAAATATAGAAAAAACCTAAAAATATATCATCGTCATAAAGCCAAACATTACCGTCATTGAAACATCATGCAAGTCTGGTATGCCGTTCTTCGATAATACCTGGTACCCGGTAGTATATTTACTCATAATCTAAAAATACAAGAAATGTGTTAGAGTCGACATTTTGGTAATTTAAATTGCTAATTTATGTATCTGCGTGTAATAGCCATGTCCCAAATATTGACGCACTTTCGGTTTTAATTTGTTCGTTTGACATAGGTACACGCTTGATCGATATTCGAATTGTTTATCTGTTGTAGCAAACGATCAACTCTGATCTGTTCAATAATGCATAATATTCGAGTATTCTTAACAATAGTGTCTGTAATGACTTTATGCAACTTTTTTACGACAGATTAGCAGACAGTCATGCCAGTACACGTCAAACACAAATACACAATATTATATTGTAATAGCTTCAGTACCTATATATACTATATAGGCATATAGCCATATAGGTACGAATATATTATGACATGTATATTATTATAATACAATAATAAGTATAACGTTTTGTACTTCGAGTACCTACCTACCTACCTACCTACCTACCTACCTACGGATACCACTAAATACCACGGAATAGCGGTACATTTTCGTGCTAATCTAGGCGATCATTTTTATTTGTATGTAACCACAATATTATAATATAACCACATATTATTATAGAGCTATATATATACATTATACACATTAATTCGTACAGTATTGTATTTAGTATATATTATTATGTCTGAATACATTATTACCACTGGTTGATGGTATTGTTATACTCTATTATAAATTAACTACAAACAATTTTTTGGTTCTAAATTATAATTACGTATTTAATTTTAATTATTTTGAAACAAATATTTCAGTTATGTTAAAAAATCATTATCTAAATAAATGTAATAATTTTTAAATTTAATTAAAATACTCGTTACTGGTTACCTTTGTTAAAGGTAAGTACAATTGCGATTAATCTTGCATTAATTATTCAAATCTTAGATATAAATTGAAATTTTTTAACCAAAATTTATCAAAGTTCTAACTTCAGATGCTCATAAAAAATGATTGTGGATTTACAGAATTTATTTACCTATTAATCAAAATAAAAATTCAGAAAAATTACAAATATTTACTAGGTAGGTATTTATTCTTAATTTACAAAAACGTTTTGCGATTGTACATTAATTATTGTAGGTAGGTACCTATTAATATATATTAAAAGGGGGACGGAGTTCCCGAGACTGCGATCTCCGTCGGTGGTTCAAAACCCGGCCACGGGCGGCACTTCTCTTCGGGCAGTTAAGGTGTCTGGAGAGAGGGGATCTGCCATCCCCCACTCAGGCATGGCAGATACCTACGCCGTAGGTCCTACGGGTGCCCACTAGAAAATTCTGCCAAACTAACAAACACACGTGTTTAAACCTACAGTACCCTCCCCCACAGATAAAAACCACCCAATAGCCTAAGTTGCCGAGGGTTAATAAGTAAAAAAAAATATATATATATTAAAAATACAGTTTTTTTTAAAAATAATCTTCAAAGAAAGATATAACATCTGCTAGTATAACATACAATTATGTATGGCAAATGACAATAGTCAGATCGAAACATCATAATAAGTACCGTATTATATTATATTATTATGTATTTTAAATATTTAATAATTGCATTTTACCTTTTTTATAATATGTAAAGAGTTTACACCCTGGAGTACACCCCGGAGTGTAATAACAAAAGACTGACTAGGGGACGAGGTGGCCGAGCGGTCTAACGCGTCGGCTGCGGCGCTGGCAGTCGCGGGTTCGATTCTCTCGACCACCGGGCGGCATTTTTCTCCGGGCAAGTCACGGTGTCCGGAGAACAAGTGCCGCCATCTCCCACTCCGGGGCATGGCAGAAACCTACGGGTGCCCCATTCAAAATTCTGCCAAAAATACACCCACGTGTAACACTCACCTACCGTTAAAAACCTACTATTTTAAATATTTATCAACGTTACAAAAATGTATCGATAAAATAATATCAGCCAATTCTTGTCTAAATTCCCATATCACGGTTGTAGTAATACTGAATACACTGGATATCCCACTACCAGAGAATATCTAATATTACCGATTTTACCTCCGCTTTTAATTTCCCTAATGCTTATTATTAGTAGATTTTGCTTTTACCTCGGCTTTTACGTTGTTGCATGGTGCTTTGTTTTAGATTAAAAACAAAGATGGGCGAGGAGTGACTAACTGGTTTGGCATTATTAAATATTCATGGGGATATTGAAGTAAACGTTGAATCAATCATAGATCGATTTTTATCAGTAAAAAATAGATCTATTTTACTATGAAAATTGTTGTAAATATTTTTTTTTCAGATTTTTTGTACAATTTATAAATTTTTTTCATTATGACAAATCACGGACTCGACTGTACTGCCTTTAGGCTTTAAGTGCATGTAGCATGTATATCATATATTTTTTTTTTATAACAGCAAACAAATTTTAAGCAATTAGATAACAATACGTTTATAATAATAAATGGAAAAATTTATATTCCTTATAATATTTATAATATTTTGTATTGTATTATCATTTTTAAATAGCCCCCCCCCCCCCTTGATTGAGCTCCAGCTACGCTACTGTGTCATATGACGAGGATAATATTAAATTATTATCTTATTTTTATAATTTACATTTCACATAATATTGATATTATATCCATTCAGCAAAAAAATAGAATTTAAGTTGAATATAAATCGCGATCAACACATAAACTACCATCTACCTCCTCTTTCTCTCTTAAAGATGTTATCACCGCTCTAGAGACTCTTAAAAATAATAATTCTAACGGACCTGAAGGCATTTCCGCTCGTCTGCTCTATACGCCTTTGATAATAGTACCTTTCCCGATGTATGGAAAATGTCTTCAATTACTCCCATTCTCAAATCTGGTGACCCGTCCTTAGTCAGCAATTATCGACCAATCTCTATCTTACCACATCTAGCAAAACTATTTGAATTAGTCGTTTATCGTAATATTAAAAGGTGTTTTAATCATATTTTAATTGATGAACAACATGGATTCCGCCCAGGAAAATCTACCATCACTAGCAGTGTTACTTTTACGACGTTCATTGCCGAATGCCTCGAATCTGGTTATCAAGTCGATACCATAACAACAGATTTTAAGAAGGCTTTTGACACCGTCAGTCACAATATATTAATAAACGAACTGGAAAGCATGGGAGTTGGTAACCCACTACTATCTTGGCTTAAATCTTACATGACTGGAAGAAACCAATTCGTATCAATCCTGGGCACCTCTTCAAAGTCATTTGTAACAACTTCTGGCGTGCCCCAGGGCGGCCACCTAAGCCCATTACTATTTTCACTTTTTGTCAACTCTATCTCCTTACAGCTTAAACAAGTAAAATTTTTGTTGTATGCGGATGATATAAAGATATTTCATAAAATTGGATCCCCTACAGATTCCACCCTACTTCAGAGTGAATTAGACATTTTTACAGAATGGGTCTCTCATTTAGGTTTAACCCTAAACCTTTCTAAGTGTAACGTTATTTCCTTCTCCAGATCTTTAACACCAATTATAACCACCTACTTTCTTAACGGCACGGAACTTGAACAAGTTTCCTCCATCAAAGACCTTGGCATAATTTACTCGCCTAATCTATGTTTTAGCACTCACATAAATGCAATAGTTAATAGAGCACTTAAAGTCCTCGGGTTCATCATACGTAATACAAAACTATTTAAGTCGGTCGGATGCCTTTGTACATTATACTATGCCCTGGTTCGCTCTCTCCTAGAGTTTGGATCAGTGGTCTGGCAACCGTATTTAGCCAAAGACCAGCTACGACTTGAACGTGTCCAAAATAAATTTCTTAACTTTATTGCCTTCAAAATGAAAATTTATCACGAAAATCATGATTATTCCAACATAAGGCAAGTTTTGAACATCCCCACTCTTTCCTCTCGTCGTGCTAAAGCAGACTTAAACTTCCTAAACTCAATTCTAAGTGGTTCTTTAGACGTTCCTGATCTCCTTGCAGCCATCCCATTCAGAGTTCCTTCGCATTCTTCCAGAAACCAATCACAATTTTACGTCCCAACCCACAAGACCTCCTATGGGCACAACCACACTCTACACCGCATGCTCAGATTTGCAAACAATCAATAATCCTTAGGCCACGAATTATACTATTTATCTATATTATAACATGTAAACTGTGAATTATTTATACTTTTATCAAAATTATTTCTGTATCTAATTTAACTATTTATGTATTCTACCGTACTGTACTTATACCATATTTGTTACACTATATAAAATTGCCGTTTTGGCGTTTAATAAACAATAATAATAATAATAATAATATGATTAGAAGCTATACATCTCCTTTACAATAACTTGGAATAGTCAAGTGAAAAAGCTTAAATAGCATTATAGTATAATATCATTATTTAATTTTTATTTTTTTTATTAGGTTTAAGGCTTTGACGACTAAGGTCATTAGTCTGTAGGTTGGTACGGTTGGTACAGTAGGGTTGGAACGGTTGGTAAGGTCGGTGAGGAACACGTGTGGTCACCCATCCGAGAACTAGTGGCAGCGGCCGTTGCTTACTCTCAATCACCTAGCGTGATTGATTTCAGCCATTGCGCAGCGCCGAGCTACTTATAACTAAATAATAAAATATTTACTATTAAACTCAATGAGTAGCACGTGTGATGTGTCTATAATTCGCAGCCACGGTTCGTTCTACAGCCGCATTCACAGCTAAGAGAATACAGCATAACTGAAGCTAGTTAAAGAGTACCTATAATATTAATATTATACATTATATTATAATGTCTACCCTTTACAGTACTTGCTACGACATTTTCATTTATCACTTCTCGAATTCTTAAAATAATATTGACCCAAAATGAAGATAATATCATAATAAAATACATAACGATAGTTATACATTGTTAATAGTAGGGGTACGCTTGTCTAGATTTACGAATTTATATTTCTCGTTGTGAGTTAGTGACTCATGCCTGATGTTGTTGAATACCTATATAATATGACAAATCCAACGTTTCCACTTGTCTAGTTGTCTATATATACCTGAATACACAACAGACGGAAAACATTATAATTTACAATAATAATATTAATATATTATTATTTATGCACCTTAACGACTAAATTTATAAATAGTAATCATATACTAATATACTATAAGTCGTAATACCCAGTGATTAAGTATTTAAGTATTATGTAGGTAGTAGGTACCTATGTAAACAAGCTGAACATTATTTCAGATTCAAAAGAATTCGTGATTACTGCAATACAGCGATAATAATAAAATTATCGATTATCTTGTATTACAATAATAATCGTTTAAAATAAATATGGTCTTCTCTCGTATATCTACCACAGAATAGATTTTCAGGGTATCGACATTTCAGTCGTTGTTATTATTGGTACAATCACTACAATCGTTTTTTAGTTATAGCATAAATATTTGTGGTCAGGAATATGATCCACATAATAATTATAGACTAAAGAATAATCTAAATAGGCTAATTTAATTCACGCCAAAGTGTCTTCGCTGGTTGCTTCTCCCCTCAAGTCACTCAAATCGCCACATAATAATTTTAAATAAAACATCCATTATGCTTATTATATACTAATTTTTTTTTCTATGTATAGATTGTGTATCATTTCTAAATTTAAAAAAATTTAAATTAAAAAAAAAAAGGTTAATATAAAATTTTGTGTTATCGAAGTCCATGTATCATAACAATAATTCTGTATATTTACAACTTAGGTAATGACGTATCCCGTGCATTCATAAATCATATTTTTAAAATATTCTATTAAACTTAATGTAGCCAAGATGAATTACTCCTATGTAATAGATACCCATTATAAAGAAAATATCAATTTTTATGTACTTACCAACATAGGCGCAACTAGGGGGGTGCTTGGGGGTGCTTCAGCACCCCCAAACTTTAATTTAGCACCCCCAGTTCAAAAACAGCAAAAATTGAAAAATCATCTAAAAAAAATAGTTTTTTTAGCTTTACTTAAGGTTTTTTTTTTATTTCTTCGTTTTTAGCACAAACACAAATTATTGTTTGTAATGATTATAGGTATATCAAATATTAGAATTTAGAATACTTCAATTTTTTTTGGAAATTTTCAGTTAGAAATTTATAAAAGTTTTTTTTCCTTTCATAGCTAACATTATAAATGTTGATAGAAGACTCCTCACAATTGGTACTATCTTAAACAAAAAAAAAGTTTACTGGAAAGTAACATACATTTTTTATGAGCGTTTGAATCTAAAATGTGTACAACATTCAATTTTCAATTTTTATCAGTAAATTAACGAAATTTCATCTATAAATTTTTGATATTTTGTTGTAATTTAAAAACGAATAATCTTAGATACTTGAAATTGTTATCAAATGTTAAAATTAAAATTTTCCTTACATGGTAAAATGTTTAAACAATTTTGACTCTTTTTGAGGTATTTATAACTGAGAAATTTTTCAAATATTTTTAATTATTTTTCAGTTAGCAATTCATAAAATATTTTCCTTTCACAGTTAAGGCCTAATATTAAAAATGTTATATATTTTCACATAAGTTTGTCTACCTATAAAAAAAACGTATACTTAAACTTGAATTTTTTATGAGTGTTCGAACTTATAATTGTCACGATATTCGATATTCAGCGGTAAATCGAATTCCCATTAATCGATTTTTTGGATTTTGTTGTATCTCCAAAATGAATAACCGTAGATTCTTGAAATGTTCACCAAACATTTATAATAGCATTTTCCATACATCGTAAATTCTTTAAACACTTGACTTTTTATGAACTATTTATAGCTATTTATGAGAACATTTTTCAAATTGAATTCAAATACAACACATCCACTACAACGACATTCTCAACAACTATTGTACAGCAAAGCGGTACCCACTTGACCAATTTTTTTTTTTTATCTATTTATACTTCCAGGTTACTATTTTTATCACCTAAATATTATAAAATACCTCATGTATTCATCAGGTATATTACTGTTGCAGATTTACTTAAATATTAGTGTCCTTATGTGTTCAATGTTCATGGTGCATTTAGGAATGGTTATAGTAATTATAAAATCAAAGTATGTTACTTTGGGGTGTGGGGGCGTAGCCCCCTCGGGTTTGTGTTCTCTACATAATTTTAGCACCCCCAGTGTTTGGCCTCTAGTTGCGCCTATGCTTACCAACATTTAATAACTCCATATCTACTGCTACCCAAATATGTAGGCTACTTAGTATCAATATTTATAATTTAAAAAATATTCATTTATTTGCCATTTCTAAAAAAAAATAGATTTTTTAAAATTAAACTTGATACAAAAATCAAATTATGGTAGAAAGAGATATGTCAACTTTTTTAGTTGAATGATATTTGTTTGATAAAATGTTTATTTGTATTTGTAATCATCACTTTGTATAAAACTTTAGCATTGTATACTTCATACCATACTTAACTCAAACTTATAATATACGCTATACTTGTAATATATATCCCCCAACAGAAGCATAATGCTTAAGGCAGTTGCCAGTTGAAAACATGTTATTACTATTATTAAGCATTATTTATTAAATATTTATATATATCATTGTGTGTAATTATTTGTTTTGCTCAATAAATTATATATTATTATTATTTATTATTACTTTAGGTATAATTAATATTGTCTGATGATAATTGGTTTATTGCTTTGGGTGTTCGTAACAATACTTTAAGAGGACACTATATTGTTACGGCCGACTTACGGGTGGCCATGATTTTTTTTTGAAGTAGTAGTATAAGTACGTGTTGCGGTGACTACTGACTAATAATATAATTAGTCGTTAAGAGGACGCTACACCCGCATGTGTTGTCTCCGTCTTACACACGTACGACATAGACAAAACGCGTTTAGGCAGTCTGAGTATAACTCGCTCAATTTTGGTTCTAGAGTAAAAATACCTATTATGAAATTGAATTGTGATAATATTTCTAAGGGCAAGACGCTGCGGTTTTTTTAAAAAATTTAATTTTTTAAAAGTCAAAGGTATTTTAAAAATGGTGAAATTTTTTCTATTTCTAAACGATATAATGAACGTTATATTGGGTATAATGGAAAAACCGCAGCGTCTTGCCCTTAGAAATATTAACACAATTCAATTTCATCATAGGCATTTTTACTCTAGAACCAAAATTGAGCGAGTTATACTCAGACTGCCTAAACGCGTTTTGTCTATGTCGTACGTGTGTAAGACGGAGACAACACATGCGGGTGTAGCGTCCTCTTAACGACTAATTATATTATTAGTCAGTAGTCACCGCAACACGTACTTATACTACTACTTCAAAAAAAAATCATGGCCACCCGTAAGTCGGCCGTAACAATATATAATATAGTTCTGATTATTAAGGAACTCGTTGATGAATCGATTACCAGCTAAATGATTGTGGACGAAGAAGATAAGACACAGATGGAGAGATGATGGAAAACGAAGAAGAATTATCCATCGACCAAGCTTGGTATCCACCCTTTTGGGTGAAATCATTGACCAAATTCCTGGAGGATATATTTCCCCATTCTACGCCTACGGTGATGTAACATCTGAGATGGCCCATTTCCACCAGTATTCAGTATACGACTGGGACACCTGGGCAGCTAGGCTCACCGGTTACAGTGCGGCGACTGCAGTGGTATAGAAGAAGAAGGCCGGCCGAGTGCGAAACAAAAGAGAGGGATGACGGTTAACCGGCCCAGTTGAATGATCCGGAAGCACCACCAGTAATATTTACAAAGCTCCACGTGGACGACCTAGGTGAATCATCGCCACCAAGTGTGAAAGGGCGTAAAACGTCCAACTCGTGGCTTATACTATACTATGTATTGTTACTGCCACGGACTAAGATAAAATGGACTGGAAACGACAGGGTCGGCAGGGATCGGGGGCGGCCACGAAAAGGTGTTATTTAACTGATAAGAACACTGTTCTTGAAGTTTTCAGCGCTACCGGTGGTTTTATTTGGCTACACAATTTCTATCTCAGTCAGTATTTTATACAGAGGGCGCTGTGAACTCCAGGAACACATAGCGACCGCCGACCACCACACTTTGACTCTTGTACATACATTCGTGGCCGTGATAAGCTGCTCGTTTCCAGTCCATTATATCTTAGTCAGTGGTTACTGCCGAGTGGAATGAAGTCCACCATTTCACCCCTCCCTTCTCCTCAGCCGAGGGACATCACACAAGACAGCGGTGATATAGGGAATTGTTACGTGAAAGAGCACTTTACGGTGTCCGATGGTAAGTCACTCTAGTACGAACTCCTGCAGTCTTGCGAGATGGGATCGCGGTTGCTCACACGTGCTCGCGAAACCATCTTACCAGACGCAATGCCTTTATCAACATTTAAAATATTAATCATTTTTTACTCTTGAACCAACAAAGTACCAACTAGTTCCTACCTACAAAAACAGATATTTATGTGAAAAATCGAAGAATTTTTATTGCCCCAAAATATGACTTTTCAATACTTAAATTTTTGATTTTCTGAGTAGTGCGGTACAGACCTTGCAAAACATTGACCACTACTCCGAGGCTCTGCATCTAAACTTTAAATGCTTATGACTATAATGAACTATTTGTCCGAAATTTGATCTTTGTAGATTGAAGTATTCCGGATAATATTATGGTATGATGCCTATGAAATAAAAATAGTATGGTGTCATTCAAAAGAGTTTAAAAAAATTAAAGCAATAAAATTATAACAATAAAAAAATAGTAAGCAATATAATTTTTTTCAGAAAATATGTTGCTTTAAAATGACCTTCATGACATGAATATGTAAAAAAAAATATTTTCAAAAAAATTGAAACTTTACGAAATATATACAACCCATATATTATATGAAAGCTTCAAAGTGATAACGTAATTCACAAACTCGTGCACAATCCAACAAAGATGAAAGCTATAGGTTACTCCACTGGGCTGTCGGGTGCCCAAAAAGACCACCGAACAACAATTTCTGCGGTCCAGACTTTGTGAAGATGGGCCATGTCAACCATGTGTGTGTTGGCGGCCAGCTCATCAATCCATCAACCACGATCAACACTCAACCAACATCGCAGTCGTCAGCAATTTTAATTGGTATCATGTTATTATTTTTCCCCGTCCCACCGTATAAGCACGTACAGTAGGCTTCTCAAGACGCGTGTCCTCGTCACTTCAATCGCTTTTGCTCCAGCTGTCGCAAGCCCGCTTTCACGAGCATTATATTATTATTATTTTTTTTTTTTTTAAAGATGCTTAGCACGAATCCGGTAACCCTGCGCGATCAGACCCGAGTAATGTGTTTGCATGCTCTTGTGAGCCGAGAATTAAAATTATTACAAAACACAAAACATCGTCTCCGGACGAATTAATATTATTTTAAAATAACAATTTTGTCTTGCGACATGCTAATTTATCCTTAAAAATCATTATTCTTTTCCCCACACCTGCCATGTGCTAAGTGCTAACCAATAATTATTCTCATGGATTGTATTGTTGAAAATATTATTATTATTTTTTTTTTTTGTAATTGTTATCAAAATCATTATTTAACTTATTTGGGCCATGTAAAATACAAAAATCTTATTATTATTTAAAAAATCACTCTATCTTACTATTTCACTTTATTAAGTATAGCGTCACCTCTTTCCCCCATTATATTATTATTTTAAATCTTCGACGCGTTCATTCGCCTTTGTACCAAAGCCTACAAACTCCACCGACGTAAATCTTCGGGTTTACAAGCGGTTTAGCGGTGCAGTTCGTAGGTCACAAACTGAGTGTCCCCCTCGGTTTGTGGGTAGAAAAACTTTTGGGTTCAAAAAGAAGTCTGCAAAAACTCCGAACTCTCACAAATCGTGCAAATAATTATCTATGTGACTATGTCCAGCGATTATCGGATGTTGTGTCTTCCTATAAGGCTATGCTGTGGACTCAAACAAATAACAACAAATTGGTCAGTTGGAAATATTCGTACATCGCGATCACATTTATTTCCAGTATAGGTACTGTTAATTTATTGTGTGTGTCTAAGTTTGGTTTTTAGGGCATTTAAATCCGGCACTAGTTATAAAGTAGAAACTAGTTATTGTATGATACATATAATATATTGATATTGAATTATTTGATTTAATTTGTTAGAATAACTAACTGAAAAATAATATGGCATAATGAACATCGGGGCGATTTTTAGATAATAATAAAATTAACATAGAACATTATCGTTGTTGTAAAATATTGTAACTGGTGGATATTTATCGTGTGTTCGTCCTCCAACTCGATCTGCAGCAGAACAACTTCGACTATATTAGACTGATTAGTGATTACAATAAAACATAATAATATAGTACATTAGTACATAAGTGTAACCATGAAACATCTACTGGTCGCTGTCACTGGTTGGGGGTCATAGGTGCGTAATTCAACGCGGTTCGTGTGCCATAAAAGGATTACCAAATACCTACCGACTTCTCCTCGGACGAAATGTCTAAAATATATTCATAATAATATAAGAAAGATGTATGTATAAGAAAGCGCAGAGTTTATTACACACGTCTATACAGACATGTAGTATATTTAATATGCATATTAAATATTGTACAATAGTGTCAGTAGGTACCTGAGCTATTGTTCTACAGATTATTATTGATTCACGAATTCATGTATATAAATAATATTTATTAAATATATAAAGGGTGTATAGAAATACCTAATCAAAGAAATAACTTTTGTTCTAAAAAATATTTTTATTAATATTTTTTTTTTATATATATACAGTTAGTCATGTGCTACATCCTACACTTATAGTAAAAATCTTTTTTTTCTGATTTTTAAATCTGATATAAACGTTTATAGAAATAGCCAAATGTTATTATAGTTTTTAGAAAAATGTTGATTGTAAAAATATTTGTTTAAGTCATTAGTTTTTTTTACATTTCTGAAATCTCATTATTTTTTTTTTAGTACCGAAAGTTGATCCAATCGTAAAAAAAACATTTTAAATTAAAAAGACTTTTTAAAATCTAAATAATATGTTTTAAAACGTTATTAGTTTTCATATTAATGAGGCTTAATTTAAAAAAGGTGCTCAGCTGTTCCGTAGGTTACAAGTGGGTTACTGTATAATGGATAGTATTAAATTTGAATTCAATGGTATAATATCATTGTATAGGAAAAACGATTCTGAGCGGAGACGGTATGTCAGTATAGGTAAAAGACATATTATATACTTATCTATGGTATTAAAAAATATTGACCTATAATAGGTATACCTATAATAAATTCCAAATTAATCATATCACAATATCCATTAGGTACTGATAACGCGTTATACATTAACAACAAACCATGATACTATCATAGATATATAATAGTGTACTGTAGAAGTTTCAAGTACTCACGAATAATATTATACAAATAATACAATCACAACAAAATAACTAAAATAGTGATTCTAGGTTTTTTATGTAATTTCGTCCAAATTTGAACTTAAAATGACTATCAAAATAAACTGCGCTTATGTATTTTTTAAATTTTTTGGTAACAGAATTAACTACTTACGTGGAATCTTGTTTTAAATTTTTAATCCCTAGATATAAAAGTCGAAAATATTATACATTTTTAACTACAAAATAATTATTAAATTTTAAATTTGATACATTTTGTCAAAATTCCAACTTTAAATGCTTATAAATTACGATATGGCTCAGTCCTATCTGACATAATATCATCAATTAGAGCTGGAGTACCGCAAGGAGCTGTAGCGGCACTTCTTTTATTCAACCTGTACACATCAGACCAACCCACTACCAACCTCACCACCATCGGTGACTTCGCCGATGATAAAGCCATCCTGGCTCTTCACCATGACCCTCTCGAGGCATCCAGCAGAATCCAAACCCGACTTGACATCCTCTCGACATGGTACAAAGAATGGGGGTTCAAACTCAATGAATCCAAATCCATCCACTGCATATTCACTCTCAGACCAATAAGCTGTCCCTCTATCACACTCAACAACCAACCTCTCCCGACCGCTCAAAATGTCCGTTACCTAGGCTTATGCCTAGATCGTCGACTCACGTGGGCTACCCACATACGTAACAAACGGCTTGTACTAAATAATCGTCAAAGACAACTTCGCCTCCTCCTATCATCCAAACATCTCTCACTACACAATAAAATCCTCATGTACAAAGTACTCCTCAAACCTATCTGGACCTACGGAATCCAACTCTGGGGTTCAGCCAAAGACTCCAATATAAACCGAATCCAAACATTTCAATCCAAATGCCTCAGGCTGATAACTAAAGCCCCTTTTTATGTTACAAATGATACCCTCCACAGGGACCTCCTCATTCCGACAGTAAAAAACGTCGCCAAAACCCTATATAAACGTTTCCACCTTAAACTTTCAAATCACCGAAACCCTCTCATCCAAAACCTATCTTCCCGAACAATCCCGGGCGACCCTGGCCGACGTTTAAAGCGTAGCTGGTGCCGTGACCTACTAGTTGACTAGTCCACCATCCCGTTACGAAGTGCTATTAATGAATAGCTTCTTCTTCAAGCCAACCTTGATCAATGCCCTATAATTGTATTTCCCCTCCATTGTGCTTATTGTAATTATATTGTTATACGGATTGAACAAATAAAAAGAAATATGACAAAAAAAAAAATGCTTATAAAAAAAATTGTGCCTATGTATTTTTAATATTTTTCAATTGCTATTGTAAAAATACATCAAGAGTCTTGCATTAAATTTTTACACTTTTTGGCATAACAGATAAAACTTAATTGATATTTATAGAAAAAAAAAAAACTAAAAAATTGAAAACTGAAAATGTCCGTAACCAGTTCAAAAAGAGTCAAAATATTTATGGTGTATAGAAAATGCAAATTTAAACATTCAGTGAAATTTTCAAGTATCTACAGTCATTCGTTTTTTAGTTACAACAAAATAAGGAAATCGCTACATTAGAAATCGAGTGAATATCCAATGTTGTAAAAATTTGAATCTCAAACACTTTTAAAAATTTAATTTGACTTTCTTATAGACATTTTTTTTTTGATAAAGGTAAATAATCTTATAAGGAATCTTGTTTTACATTTTAAAACCTTAGATTTAAAAAGAAAAATTTTTACGAATTCTTAACTCAAAATAATTAGCTAATTTTCGTGATTTTTTCATATTTTGTCAATTTTTGAACTTTAAATACTTATAAAAAAAAACTGTGAATAAGGATTTTTAATATTTTTCATCTGCCTTGTATTAAATTTTCAATGTATTTTTACTCAACAAATACATTTTTATTGAAATTCATAAAAAAAAAAAAACTAATAAAATTGGAAACTGAAAATGTCCATAAACAGTTCAAAACAAATCAAAATGTTATTGTGTATAGAAAATGCAAAAATAAACAACCAGTAAAAATTTCATGTATCTACGGTCATTTCTTTTAAAGTTACACCAAAAACCAAAATTGATTTTCTCGAAAACAGATTTTGCGTAAAAATTCCCGTTTTTCCCTTAATTTTTCTTTTGTTTTTCAAGGCGCTTTTGAAAACTACTAGGAAATTTTTACTTTTGACTCCCCAAAGTACCAACTAGATTCACTTTCCTATCAGAAAAGATACTGTTGAAGAAAATCCAAGCACTTTTACTGTCCTAAAAGGTAATGACAGACACAAAAACAAAAAAAATTAAAAAAATTAAAAAATTAAAATTAATAAAAATAAAAATTTCACATCACTGTAAAATCAATACATTCATCGTTTCACTCAGAATCTAAAAATCATAAAAAAATAAGCAACTTGAATTCGACAAATGTTTTTACAATCAAAAGTTTTCTAAAACCCAGTTTTATGAAAAGGCTATTTTCAAATTTTCAACAAATATATATATCATATTTAAAATTTTTATTTGCCGTATTAAAAAATAAAAAATATTATACTATACGTGTAGCGAAAGCGTCTGTAAATGATATGAAATTAAAAAGTATTGATTAGAACAAAAGTTATTTCATTCGTCAGCTCTTCCCGTTACACGCTGTAAATGTACATATTATTATATCGTGTTTGAGCTTTAAAATTTAATACATTACCTACGTATTATAATATGTTCGTATATGACTATAATACACGTATTGCAGCAAATTTATACATATTACATTTTATACATAATAGGTCATAATAATAACGGATTAATTGTCTGCATTCTGCTCAGACCTTGACTGAGATTCGACGACGTATTTTTAGTTTTTACTACTGTAATTTTCATGATTATTATACCATACCTATGTCTTATATGTACATTGTACATCGTATATATTTTAAACCCAGCACCAGCACCGTAAAATATTGTATTTAATTTGGTATATTAAATCATTATATACTTGATATAATAGTAGTATGTATACAAACCACAAATGTGCATATGAATCAATAAGGATGTATTATTGAGAAACACAATATTGCTTGAGGTAGATATATTTTAACATATTTTACTAATATACATATTAGGTAACTAGTAAATATAGAAACATTCTAAAGCAGCGGTTCTCGTCCTTTTTATATAGATATTACCCTAATACTTCCTATAGGTAAACATTTTGAAAATTCCCACGTACCACTTGACGTAAAACTTTTTTTTTTTTTTGCTTATCAATAAATGTACACCTATACATTATTTCATATGTATGGATCCTTAAATTAAGAATTTATATATACTGCATAGTTATGAAATGTAAGCATTTTATGCACAAACGTAAAATTATTATTTTTATTGTTATTATAATGAATATGGATTAAATACTTTAATGAGACGGTTGGTGCAGTTGTTTTGAACGAACAAGGACGTCAATGTCGGGCTTTAAATGTTAGTGACTTTATGTCATAAATCATTTAGTTTATTATATTATTTTTTTGTATTGTATAATATAATAAGTGAGAAAATGTATTTTAAACTTTTGCACTGATATGTTGACACATATAATAAGGGATTATAAACTGTAGAGCTTGTGTGGACAGTTAGTTGGACAAGGTTGATATATTTTAATGTTCACAACAATTTAAATTTGTTTTGAGTAAAGCAAGATTTCCATACAAATGAGCTGCGGTAAGTGTACCGCCGTATACAGAAACGCTGTTCAAAAGTAGGTATACAGGGTGATTCTTTTATCAAACAACACTCATCATTTCAAAAGAATTGAAAGTGTTGTTTGATAAAAGAATCACCCTGTATATTGATGTATAGAATCAATTATTTTAATAACACGAATGCTTTTAGCATATTATGTATAGAGTAAAGTCATCATACCAGTTGTAAAATTATTTAGATATTTCAAACATGGTTTTTACAAATATATAGACTTGCATAATAATAATTAGCAGTTCACCGAGAAATGACTGTCTTTCTGGCTACTAGTGGTTGGAAGTTTACACGCCAGGGCCTATGATAATATTGTGTGCATACACTATGTGCAGTAAAATATATGAAACTTGCAGTAGCAAATTAAAAAGTGTGCCGTACTTTTAATTCATACGCACACTACCAGTTCTATTATTTTAAAATAATTTGGTAATTTGAATTAACATAATCAACAAATAATGAGGTATAAAATGTATGCTAGGTATATATTATAAAATTAACGCAAGACATAAAAATCAGTTCTGTTTGTTTATAAAGTAAAAAGTATATTTTATGAAAATTTGAAAGTATCTATAAATACTTTTTTTAAAGTATTTGTATTTTGTATACTTAAATACTTTTTTTATGCAAATACGTATTTTAAATGCTTTTCAAAATAAGCATTATTAGTGTATACCAGGGATGGCCAAACAGTCGATCGCGATCGACTGGTCGATCTTGGACGATTTCTAAGTCGATCCCCATTATTAGAATTTATTAATTATTCTTATATATTTGCAATTTAGTAGATACACTTATTAAATACATATGTTCGGATTAACCTGTTATTGTGAAATGGCATTTTCTCACATGAAAGTTATAATTTATAGAAGCTGAGTAGGTTAGTTTTAGACTTTAGCACAGCGTCTTCGCTTGGTCATGATGTGCAATGACACGCTTCTACATCAACAATAAAATGTTAATACATTTTAAAATTACTTAAAAATTTAACATGAAACACTCATTTTAGATAACTTAACACTTTAATTTTATTATTTATATAAGTATGTTTATTATTAATATTAAATATTTTTTTTACATTAGTCGATCCTAAAAGAAAAAATATACCCTCAGTAGATCTTAATCAAAACAAGTTTGACCACCCCTGATGTATACGCATTACATATCTGTATTTGAATACTTTTACAAGTCTTTTACAGTCTGTTACTAGATTGATCATTTTATACTGTTTAATTTGGTGTACTTAACTATAAATTATTATCATCTGTTCACTTTGTCAAAGTATTTAAATTTTTGATATAAAATTATATATTATTACATCTATCTATCTATCTATCAACTATCAATATACACTGGCGTCATATAAATACTTTGTCCCACCAATTCAAATGTCGGTACTTAGTACTAAGCATATAACATTTTTAGAAAATATTATAGGAGGAGAGGCTTTAGTCCCTTCAAAAAAATTGGGTTATATGAGGCTATGTATAGGTTAGGTTATATATTATGTATATAAAAATCTGGTGTCACGGTGTTTGTTCACGTTAATCTCCGAAACCACTTAACTGATTTTAGTGAAATTTACAACTACCTAGTAGAAATATGGCATAAACATTTTTTTACAAATATATTTATAAAAAAACTAATCTTTGGCACAGGCAACGCCGGAGAGAAAGTAACTAAGATACTGTCCTAGTACTTTTTTGAAAAATATTTAAAATACGTATTTGGAAAGGTACTTCAAAAGTATATTTAATTAATACTTTTACTTAATAAGACTGGTATAGTGGTACGGGTAAATACTAAATATATTATATACCCAAATATACTCCCTTATCAGTGTTTGGAAGAACGTCGTTCATGAACGTTCATGAACGCACGTTCACGTTCATATATCTATAGTGAACGTCACTCGTTTTTTGCAAATAGAACGTGAACGTGAACGACGTTTATCTTTTTAATGAATTTGATCCATTTTTAAGACGTTCAATTCATTTACCATTTAATAAATATTATATGTATAAAATATATTAATTAATTATATTATAATAGTAATATTTTCATTTTTCCCATAATATTTGTTTGATTGCAAAATATATAAATTAAATACGTGAAATTCCAGTGTCCCCGGCGGCCGGCTAGACATACAACAGCAATAATATTATGATTTCCAAGAATTTGTTATAAACCTAATCGGTCTATCATAATAAGTACCCTAGTTTAGCTTAATTTTATCACAAGAAAATCCTTATAAAAATGTAACTTAAATAACGTGTCGGATATTAAAAATCAATTCAGATACCTTATAAATATTAAATTGTATATGCTCTAAAGTCTAAATTGTATTTTTATTTTTTGATTGTGTCGTATATGTTTAAGGGGTTTTTAATTTTTACATTGACTGCAGGCTAATAATTCATAAAAAATGTAATTAAATGAACGACCTAATGAAAGAGTTCGTTTTTTAAAAGAACGTGAACGCGTTCGTATGAAAAAAACATGAACGTGAAAGTGAACGTGAATGAGTTCAATTTTTTAGTGAACGTTCCGAACACTGTCCCTTATTATACACCTATAGTTTAAAAATCAAACTAATACTTTAAATTTATTATGACCTATCTAAACATTTTGATCGATAATTGAACTTTAACATTATTTATGTATTGATTATGTTATAGGATTTATCATCTTCCTAGTGATCAATTCACCATGTTTCTGCACCAATGGCTGATTCAGAGGAGTGGGTGCAAATATGCAATGATGACCTATATATCCAATGTTCGGGTTATTGTCGCGTTCGGCCTCTGATCGCATAGTGTAGTTGTTTTTTTTTTTTTTAACAAGAAGTCCTCGTTGAGCAACTCCGATGTTCTATAAATAGTATAAACCTGCAGTAATATAAGCACATACACATAGGTACACGAACACGACGATAGGGACTTGTGGGAAGGTCAACACATGGCCGCAGATGACGGACGTGCAGGAGGTACATTTTTTTTATTGTTTTGAAACTTTTTTTTACAATGCATACGAATATATGATATTATATGCATACCTATAAGTTACCTACTTATATAACATATTAGATATATACGTAAGTATATGTAAGCGTGCCATCGTCGCGTGATAGACAATGATTACCTGTTAGGACTTGGTCGATGCACTTCATATACATATTATACTTTTGACGAACCGCCACGCGAGTATCGCATTTGCATAGATTTATTTCTTCTTCTTCTTCTTCTTCTTCTTCTTCTTTTCAGCTTAACGGTCCATTCCTGAATGGTGTCCTGACCAGCACTACCAAATATACCATCACAATGATCACATAAGATGAGAGAGCTCTCTCAGTCTCCCAGTCTATAGGCATCTCTTTATTGGTGTTCGCTATTTGGTCTACCACTGCAAAATGTTTGGATATATTAAAAATGTACCGTATAGTATTCGATATTAATAAACCACATCTTACATATATACAGAGTGATCCAGCAACCATGCTCAACGCCTGTATATATAAAAAAAATACAGGAGACGGAATTATGCGTATAATGTACTTGTACGAGTAGGTTACACCGCTCAGTGTTGTGAAATATTTTGTCAGAATTTTTCACACGACCCATTGTTAGGTTACCCACTTTATAGTTCAATACAACTATACCTACACTGTACAATCACATGCAAAATAATACCATTATACGGCAGTACTACGTATACTGTATTTATGTATACACATTACACATGGCCCATGGGTAGTGATGCGTAAATATAATGCCAATGTCAATGCTACAATAATAATTATTATACACCCTATGGCCTATACATTATACATATACATACCTATGTAAATTTAATTTCGACCAAAAATTATTCGATCATCGATATACAAATGACGTAGTTTTTTTTTTTTGGGGGGGGGAGTGATGCGAACAGATTCCCAGAGCATTTTTTTCATGTTATAATATAATGTAGGTAATGTACCTACCGTAGAATACTTAAGTTTACCTAAAGATATATATGATATGGATTATGGATAGTGATGATCACAATTAAAAAAGGCTAAAGTGCCACTTACCTTATCTTTTTTTTGAATATTCAAACCAGAACATTTAGTATAATAGATTTCACCAAGGCTTAGCTACAATATATAAGATTTAATTTACCTTGCATTAATAATTTACAAAAGTCTCAACAATTAGCTAAGAAACCTTCATTTTTGGTAGGAAAATCTGGTGTTGCTGAACTGCGTGATGACTATTATTATTTATTACCTAATTAATTAAAATTTGTATCAAAAAGTATAGAAATGTTAGAAATATGCCCTAAAACCAAAACAAACTCAAAAATTACAAGACTAGCTTTTTCTTAGCATAAAACGTACCTATTTGTTTCTTACTCTGATATTTTTGAGATTGTGTAAAACAAATATACAAATGTTATAAAACTTCTGCCCTATTTATAACTATGCCACCACTATAAATTACATTATTAATATTTTTTGAGGGGGCTAATGACTCCCCCACCATACAGTGGCATACACACACACACACCGTACTATTAAGCAGGTAGAACTTAGAAGTGGGTATCTGACTACTGCAGGCCATACAATAATAATAATACCTCAGGCGTTGTCACGTTCAGTGACCTTTGGACTCCCGACATGATAGTGCAAATAGCAATGCCGTCTAATATTGACCTATTGTCTCCCCAATTAAAATTTTCAAAAATAAAATTATTAAAAACAACAAAAATCAAATTCATGAAGGTCTAAATAAACCATCCTCTTTGTCTCCATCTCCGCCTTCTTCTCTAACAATATAACATTTTTCAATATACGATAATGGTCGAAACTATTTTTAAAACCAAACCACTACGCTGCTTTTATCTCGATTGAACCAGACCCATTAATTATGGCAACATTCATAAACATAAGACATAAGTACATAACCCACCAGAATCGTCTATATAGCTAGGGGCAACCACATACCTCCAACAATGCACCAAAGACTATGCTGTCTCCGTATTAAAACTATTCAAGGAGTTCTTATAGGAGGGTTAAGAATTAAATTAAAAAATTTCATCGGCCTAAACAGTGGCTCTTGTAAACCCAACTCATCCCATCTCAAAGTCCAAACGGGCAACCGGACGACTATAGGGAATTAATTCACTTTCTTAAGGACAGTAATGCCCAATACCATATACTCAGTGGCGGCTCGTGGTTAAAATATTTGGTGGTGCACACAGTGGTGACTTGTAATGTTTAAAGTAGATGGTAACTATTGCAAATTCTTTAAAAAAAGAAAAAAATAAACTCCAAATTCAAAATGTTTGAATGAAAAAAAATATAAATATAAAATACGGGTGGAATGCCAATACAGCGATATCGTCACAGATAAGCAACTAGGTATTCAGCAATTGCCCAACAAAGTCACCGAACTAGTTACCGTTTCGGCGTTGTGCGCTTGAACGGTAAACAATTTATGCTCATTTGCATGTATTTTGTTCCAATCTACTGATCGACCTAATGAGATAATTTTTCAGAAAACTGATTTAAATTCCAAATAATCGACGTTTAAAAATTACGAAATTTCAAAATATTCAAACTAAATTTATAGTTATTGGGAGTTAAATTGAGAAAGTTGGACTGACCGATCTCAAGTAGACATAATAATGAATTCAAATCATTATTAAAAAGTATTATCGCATTAGTAAGTCGGTTAGTATGATGGAATAAAGATTGGTATATTTTGGCAAAAATAACTGTCCTCCGCCTATCCCGGAGAATTTTTTATTTTGCATTACACAGAAATCAACTAGGTCTTATATTTTAACCTAAAATTAATGAATCACGGTATGTAAAATTAAATTTCATAATTAACTTTTTTTTTTGTTATTTGCCCTTGAAATTAACTGACAAATGTCAGCAGACAATTAATTATTCTTTCCCTTGAATGATAATACATTAAAAAATAATCCACCAGACCAAAATAAATATTTAATATTTTAATTATTTATATTTATCTTATAACACCTACGAGTAGGTAATTTAATGTATGTGATTACTGATTATAATTAAGAATTATTTACTCATTCTTTAAATAAAAGCTTTAGATAAATGTATAATATATACTTTTTATTTTTATCATTATGGGTTAAACATTCATAGACTCGGGTCGAAATAATAAACATATTTCATTACATTAACATTATAATGAGAGTCAGTTGTATAGGTACTAATATGTTGTACTACATACATATCAGTGTTTCAGTAGTAACCATACTCAAACAAAACTAAACGTCCTTGACTAGATTTAGTAACATTTTTTTTTGTTTGAAAACACAGCAAACAATAAAATATTATTATAATTATTATTCTTTCTAGTTTGAACTAACAGTATGTATAGGACAAGTGTGTTATGGTTGTGTACTCTACTGTGGTCAGTTGGCCTAGCAGTCACACCGATACCATCGCGGTCACCAGAAAAAAATAATAATGTTGACTGTACAGGACCTATTGCATTTACATCAACTGGGAGTACATCAGTCCATTCTACAGGTCTGGTAGCGTATAAACAGAATATCGTTAACCTAGCTGTTACATGGGATCGTGAGGTTGGTGTCTATACATGCGCTTGTTCTGGCCTCCATCAATTTTCTTTCTCTGGTTCCACTGAAGAAAACACAAGGTAATATGCATTGGTTACAAAGGAATAGGATTTTTGACAACCATTCTAATAAAATCATAACATAGGATGGTGTTGAAGAAAAGATTAAACAACGGTAAACAGTGGACGCCAATTATAGCAACAAAACCAAGTGGTGGATCAGCTACAATACTTTTGGAAGTAGAAAGTGGAGATCAGGTAGCTGTATATTTGGATGGGAATTCAAAAAAATTCAATGCTAGACACGGACAAGACATAGATGTTACATCGTTCAGTGGTTACAGAATAGCAAAATAAAATAAAGTGCTGTTTTACTTACTTATAACAAAATATAAAATTTGTAATACCATTTAATAACACCTAAAATTTAAAAAAAAGAAAAAGAATCTAAGCTTGAAAATTGCTGTGTAAACAGCAATTTATACTGAAAATCTTAATTTGATTTTTCAAAAATATTATTTATAGATACCTAAAGAAACATTAACAGAATTTTAATATGCTGTGTGTTACTGGTAAGTAATAGTTAGTAATACATTAAAAATTGATTAAATATATCAAATCTTAAATATTAAGTATTAACACATACACACAAGTAAAGATTAAAAATAATAAAGGAGACATTATCTTATTATTAACAAATCCATTACCACAGATTTGAAAACAAAACATTATTTTATGAATAAGTAAAAGTTAACCACTTTTAATAGATACCTAGATAGATAGATATTTTATTTATTATTATTATTTCAAATAATAATTAATTTATACGTTTATTTGCAATAACTATCTATCTATAGTAAGTACATAATATATTCACAAATAAGTATTGAAATAAACCATTGGTAATTAATTTTAAAATTATGTTGATACCCATAATATTCATACATATATCAATATAGTTTTGTTATTTTTTTTTTTACTATTAGGAATTGTAAATATAATAACATTTTGTTTAAAATAATTGTATTTGGATTTCTCAATATGTTTGTCTAATAAATATTGTTAAAAAGTAATAACGCATCAAAACCACATTAGTACATTTTTTTTTTAATATTAAGCTCTTAACATTTTCTATATACATTAAAAAAATAGCAATAAATAAAACATTTACAGCATATTAAAATACATAAAAAAAAATTAAAATAAGTAACTTGCTTTCAAATTAATCTTCTATGGCTAATAACAGAGATAACTCGGTATATAATAATAATAATAAAAGGAATAATAACCAATTACAAACTGAGCGACAAATACAAAATAATATTTTATAGAGAAGTTTAAAAACTCGTTGCACTTATAAAATAATCATTTAAATTGATTATAAAAGTTGATTTATTAATATAAAATATAAAATTAAATTTATAATAAAATAGGTTTAGTTATTAAATAAATTCACAGCTTTTTGAAATATTTGTTTTGGGATATATTAGAATAAATGGCACCGTGCTTTGGACCA
Source organism: Macrosiphum euphorbiae (assembly GCA_949089665.1). Lineage (NCBI taxonomy): Eukaryota > Metazoa > Arthropoda > Insecta > Hemiptera > Aphididae > Macrosiphum > Macrosiphum euphorbiae. Next base: position 115,351,201 of record CARXXK010000001.1, read on the forward strand.
CAATAGATTATTTAAATTTATTAAACATATTATTTATAAATAAATATATTTTTATTAACATTTTATTAGTTTGTATTATTATACCTAATTTAAAGCAGCAGATGTTAATAATGCAACTCCTCTTTCATAAAATGTGTGATGATCTTGTCCGGGAGCTACATCTAGTTCTACAGTGAATAATAATTCAGCTCTAGTAGAATTTAAATATACTGGTAGAGACAGTTTATCAGGTCTTAAGTGTTCTTCTGCCGATACACTGGAAAATATAAGTATAATTTAGAAAATAAACTTTAATAACACATTTTTATTAAATAAAATACACTTACTGTGTCCATCGTAACAATGTCACTGGTAAATCAGTCATTATGGATGAAGTTAACAACAACTGATTATTACGACATTGTGCACCCTGTAGTTTTAAACCTTAGAACATAAAAAATGGTTATCAATAGAATATCATTTTTTTTTTTTTTTTTTACAAATGCTTACCAATAACACCAAAGCTACATTCGTCCTGTTGAACTGAATCATACTCTAATGCATCAGTAATAGTCACATCTAGTATTAATTCTTCTAAGGACCAAGAGTTAGCTTGTGCAATACACTGTCTGGTAGCTGTTATATAAGCTTCTGGATTTAATAAACCCCCAAGCCACACTGGGAATGACTATAAATAAAAATAGTGTAAATATAGAATTAATACAAAATAATTGTACTCAAATGGTTTTAATAACTTACTTTGATTTGATTGGCACCTCGTTGAGAAACAAGCTGTGATACTTGCTGTAGTTGCTTGACACGTTGGCTAAAGTCAGACACCCATTGGATTACTGTACATCCACTGGGCACTGTGTATCGACGCCAACCAACTGGCAATTTTCCTTTGACCAAATCACTGAATAAGCTTCTATGATAGTTGGTTTGTTTCTTTTCACCCTGTGAATAACAAAAAATAAATAAATAATACAAAAACACTTGTTAAATCATTGAACATACTTGGCATATAGCTACTACTTCATTTAAATCATGAATAACTTCCTGTAATAACTTAGAACCGAAGTTGACTTCTCGTTCGAAATATCGATAAAGAGGATCCTTAATGTTCTCTACAGTACGTTTTAATGTCTGAAGTGATTGAGGTAAAAGTTGCAGCCAGGTAGTTGCTGAGTTATGCAATGTTCTCATCCAAGCTGGACGACCATCGGATGTTGGAAGTCCAATACTAGAATCAGGTCCTCCATCTTTAACAGCTTGTTCAGTAACATAAGCAAGTTCATCTTCATCCTCGAGTTGTTGCATCTTCAATAATTTGCTTACCAAATCGGTACCTATTTAATTATGAATTAATTTATCATACATTTATCAAAAATAGTTACTTCAAAGTTCTTGACATACCTCTAGTTGTCAGTAGTACTTTTTCAGCATTGTTTGGTAATCCTAACCAGGATGGTGATTGTCTATCTGACAAATTTTCAATCCAATGTAAAAAGTGATCTCGTCTTGATCCATTGGGCATTGTAATATGCCTAAAATAAAGTTATTTAGTTAAATATTGTAAAATATTTAAATAAAAATAAGTATATTAATTGGTACCTATTATCTCCTCCAACACCATCTACATTAGCTACTAATGCAAATCCTGTTTCAAAACTACGTGCTGTGAACAACTTGCTTAAGAATGATGTCAATAGCCTTTGATCATAGTCATTGTCAATTTTACCACCATAAATACATTGTGACAATAAAGTAACTAGTGCGTCCCATGGAATTTTCTCAGGAGGTAAATTTGTACGGCTCTAAATGTTGATTAAATTAATTAAACAAATTCAAAATCTATTTTATTACTGAAATAAAAATATACTTTGGCTGTTGTTTCAATCCATGTATCCAAGGTGTCACAAGCAACTCTTAGATCAGATTCATTGAATTCATAATGTTTGGCCCAACCAAGTGGAGTATAACGTAGACGCTCTTGTACAATAGCATGGAACCATGCAAGTAAAAAGTATAATCTGGCTCTTTCATTAGGTACTTTCATCATGCGAGATGCCGGAATCTAAAATCACATTATATTTAATATTTCGCTATTTAAGTATAAAGATTTTTAATGTTTACAGTATTGAATGTTCGTAACAAATTGGCTTTTACGCCAGGTGGAGGCTCAAATACAAATATGCGTCCTGCTCTCAATAAATTGACGGGTACGGCAGAATTTATTTCCATAGTTAAAAATAGTCTGAAGTTAGTATGTGGTTGAAGACTGTGTAGTTTCTTTTCAAGCTGTACTAACCATTGAGGAGCCAGATGAACATTTTTCAACAAGACCCATCTTAAAATTATGAAAAAAAAATTAAAACATATTATTTAATATTACATTTTATGTTGATAACACATTATGTTGCATACCGTCCAAGACGAACTGCGGAATTTATAGCTTCGGTAGCTTGGCGGAAACCTTCAGCAGAACCAATTGCTACAGATGACAACAGTTGGTTATGTTGAGTGGCAAGGTCATCAACACGCCCAGAAGCATCATACCCAGGGGCCGAGCACAAAAGTGCTGGAACACTACAGTCCAATTCATTTAGGACAATAGTAGCCAAGTCAGGTTCACGCTCTGCTGAAGAGGTTAATTGAGTACCTAAAGTTGCTTCGACAAATAGATTAGCTGATGCTATCACTCTATCTGGTCGGAATGCCTAATTTTAGAATTAAAAGAAATATAAAAAACTTATATGTATATCACTTAAATTAAAGAAATGGATTATTAGAAATACTTGAATAGCAAGAAGTTGATACATGGCAGTAGCCACAGGACTAAACGGAGTTGATTCGTCCCATAATTTAGGAACACATTGTTCAGGTGTATTTTGTGCAAGCCATGGGCCAAACTCTGGCATTTCCTCTACCCGTTCTGATAAATTTTTAAATGATGAAATTCTATGTGATAACCTAATCATGGCTTCAATTTGTTCTTGGTTCAGACTACTAAGAGAACCCTGTCCTGATGAGTTATTGGAACTCAAAACTCCTTCTTTACCTCGAAGGAAGAATTGGAACTCAGAGTCCAATATATTACCAATTGGCGATCCCTTTAAACTAATTCGACACAACAATATTGCTAATGTCAACCTATCATTATGTAACATTCCTCTGGCTACCCTTTCATAACATACCTAGAAATTATTTAATGGTTGTTTTAATATCAATACAGAAAATAATTTTTTAATTCTTACAGTGAATAAATCCTTAGTGACAATATCTAATCGAGATGTGTGATCAGTGACAGAAGCCAATCTCGGATTAGACAATAAAACTGAACTGAAGATATCCAAAAAGAATTTTAATGAATACTGATAGAGGAAATGGACTTGATTTAAACTGTCCATAGTGAAATACATGTTACTACAAGCTTGTGCTAAAGGTTTATATTGTTGCGAAACTGTTTCTATTTCAGCAATAACTTTGTCTGTTTCTTCCACCTTTTTGCTGATATCTGCTGCTTCTTGTTTAAGTCTTTCTAATGTTGTTATTACAGAATCATTGTCCAATATTTTACCTTTAGCTTCATTTAATGCTTGTAACAGTGATTTTTCCAACTGTCTCAAACGCAAGTGGAATTCACCTAAAATAAAAGAGGTTTATATTTTTAATACACTGCTTGATCAATAATAACATAATAATAAATAATTAAATTTATTAACAAATAGATATACCTTGAAGTTTGAGTAAGTCAGATCGTTTTGTGTCAATATCAGGCCTTTCAGCTTTCAATACACGATCTAAGCATTGACTTTGTAATGATGATCTAGTTACTGTAAAGTTGACAAACATTACTCTAGAACATATGTCTGGTGAAAATTCAACAGTTGGATCACGAGTAGACAAGAATATCACAAATTTTGGTGATAAATCTATATCTTGGTCTCCAAGTGTTATTAAAACACGACCTCCGGTACGACGAAGTTCTCGATTTAATACAGGATTCAAAATTGGATCATAGTTTTCAACATCCTAAAAGTGTAAGTAAACTGATGATGTAGCTCTTAAAATTTTTAAATTTAATTAATACTAAAATTATTCCCAACAATCAATTACATTAGGATGTTTTTCTAAAAATAAAAACAATATGTTTGAGATGATTATGTGATATCAATCAACTAAGTTCTTTAAACAGTGAGAAAAAAGAACATCAAATATTTTCATGCATTGATAACAAAATAATTATAGAATAAATTTACTTACTTGAACAAGCAATGGATTTCCAAAACGTAATGCAGATTCGAGATTTTTTCTAAAGGAATCATCCAAGAAACTTGTTTTTGTGATCTTAGCATCTGCATACTCTTTGAGAATAAACTCAGTTGCTTGTCCCGATGGATCAATTATTAATGGATATCTATTGTATCTCTACAATTAAAAATAATAAATTAAACAAAACAGAAAAATTATGAAAAAGATTGACATACCTTCAACATAATAGCATTTTCGGTACATAAGTCATCTGTAGGTAATGAATTAGCGTGCCAACGAAGTCTTTCATCAGGATTTGACAAATATTCAGTCAATGCTATATCAGATCTATACTGAATACCAGCTAAGTATAAATGCTGACACCAGGTTGTAAATAGATTTTGACGATACTAATATAAAACATAAACCATTGATTAGAATAGAATAGAATAGAATAGAATAACATATATAAATATATATATTATTAGCATATATAAACAACACTAACATGTTGATCAAAGTAACCAGCATATGCTAAATAGGCTGATGATAGAAGAACATCTCCAATAATTGTAGCCATCTGAGATCTGAACGTATCCCTTGTGCTCTCCCATCTTTCTCTTTCGATCACCAAAGATTTTAAAAGAGCAATTGATCGATCAACCTAAGAATATATTTTATTTATTTAGTAAAAAAAAAAAAACCATTAATTCATAAGCATACTTTGCTCTGGACATTTTCTAAGTCTGATTTAATTGCTTGAGCTTGTGAAATTAGTTGTGCATACTCTTCTTGATATTCAGTGATTGTTTGTTCTAACTGAGCAATAAGCGATGTAGTTTCTTCATTTTTGACTTTGTTTTCTGATGCTTGATTTTCGAGAGATTTTAATTCATCTCTTAATGGTTCCACTTTTTTTAGTACATCCGCATAACTAACCTAGAATATAAAATATCAATATTAAATTTACTAGTGCAGTTTGAAAAAAGATTTAGATAGAATAGAATCAAAATTAAAATTAATACCTGAGCTATAGCCCATTTAACCATAGGACCACAAGCCATACTAGCACGATTAACTTTTTCAAATGTGTAATCCGGGTTATTCAAATACCTACTATGCATTTTTTCGCGAACATCATCACTGTAAAAACAATATTTTTATTAACATTTTTATTTTTATGATTCACTTTTGAAAGTTTTCACTTACGAAATATTTTCTGTACTAAAGTTGTTAACGATTGAATTAATGAAATTCTCTCGCATGACAACTGCTCTGATAGCTTTCCAATCAGATGCATTTTCGCCAAGCAACAAACAAATGGATTCTAATGCCAACTTAACAACTGCAGGTGGATTAGCCATTGATCGTACCTCAACTAATTGTTGTTTCTTGATTTCCTTTACAGCTATAAAAGTATATATTTTGTAGTGAACATTTTTAAAAGCATTTAAATACTATTGTTAAATATTTAATCGTAGATTACCTTGTTGAGCATCCATGACCGCAGGTTCAACATGTGCAAGATCAGCCATAACATCTTTTCGTTTTTCTGAAATTAATACTTGTTGTTTCTTGATTTGTGCTTGTATTTCTTGTGATTGTACTTTACGCTTTTCAGCTTCATGCTGTTCTTTAAACATTTGCTGTAATTTGGCATTAGCTGCCTCGTTTTTGGTGTTTAATTCTATTGATTTGACTGCTAATGATTTTTGCATCTCTTCCACCTGCTCAACTGTTTCAGCTATTTTTGATAGACCAACATTCAAATGGAGTTGTTGTTCTTCAAGTTCAGCTCTCTTTTCTTTATGTAATTTTACAAAATGATTAATAAAATCCAAATAATGTCTAGGGGTAATTGCCATTGTTCTTGAGCCTCTTTTCACCAATCGGCTGTTTGCTTTATGTAATGTTTGGTGTACATAAACAAAAGCATTCACAACTGCAGTACGATAATCTGGAATACTAGGAACTAGAGAGCAAGCAGATGGGAAGAAATCAGGAGCTTTCCACATTGGTGGTCCATCCAAGTCAACAGATCGAGTGAATTCTTGACCAACCTATCGGGAATAAAAAAAAGTTAAAACATTTAATTCTGAGTTTAATTGAAAATATTTACTTGGAATAATGCTGTATCTGACCAGTCTCCAAACCAATTAAGGACACATCTGTTAAAAAGAGCAGGAGAGGTAGCTGCTCTGTCTTTTAATCCTTCTGAACTAGGATTCATAGTGAAAACAACATGCAAATTCCTCATTACTTGACCAGTGAACCATTTATAAAGTTCTTCATTTGAATCTAACATAAGACCTTCTCTTTGACTTCCTTCTTTACATTGGGTCATTAAAGTAGTATATTCGTCTCCTAAAAGTTAAAATAAATTTAAAATGAGGAACATATGATATGAACTCTTTAATTATTACATACCTTCAAATAAACCAGGAACTTCTCCATTAGCCAACAAAGTGTTCATACGTTCAAGGAAACCCGATTCCAATACATTTGATTCATCCAGTATGAATGTTATTTTCTCATTTTTACATCCAGATCTTCTCAACACTGCTCTCAGATCTTCATCAAAGTCTTCGCTTGTGTATTTGTTATGTACCTAAGAAAAAATAAACAAATTAAATAATTCTAGCAATTGTTTTTGTAAATGTAAATTCGTACCTAGTTGCACAAAATTGCAATAAATAGTAAAAACTAACTACAGATTATCTGACAACTGAAGATACTATAAAATAGAGTAACAAAATAATTGTGCCTTTGGTAATGCCAACGCTGCAATTCTTGGTAGAAATATAGTATACTACATGAAGTTGGTAAAAATTGCTTTATTTCAGAACACCTTCGTTTATTCATTAGCGATAACGGGTCTTATCAGAGATTTTAAGCGCATATCTATCAGACAATTGGGTTTTAGTTATGATTGAAACTACGATGTTCCGATGCATCAACATTCAACACGTTCAATGAGCTGAATTTCAGAACGCTATAGCTTGAAAATACATGATACGATGCATTTTTGAACATGTTTTATCATTTCAATGGAAATACATATCCACAGCGTTGCATTACCGCAGGCGCAATAAATTTAGTTGTACAATTTTACTTACTCTGATTTGGAATACAGAAAGACCATTCATAAATGCAACAAATCGTGAGAGTGTAGTCTTGCCAGCTCCAGAAACACCAATTAACAACAAATGACCTTGAGGTTGTCTAAATATCCTGTCTATCCGTAATACATGATCCAATACTTCATCAAAAAGTACAATTTTTACATCTAATTCTTCTTCGTAGAAGACCTAAATAAATAATGATACAAAAAATATTAATAACTATAGAATAATGATAAGATGAAAAATCATTTCAATACCTTTAGTCTTGCAGCAACATAATCTCGTAATTGTTTTCTTTCAACAGGTACATAATCTTTATGTAACCAATTACTATAAAGTATTGGTCTTTGAAGAGCTTCTTCTTTATTAATTCCAGGAAAATGTTTCATGGCAACTATATCAATATTTTCGTTTGTCCATTGACGTTCAACATCATCTACAAGACGATCTTGGAAGAGGCGTAATGCTTCATGTGCCCACAGACGTACTAAACCATCAACACTTAATGTTTCTAAAGGTCTAAAATAATTGTTTTATTTTATTATTATTTAATATTTATTCATTTTAGAACAATATTTTAATCAAATAATAATATTTGCATTATAATTAAAATGGGTTCGTTTATAAGATGAATTACCTGATTGCCTCACAAATTCCTCTAACCCAACGTGTCATCTCTCTAGGAGAATATACATAATGAGGTTGCATGTCTTGAGTAAACCGATCTTGAGATGCTAAATAAAATTCTACCATTGCATTTGTCAAGGGCTCTGCATAACCACGAAGGGTAGGAATTAATCGCAACATTGCTCTGCTGAAGGTTCCATAAATCTAAATAATTATTGAAAACAATAAATAATTTTAAATGAAGAATTATAAGCATATTATAAGTAATTTACCTGTTTCAAAGAGGTTTCACCAGGGTAGTCAACATATATTACTGGGACATGGCGTAAGAATCTATGTGATAAAGGTTTTCTACCAGGATCTGTCGGTGGATTACATGCTCCAACAAATTGTATTCTTTCCAACGATACCCAAGCTTGATCTCCAGTTGGTCTAGAATTATTTAAAATAAATATTAGGATTATCACCAATATAAAAATAAATTAGCTTAATATGCAAACATCAAATAATAGAAATATTTATTTACTTGTAAAAACCTCTTCGTTCCACTAATTGTCGCAAGAATGATATTACTCTTTGAGTACCATAGTTATCCATATCGGGTAAATTGATTTCATCACAGAATAATACCAACCATTTACCAAGCTTCATGCAAAACAAAATAATAAGAATAAAAACTTTAATTTTAATATTATTATGACGTTTGTTGCTTACTTGAATAGGAGAAAGAAAAATTCCATTAGGTGTTTTTCGGTATTCACAGTAATGATCAAACGTTTTTAATAAAAGTTCTGGGGTGGTTGCTGATGAAAAGTTCAAGCCAACAACTTCCATATCAGGAAGAGCTCTTAATGCCGAAAATAATGTCATTGTTTTTCCAGAACCAGGAGGACCACATAAAACTGAACACATTTTTAAATATTAATTTTGGTTTTACTGTTTTTCTTTACTTAATGTAACTGTTTTAATTGCTGATTATTAACTTACCCAAGGGTTTATGTTCTGCAAGCCATGTGTATAACAATGTTTCATGTCTTACAGTATCTAATGTAGGAACAACAACATCAGGTGATGCAACTTTATGTGTTTCGACTTCTACTTGTGGAACTCTATTAGACCAAGGAACCCAATCTCCATGGACATTGACCTGGTTAGAAAATTGTTTTAATAAAATATTTAAAATATAATCCACATAGGAATAACAAAAAATATTTAAAATATATTTACTTTGAAGTATAACTATCAATTATGTAACTAAATTATTTAAAATATAAAATAAATATGTAATTTACTATTTAGTCACAGATTAACTATTTCAAAAACTTACTTCATAATCAATAATGTTTTCAGTCATTGGCGGTAAAGCTACAGTTGTTACAGATCTAATGAATTCACCAATGTCAGAACGCACTTTCAATTTTGCATCACCAGCAAAACTCCATAATAAAGCATAAACTAAGCATTTTGGAATATACTGTTCTAATTGGTCATGTGGAAGTGGAAAATCTGAATGAGTCCTATTATATTGAAGAACATTCCTGAAAACAATAAAATTAAATATAATAATATTTGTACATGTTAAATATCTTTCGTAATATAAAATAAATTACCTAATACTTTGATTGATCATAGAAAACAATGATCCAAGAGCTCTTAATCGGGTAAAGTCCATAATATGTTCTTGTTTTATAGCATATTCTAAGCATCTAACAACTAAGCCATCTGATGACAAATGAGGTTGTAACATAGTCACAATATCCAACTGAAGCTACATAAACAAATAATATTTAACTTGACACATAAAACCCATTGAATATATGCAATTAATACCTGTAAAGTTGGGGACGTAAATTGTTCAACATTAGATCCTGATGTTGCAGAAACTGGTTGAGGAATAAGAGATATTGAATCTTCATCTCCTTCATCAATAGGTATGCTTTTTAAACGACTTAAATAATTTTCAAATATCATTTCAGTAGTTAAAACATCCTCACTAAACCATATCATACCACAACGAGATACAGTAGCAAGAGTGGCATATTTTAAATCTTGTACCTAAAACATTTAAATTATCATAAAATGTATTTCACATAAACTATAATCATCATAATATTTTTCAATTTTAAAAATAATCCATTGAATGTAATGCAATATAAAATGGTCAGATTGAAAATACCTTCTCTGTCTTACAAACGAATAACATAGCACATTGTAAGCTTAGCAGATCAATTTAGCTCTGTTAGTTTAAAAATTTGAGTGAACGATCTCTTATAAAATTTAAAGCTAAAATTATTATCTAGTGAACCTCATGGGTTTTTATTAGATTTCAATTTTTAAGCAAGGTATGAGTATTATAAAATGCACAAGCAATTTACACAATTTTAAAACACTCATAACTTGTTATAAAATTAAAGTATAAAAACCCTATAAGTTTCATAATATTCTTAATTCTAAATTTTATGAGAGGTTAATTCACTCTAATATTTGAACTAACAGAGCTAAACGTGATCTACAATACGTATGTACAATTAGTGAGCGTACAATTACATACATAAGTGCAGATGTAGCGCCCTCTTAAAAGACTACTGTGAAAATAATGCTATATTTAAATCACAGAAATAAAAGTAAAAGAATGCAGGGAAATAAACAAAAGTAGTTTTAATTATTAAAATAAGTCAAACTTTAATATATACTATTAATACTAAATATCTAATATTACAATCTAGTACTTACCTCAAACATAATTCGAACATTGGGTGGAAGTGATAAACGTTCTCCATTTGGTAATGTTAATAACTTGTTATCATCCAAAACAGAATTTAAATTTTCAACCCATTCAGGATCAACATCACCATCAAAAATGATCCATTGTCTTTTGTTAATTTCACCACGAACATTATCAACAATTTTTCTAAAATTTAAGCATTATAATTTAATAATTTAATATTAATATAAAGTTATAATGGGATATATTAAATTTAAAAACATAGTTTAGACATTTCTATATATTTCTTACCTTAATATATGAGTAAATAAGCCATCAGTCCATTCCCTAGTATTTGGGTCTAAAGCACCATACAAAGCTTCTTTAGATATGGCCTTTGGATCAATTACATGAGCTTGTCCTTCCATTCCATCAATTCTTTCAAGAGCTTTTAATAATACTTTCCAAGCACTAGATTTACCTGATCCACTTGGACCAACCATCATTAAGCCGTGATTTAGTTCACAAATTTGATAAAGTTGTAGCACCTAAAATTACATTAATTTATTTTATATGATATTATATTAATTTATGCAATTAATACAATGACAATCAATGATTGAAAATACCTTCTGAATCCATGTCTCCCCCATATAACACTAAGTAAGCGTGTAAATACAATTTTCAATCAATAGTAAATTAATTTAATTATGGAGAGTTAATATAGAAAGAAATGTTAAGTAATTTATATTTAATATGCTACCTTTTCCATCCAAGGACCACCAAGCTCGTCATCTTCTCCACAAACATAGTATTCTTCTTGGCATACTCTTCTAATTTGTTCTTTCAGTTCTAATATAATCAAGTAAAAAAACATATTTAGTTTTATTTTTAATTGAAATTATTAATATTATTCACCTGTCATTTGAGCCCGTTTATATTGAACTTGAGGGAACACATCATTTAACAAAGAAAATAAAAGCGGAATATCTTCTGCGACTAGTTTAGGTACCATTGTTTCACACACAGATTGAATCAATATCTATAAGTAATATATTTAATAATAATACAAATGTATAATATATTAATAAATATATTTTACTTCTTGCTCTGGTAGATTTTCTGCAATTTCAGCTTCATTCAAACTGTGTCTTTCGGTTGTTGCACTAATACCTTTAATATGTTGAATACGATCTCTTTTAACATTTCCAGCAGATACTAAAACAGACTTTAATGCTCGCAGTCCAAAATCATAGTGAGATTGATTAGAAAGTTGTTCATCACATAATCTAAAATATATATTATACATTAAAATGTAAATAAATTACCTTGATCTTATTTAAAAAAAGTTTACTTACTTGAAAAATGGTACAATTTTGCATGCAAGTTTCTCTGCTGTACGGAAACCTTGAGAAAACAACATAACTTCAGCTATAAGTTGCCTATCAGGTTTAGTCATGGCTAATGACCGGAATAACTTTTTAAGATTGTCTGGAAGATTTGAACGACCAGCATAACCAGGATTCATAGTAATAAATATTGCCATATCCGTAGATACTCTTACTTGTTTTCCAACTAGTTCTACGGTGATATCTATTAAAAAGAAAAATATAATTTGAAATAATAAAATATAATATGGTAAGTAGGTACTCAAGATATACAAAAAAATTTAAAAAGAATAAATTTAAATATTTAAGAAATTATATATGGTAAATAACTAATAAAAAGATAAACAATTGTTTATTTATTTGTTTAAAATATATGTAAAAAATATTTTTAAATTAAAAATTATAAGTTGAGGAAATTATGGTTAAATTCATGAATACATAAATAAATAAATACAGGTTTAAATTACATTTATATGTTAAGTTGTTCAATTTTTTTTTTAAAAGAATAAAGAAAACCAAAAGTATATTGAATAGTTGTGTTCTTAATAACATAAGATACCATACAGAAAATTAGGAAGAAACATGAAATATTTTTTTAAGTAAAACACCAATCCTAGTCTGACATTTACTTACTAGTTTTCTTAGAATCCATTTGGGATTTCAGTGCTTCTTGAATAGTTTGTATCTGTTGAGAGACTGCTGATAACATCCTTTCCTCTAATCTATTAAATTCATCAAAACATCCCCATGCTCCCACTTGACAAAGACCAACAAATATCCGCCCCATAGCTTGGAAATCAAAAGTTTCATCGCAGTTGAATACCAAGACAAAACGTCCTAACTGATGACCAAGAGCTTTGACAGACTCGGTCTTACCAGTACCAGCAGGACCTATGATTAATAAATAAATGCAATTTGAGTTATACTAAATACATAATTAAAAACTAAACTAACCAAATGGAGATCCTCCTAATCTAGCTTCTAGAGCTTGTGTCATAGTCAAGTAACAGCGATCAGTTAATGGAGTTTGAACTAATCGGTCTTGCACACCAAGGTATTCAAAGCCATAATAGAAATTAGCATTAGCCATTTGTATGGTAAGTTGTTTCAAGACGTCAGTTTGATTAGTGTCTAAATAGAAACGCATTTCACAAAGCCATTCAAAAGATCGAGGGCTTGATACTTTTCTAGAAATCAGTCTTCTCGTGATCATTCGTTTATGAACATATTCGTTAATCTTAAACAGAATTAAAAGTAATAATAACAGTTTATAGTAGTTATTAACTATCAATAAAAAAATTAATACATACTAAATATTCAAGTTTCTTTCGCCTTAATGGTGGCTGCTCTTGCAAAACAGAATCTGCTAAAAAGTTTAAGGATGTTTCAACTTGGGCTAATACATTTTCTAAAGGAGTTAATTTGGGCGTAGAATCATTTTCATTTTCACACTGCACTTGAATTTGGTGCAAAGCTGATTCTATGTCTTCACTCCACAATATTTGAGCAGATAGCACAACAATTTGTGCTTGATAGTTATCACACCATGTCATAAAAGCATCGTGGTCAATAGTTTCTTGTTTAAATTGCTTGCTATTAGTAACTGCTTCACTTAGACGTGACGCCAATGTAAATCGCATTTCTTTCTCCACCAATGTAAGCCATTCATTGATTTTGGGATGGTCAGTTGTAGATATAGGGTTAGTAAATATAACTTCTTCGCCTTCACGAGATGCTACACCAAGAATGTTTGTGGATGTTTCATCCAATATTATAGCAGCAACACCAGCAAACATTTTCTTAAAATGTTTCTGTAATCTTGAAATATTTTTGCTGTTTCCAATAATTTCTAAAAGATCTTCATCGCCGACAAAATAAAATCGTGGGAAAGACATTCTTTCTCTTTCCAAATATTCTCCAAGAGCCTTTTGTATTTTCCCTAATAAATCTGCTAATCTTTCAAGAGATCGTTGTACTCCTTGAATATTAAGAACATCAATTACCATTCGAGATTTAGAAACTTTTTTCATCAGGCCCAAAAAGTCAGAACTGTGGAAATTATAACTCATATTATACATACACACATACATAAATACATACATAATAAAATAAAAATTTAATAATACCTAATATTGTGGAATCTTGAAGTTTCAACTGGTAGCAAAGTTTTAATATCAGCACTGCCTGAGAAAATACCTTCCAAATAAACCCAACGTCTTTGAACATCAATCCAAACATCGAACAAGGTATTAATTCGATTTAGTTTTTCTTCCCATGTTAAAGCTTCTTCTTCAAAAACCTGATTTGACATATCATATAATATAAATAAACGTTAATATTATAAAAGCAACAATTAATACAAAATGTTTTTTTTTATGTATATTACACAATTCTTTGAGCAAAACAAGAATCGTTTTTGTAACACAACATTTTAAATGTAAGTATCAACAACACATAAACTAAATATGATACAAATGTTGAGTGTTAAAAAGGTCTTACAACAAATCAATAAAATAATTAATACGTACTTTGTAATAAGGTGATAATTTCATTGCTGCTACAGAATTGATATGTTCTTTAACTGTATTGAAGAGTTCATCCCAGCCTCTTATTAGACGACACTTATTTTGATAATTAATTAAGTCTAAAGAATATGACTGCCAAGTATCTCGGACCTAATAATCAAAATTAAGATTAATCTATGATATAAAAATATAATTACTATTGGCTTATTTATTTATGAAGGTACATTGATTAAATTGAAAAAAAAGGAACTATGTACAATATTAATTAGATAGTATGTTTAAACTATTGTTTTTTTATAATATATTTCAACTTCAATAAACATAAAAAGTAATGAACTTATCTAATTATTTACCTATATACTTCTAAAAATAAATAAACCATCAATAAATTTAACTAAAATAAATTAAAACACCCGTATTTTTTCATTATAAATGAAAACTAAATTGCAGTAATTTATTGTTGAATTGTTAAATACACAAATTCAAATAAACAAAGTATAAACTATAAATCAAACTTATCTGACCAAAAAATAAAATAAAATATCTAAATTATAACTTACTTGTTTTAAAAATTCTTCTAGGGCCATTTCTCCTTGTGCAGTCATAATAATATCCTTAACAACTGCTTCGTTTGCTTGTAAATCTACATCCCAAATTTGTCCCAATGTTATATCAGAAAATGTCCAGGTCACTCTAAGTTTACGCATTAACTGTTTCCAATGACGATCTTTTAATGCATCCGATTTTAATTCTATCACAGTCATGTTAACCTGAAAAATATAAGTTTCCAAACTTGTAAATTTAAATAGGTAGGTATATTAACAAGTTTTTATTTAATATTTCAATTATGAGGGCCCTACACAAACATCCGTGCTCACATAACATACCAAATTATATGATCTGTAAATCACTTTTAGCTCTGTTAGTTAAAAAATTAGAGTTAATTGACAACCTAAAAAATTTAGAAGTAAGATTATTATCTATTGAAACATTTAATATTTTTTTTACTTTGAATTTTAAAACAAGTTATAAGTTATTTAAAATGCACAAAAAGTTTACAATTTTAAAATACTCATAACTGCTTTAAGATTAAAACATAAAAAAGCCCTATAAGGTTCACTAGATAATAATCTTACTACTTAATTATTTAAGAGGTAAATTCACTCTAATATTTAAACTAAAAGAGCTAAACGAGATCAGCCGATCGTACAATTTTCTGTTATGCGTTTGTAAGACAGAGAAAACATATGCGGTGTATAGCGCCACCTTAAATATCAGATGAATAGTATAATATAATTAAAAATAATAATAATAAAAAAGACTCCAATAAATGATAAAAATGTTTGTAACTAACCCTAACTATGTTAGAAAAAAAAGTAAATACGCTTACCTTAACATAACTCTGCAAAAGCTTCTTAACATATTCATATGAAGAATATTGTCTGAAACGAGCAGGCAATTCTTTTAATTGATTAGTTAAACCATCCAATTGTTGACGGAGTTTTCTTGGCTGAACTGAAAGCCAAGGTTTTTCACGGATTTCATCAATCTGTATCCATATTTTTGAAAGTTCAGACCAAACACCCTTAAGATCTTGCATTTCTTCAAAAACTACTATCATACGATCTTCGGCACTTGATAATGCACTACCTAATAAATAAAAACAAAAATTTGTCGATGTTTTTAAATGTATAAAAATTAAAAAGTATAAATTGTTAAAAAAATTTCTAAAAAATATAATAAGTGTAAACCTTGATAAAAGACTAACTTGGCAAAATCATATAAGAATAAAAAGATTAATACTTAATACCCGTTCCCGATCTTAAAAATTTTTTTTCAAAAAATAAGTTCTTAACCCTAAAAACTAAATTTTACAAATATATCAATCTCTTCTGAAACTCATATGGACGTATGGAATCCAACTATGAGGTTTCGCGAAAAAAACAAATTTAAATAAATTTAAGGCATTCCAAAATATCACACTTCAAAAAATATAAATGTTCAACCCTATATCTCAAACTTGGCCCTACACAAAGACCTATGTGTAAAAACAGTAGAAGAAGAAGCTCCTGTTTTCTATAAACGTTCTTATATTAACTTAGAAAACCATGAAAATCCTTTAATAAAAGGATGACATATCCCTCATTTCTTGAAAATCCCCGTCATAGACTTAAAAGAAAATGGTGTAGACATTTAACTTAATCAGATAACAACTCAACTTCCAAGCTAAGTGCTACTAATGGGTGGCTTCTTATTCACGCAACCTCATGTTTTTTTTTTCTAATCTCACATAAACTTATTGTTCAGTAATATGTATTATAGACTGTATATTTCTTATAAAAAAAAAATATATATATAGTACAAACCAGCTGGATCTTTAAGTTCTAAGGCTTCTTTAGCTTTGGCGACATTATCTCTTTCTTCTTTAATACGTGTAAATTTATTCTCAAATACTTGAAGCTGGGATAAAGCATCATCAGGTTGTGTGTTTCCAGCTACTGGTTTACCCTGTTCCCATTCCAAAAGGAAATCATTTGTTCTTGTTTCCACAGCTTTATTTTCAGCAATTATCTTCATTTGAAGACTTTGAACCTAAATGTAAAAAATGTTGTGAAATAAATCTAAATCAATTGAATACACAAAACAATTAGATAAATATGTGTATTAATTACTTGAGTTTGAATAGATTTGTCTTTGCGTTTAATTATTTCATTAAATGCGCTCCACTCGCCTTCAACATTATCTAGATCAAGCCAATTACTAGGAAATTGGAATCGTTGTCTTTCTAAAATTTTTTGTCCTTTTTTATAAAGATCAACTTGTTTCTCCCATACTCTCATACTGCGTTTTAAAAATTGCACATAAGTAATAAATGATACAGCATCAGATGTACTTGCAGCTTCAATTGATTGTTTTTCCATATCGTTCCGAGACTAAAATAATCAATTTATTCTAATAATTAAGTTAATTTAAATTAAAATAATATTTTGTACAACTTACTTTAGCCACTTGAACATGAAATTCTGTCATACTATTACCAAGCAGTCCTCCAAATTTATTCAAAATTTCTTTATGCCAAGAATCATACTTCAATGCTACTTTACTTTGAACCTTACCATATTCTATAATAAATGGTCCAAGATCTTTTCGAGTTTCAGTTGTATCAAATGTTTTACGAGATTTTCTAAAAATTAACATTGAATAATTAATATTATTGTGATTATTTGATAATTTTGACATAATTAAAACATAACAATAATTCTTACTGAATATCATTTAAATAGGTCATCCAAGTATTGATATCCTCTCCCATTTGGCTATAAAGATTATCAGCTTGTAAATCCCATAAGGATTGATAAATTAGCCACTCTGACATGTATTTTTCAGCCTTTAAACAAACGCCATTACAAATACACGCTAAAATTGTATTATATTAAATATTGAATACCTCATTTATTTTTCTTTCCATTGCTTCAAATGCAGCTGTTAAAAATGTCTCCCCAGATGGTAGATTGGCTAAAAGATCTTGATATGTCTGAGATGTTGGTTGATCCAAACCAACTTGGTATCTAGAACTTTGTAATCTAACTTGTGACGTAACTACAGCTTGCCATGCAAAGAACTGTTGCATGAGTTGAACACGTCCTTCACACAGATTTGGATACAAATAAATAGTTTGATTGGTTATTCTGACTTCAAGTATCTGCACTTTAATTTGAGGATCACCACCAAGCTTATTAGTTGGTTGAGGTGGTGCATCAGTATCCATACTCAAATCTTTCTGTTTTCCTTCTAATGCTTCAGTCCAAGCTTGTATACCTGCTTGGAGCCTTGAGGATAAACTTTTTTCAATCTATAATAATAAAATAATAATTCATTACTTTAATCTAGTCAAATAAATAATAACTACAAACCTGTTGATCAAGACGTGTCACCCAAATATGTAAATTTGAATATTGTCTTAGCGACAGATCGTCTACTGCTCTTTGAATTTTTGAAAGAATATCTGCTAATGTGCTAGCAGAATATGCGCAAGTTTCTAAAGATTTAACATCCAGGTCAAGCTGTTCTTCAACTACCAAAAGATCTTCGACTTTTTCTTGAAAAGCTAGTATCTGTTCTGCATACTTTTGAACATATTGATCAAGTTTATAGCTTTCCCATACCATTTGAACACCTTCTGCAATAAGTCCTTGAGTGTCTTTATGTAGCCCAGCTATTAATGGCACAATACTAGTTTTATCTTCAATCTGTCAAAAAACATTTTTATTATTAGTTACTTATTATTAAAAATATTTTAACTATAACTTAAGTAGAACCACTACCTTCAAATAAGAACTCCTATTGATAAGCTAATTAAAAAATAAATTATAAAACAATATATAAATAAAATGTTTGAAAAAAACATATAAAATGTATTTTAAACATATGGGTAAGAGAAAATAATGCACAATATTAATACGTAAAAATCTTACTTTGTCCAAAGTACATTCATAAGTACGAACACTTTCACGCAGGGATATAGCAAATGGGTACAATTGATTTGCTTGATGAGCTTTATTAACAATTGCCAAAGGTACACGGAATCCAAGATTTTTTAAATGTCTCACTTCTTTTGATAAAGTAATAATCTCAGGTAAAAAGTTGACCTAACATAAACATAATGATATTAGATGCATTTATATAATATTTTTTTTTTTTTTTAACTTTATTTTAAAACATACAATTTGTAATTTAATTTACAATAAGCATGTATGCGGATATACATTTATTTGACATGCGAGGCTTGAAAAAAGAAGCCACCCAATAGCAACACTTTATAACAGAAGTGCATTTATATAATATAAACATTTAAATTAAATTCTTACCCTAAGTTTTAAAACATTTCCTCGACCAGTACGAGATCTTGTACTTTCAATAGTAAATATTCTTCCAGATACACCCATATTTCTTTGTTGAACTCCTCGAGCCCAATCATCAAAAATGTCTTTTGTATTTAATTTTAGTCGGAAACTATCGCCATCAGCTTTTAATTTTTGACCTTCTAAATGATCTTCCCATCCTTTGCCTATTCAATAAAAATTAAATATTTTACTAAACATTTTTTTTATAGACCAATATTTTATTATGTAGGTTAAAATTTACCTAAAACATCTTCAACTCTTCGTAGATAAGCAGATAATTGACTATCAATTAATTTTGCCCATAAAATGGAACCAGCAATTGGTGGTATGTCTTGTTGGTGGCTCAAATAGTATGCTTTACTTTGTGGATATTGAGTCTAGACAGATTAATATGAAAAATTGTGTTACAATAACAATATTTGTATTATATTTTTAGAAAAATTTACTTTAAACTTATCATGAAGAGCTTCAATATCTTCTTTAACTTTATTAATAAGTTGAGTTTGATATTCGCGTATAGCTCCACGTATATGTGGCCTTACAAATAGAGCATTAAAACGAGAAAATATGCGGAACATCTCATTAGCATTGCGAGCTGTTCCTAATTGATCTCTAAGATGAGCAGTAATTCTAGCTTCAACTCTGTCTATTCTTTCTTCATATCTTGCTACAGCAGCTTCCCAAGCTTCAACTCCCTCACGACTAATATCCAGACAATCCACAACTTTTATATTCTCGTAAGCTGAATTCACTTCCTAATAATAATTAAACATGTTGTTTTAGATACTGGTTACAATATTTTATAACAATTGAAAATAATATTTAGTATAGCAAATTCTTCAATACCTCTATAGCACTTGTATCTGGAGCTGGTGATAATGATACTGGACCTTGATCTTGGTCTTCGCGCACTTGAGATTGTTGAGCTGTAGGTCTAAGAACTCGCATTATAACTGCTTGCAATTGTTCATGCTGCTGCCTAAACTTTCTCATATGTTCAAGCCTTGTTTGTAATCGTTTATGATCTGGTTGTATACGCCAAACTACTTTGAATGTTTCATCTCGTTTTCTTTTAACTACATCCCTAAAGCCATTCAATAAGTTTAGTATATTGTTATAAATTCAAATTATTATATTAAATTATATTTTATATTACCTCAAAATAACTTGAAGTTTATCAAATTCATCATCATACGCAGTAAAAACATTAAAACACTGTCCCATGACTTTTTCAAATTCATCATAGGGTATATGCATTAAAAACCTAGTACCTAACACCTAAGAACAGTAATTATAATTATTAATATTACCAACCTTAAAATATAAAACAATACTCACTTTTAATAATTTTGATAATAAATCTCTTGAAATTGCTTCAACTAATTTTAATAATTTTGGTAAAGGATACTTTGTGCTCCGTATTTTACGTAAATGAATAAAAATATGTTCTATAGCAGTACGAATACGATCTAAATCTGTTGCTGCTAGAAGATCATTGATAGGGAAATCTTTCATTAAAGTGTTATAATCATTGACAGTAGCTAAAGCAGTCTTCAGACCAGTATCACTATCAAAACTGACAGTCGCATGAAAACGTTTGCCATGTTTTAAAATATCTAATGTAAGGCCTACTTCTAAACTATCACGCTTATCTTGTATACGATGTAAAGCTCTTTCTTTATTTAACCAAAAACTAATTTCTTGTAGAGCTGTTCCATTTAATGGATCTCTATCTAAATTGGTCACCTACAAAATTGAATACAATTTAATAAGTATGTTAAGCATTTTAATGATTTTGTTTAAACATCAATTTACTTTTTGTATTTCTTTGATCCAACGATTAACACCAGCTTGAAGCTGATTAAGAAACTTGGAATCTTCAACAAGAGCTCCAAAATCAGATACTTTTGGTTTACGATTTGGGTCATCAGCAAATTTGCTTATTACAGACAATACAGTTGGATTAATTGTTAATGTCACTTCAGGAATATCAATATTTTG
Source organism: Macrosiphum euphorbiae (assembly GCA_949089665.1). NCBI lineage: Eukaryota > Metazoa > Arthropoda > Insecta > Hemiptera > Aphididae > Macrosiphum > Macrosiphum euphorbiae. The sequence continues at coordinate 115,372,705 of CARXXK010000001.1, forward strand.
TTGTAAATGAAGTAGACCCATTTCTAATTCAACCATAGTCTTTTCTACTGATGGAGCCATTTTATCACCATCTCTATAAAAATATCAATCATTTTGGTTTAAATATATGGTTCAGGTATGTTTAATTAAAAACCACCAACAAATGGATAACAAACAAGATATATTATAACAATACCTATCAGCTCTTCCAGATTCTTTTACATAACTCTTGAAGTATGGAGTAATAGCTTTACTAACTAATGCGTGCAATGTTTCATATGGTGAACCATCATTAAACTGTACAAGTCGTACTTGACTTGGAATTGGTTTATCAGCTTCTATCACTGTAGCTCTTTTCATAAAAGACAAGCTATACAAAAATTATTTTCAAAAAGAAAGGTTAATTTAATTCAATTCAAATATAAAAGGAAAACATGTTGTTTAAAACCTTGTCATTTTTTGATTGGTGAAAACAACTTCGTTTGACAAATAGAATATTGGTATATCTTTATCATCTTCTCCATCGGCGCCATTTTCCGTTTCTTCGTCTAAAAAAATATTAACGCTCGAATATACATTATTTTTCGAAACTCAAAACTACGCTAGACTGAAATTGTCGAGAGTGAAACCTTTATTGACGCTCTTCTGGACAAAAACCGTCGAGGTGTTGGGGTCGGACAGAAACTTTTTGACGCATTCGAGGTTGACAGGATCATCAAACGCCAGATCCAGCATGGATGTGGTGGCCGCCTTGTCACCGTGCAGAACGGTTGACACCGTCTTCTTTAAGTAGTCGACAAACACGGCCGTATCCATAATGGACAGCGAGTTGGCCGCGTTATCGTCCAGCGAAGACAAGGCGTTGGCAGTGCCGCTGTCCAGCGATTCCGTCATCGTTCCTGTAAATTGAGGACGCCGAGAGCTGAAGATTACTTGACGTGTGATAGATTTAATCTACACATCATAATATAGGTAGGTACACGTCAGGTACGACGGACAACCGCTGACGGGACCGGACCAAACGTCGTTTACCTGGGCGGAGACGGACCGGAACTAGTCTGGAACTGGGACGGCGCCGGGGCTAGAGGAGGGACGAGAAAACGCGAGAAAATCGAGGGCCGGTTTTCGCGTTTTCACATGTTGATGATAAGGGGGAAAACCCGAGCAGCGACGGCTCACCGTTCGTTCGATACGGACTTGCGGCTATACAGTAAGTTGGATAGGATGGCTGCGACAAGAGTAATAAGTCTGTGCTCGAAACCGGGCTAAGGCGTCATGGCACGCGATAAAACACAATAATAATAATGATGATATTTATGCTAATTCGGACGACAAGAGAACGAGACGTGTATTTTTTGAATGACGGGGAGTAGCACACACACAGATATCGGATATTCGGATATGCACACTGCACACACACACACACGCAGATGCCAGATATGAGAATCTAGAGATAATATGCACCGCCGACAACTTACAATTGATGCACACCGCATTCACGTCCCCACGGAATATTGTGTACGATATCATCGGTCCGCTGTCCACGATCCGTCAGCCGGACGCACTGGTCGTCGGCCAGCACCAGACGCCAGCGTTTTGAGCCGCCGACAGTGTGGCCAACGTGAACCGGCAACCGCCGATTGACGCGCACTTTCATAGTTTCATACTTTCATCACAGAATATCTGAATATATTAAATATTAATAGTAGGTAGTAGTTGTTTCATGTACATACATTATTATTTCATTATTGTACTCATTACTCACATAGAACAATGTTACTACTTTTGTGTAGGTATTCCGCTGTCGTCGGACTGCGTAGGTAGCAAACTGGCAAATAATAAATACATAAATATAATAATATAATGTTACACGACTCCCGAGTCCCGATACTTCGCTGGTGTCACGCCATGCTTTCGAACTCAGAGTAATATACAGATGACAAGAAATTATTTCATTATTTACATATTATATTATTATAATAGTCTGTGTCCTGTGATAGTGTGATCTATAATAGGGCGAAATCACCTTTACGCACTTGTCAGCACTACTTAGTGTGCTGTGTTACAAGTTGATGACATATTTTGGGCCGTATTCTATCCATTTCGAAAAGCCCCGTACGTGCATCGGTGAAACGTGCAATTATTAATTACAACGTGTAGGTTTATGGTGTACTGTTATTGTAATTATTTATTACCTATTACAATTTAGAATACAGTCACAACGTACAACCATAGAACAATGGTACAACGTACTTCAATACTTACAGTGTGTCAGTGCACCATCAACTGTCAAGTCTATCGTCTATATAGCTGCAGCGGTATATAATAATAATGCTGCAAATAGATCAGTACAAAACAATGCACACTGCAGTTGTAGTTGCAGTATTCGCTAGTATAATGGTGTCTGGGGAGCCGGGGAGGGGACTTGCTCAATTTATACATTTATTATAAAGGTGTCAATAGGTGGCTATGATGACTAATAATATAATATAGAAAATAATAAGGCCTAAGGTCTAAGGTGTAGGTAGGTAGTAGGTACATGCAGAATAGAAATATTTGTGAACATTTTGATAAATCAAGTAATTACCTATCTTATTTCTAAACTATAATTTTCTATTATTATTATTATTAATATTATTTCTATTTTATATTGTACCTACAACTAGCGTGATTTTCAGTTTACGATGTTATGATATTATATAGTAGTACACTGATACAAGTAATGCGCTGAGAATGGTATTGATTATAAATACTATTTTATACTTTTATAATACCTATTTATAATCAATGGTAATAAGTGGCACCTTTCATATTTTTATTATTTACGACAATAATTATGACTAGTAATTACCTAGTACCTACAATCCTACATAATAATATATAGATTATAGTCCATAGATACAACAAATATCTAAATTCATAAATATGCACCTACAACAGTAACACAATAAAAGTAAAATCCGGTCGTAGAGACAATATTTTAGGGGTCAGGTTGCTAATGCTAAAATTAAAAAATATATTCTGTTGTTCATTTCTATCAATTTTATTTTGAGTTCAGGAATGCCTTTTTATCGATCTTGCATTTTTCATAGTTATTGCTAAATGATATTTTCTTATTTAAGTATATGTCAATAAACATTACAATTTTTAAATATTAATATTAATAAGCCTAATTCATGAAATATAACTTTCAAGTTTCGATGGTATTAGGCTATAATTAGAGTCTTTACAATAATAAACAATTGTCCCTAGGTATTAAATAAATATAACAATCAAATAGTTAAAGAGTAAAGAGCTTACTTTATATGTTAAATTGCTATAAGCAAACTCTAAAGTACAGTTAGCACATATACCTAGTAAAAACATTTTGGCACATTCTACCATTCTAATAATAAGTAGTTTTTTTTCAAACTTTTTTTGTGCATCCTTAAAATTATTTACCTATTATTTTATTTATTAATTTGTAATAATTTTAGCTAAAATCAATTAATAATTAAAGTAATTTATTATGACACTTATTTAAATATTTTATAATGTGTAATTTTATATAAAAATATCTTTATAGATAGTATATTACATACTGAATGGTTTTTTTGTTGGACTGATTACTGATGTATGAGTTAATGAGCATGAAAAGTAATACATTTTTTCATATTACATACCAGGTTTTCAATTCTCCTTCCTCCTTCTAACTCATTGAAAGTAAACGGTAAATCAGTTGTAAACATTAATGCTGCATACAACATTTTTGAAACTTCAATATTGTTACAGTATTGGTTTCTGAGTGAAACGATGAATGTATTGATTTTACAATGATGTGTGTTTTTTTTTTTATTTTTTAATTTTTAATTTTTTTTTGTGTCTGTCATCACGTTTTAGGACAGTCAAAGTGCTTGGATTTTCTTCAACAGTAGCTTTTCTGATAGGAAAGTGAATCTAGTTGGTACTTTGGAGGGTCAAAAGTAAAAATTGCTCAGTAGTTTTCACAAGCGCCGGGAAAAACAACATAAAAATTAAGGAAAAACGGGAATTTTTACACTAAATTCTGTTTTCGAAAAAATCGATTTTGGTTTTTGGTGCAAATTTGCAAATTATTTTGAGTTAAGAATTCGTAAAAAATTTCATTTTTAAATCTAAGATTTGAAAATGTAATACAAGAATCCTTATAAGATTATCTACCTTTATCAAAAAAAAAATGTCTATAAGAAAGTCAAATTAAATTTTTATGAGCTTTTGAAATTCAAATTTTTACAAAATTGGATATTCACTCGATTTCTCATATAGCGATTTACTTATTTTGTTGTAATTCAAAAACGAATAACTGTAGATACATGAAAATTTCACTGAATATGTATATTAGCATTTCCTATACACCATACAATTTTGAAAATATTTTGACACTTTTTGAGCTGTTTACGGACATTTACAGCTTTCAATTTTTTTAGTTTTTTTTTCTATAAATATCAATAAAGTTTTATCTGTTAGGCCAAAAAGTGGAAAAAATTAATACAAGGCTCCTGATATATTGTTACAATAGCAATTGAAAAATATTAAAAATACATATGCACAAATTTTTTTTATAAGCATTTAAAAATCAAATTTTGACAAAATTTATCAAAATCTCGAAAATTATCAATCATTGTAATTAATAAATTATAAATTGTTCAGTTTTTATAGCTAAGGATCGCAAATTCAAAACAAAGAATCTCATAAATAGTTCATACTATAACCAAAAAATCTAAAAAATATATGAACACAGTTAATGTTTACAGACATTTTAAATTCAAATTTGGACGAAATTACATATTAATAAACCTAGAATAACTATTGTAGTTATTTTGTTGTGATTGAATAATATTATTCGTGGGTACTTGAAACTTCTAAAGTGTACTATTATATAACTATGATAGTATCACGGTTTTTGTTGATGTATAACGCGTTAAACGTACCTAATGGATATTGTGATGTGATTAATTTGGAATTTATTATAGGTACCTATTATAGGTCAATTTTTTGTTTAATACCATAGATATGTATATAATATGTCGTATACATAGACTGACATACCGTCTCCGCTCAGAATCGTTTTTCTTATACAATGATATTATATCGTTGAATTCAAATTTAAAATCATCCATTATACAATGACCCACTTGTAACCTACTGTACAGCAGAGCGACACCCACTTGCCCACCTTTTTAGGTATGAAGCTTTTTAAGTTTAAAATATTAGTATTTTTAATTTCAAATCTGTGTTTAATTTCAATTAATAATGAATCTAAGTATGGATAATAAACAGAAACTCTATAATAATGCTCAGGTGTGTTTGATTCTAAAGAAATATTTAAGCGGTTACACTGTTTATTTGCATTTCTTGGTATCTTGACTTCAATGTTAAATTTATTAGCCAAATCTTCGGATTTTTTAAAAATATCTTTAAAGTCATTTTCATTGCGTTGATTTGTCAAAACAGTTAAAGCCGATTGTACCTATTAAAGATTGTGCTTCAGATATATCAAAAGTTGGAGACTGGAGTTTCCTTGATAAAGGTAGTGTACAACTCATAATATTTATTATAATTTGTAATGTCAATAAAAAATCAAATCTTAATATTGAGTTATATAAACCATTAACTTTTGTCAAAATTTGTCCTTCAGAATTTTCGATCATATATTCCAAAAATGATACAATAGCAGGTTATTTGGTTAAATCGTATAAAAGCTTCATGATGACCCATCTAGTTGTACATAACTTTAATAATATATCTGAGTTAAGAATTGGACAGTGTTTGTTATTTTTACAGTAGTTTCATCAGCTAAAATTGAAAAATATGTTGCTTTTTTTACTTTTCTACTATTTTTTTGATGACAATATCTCCACAACATTGTATAATATCATTTTGAGTAACAGCACTAATAAATGTAGCATTTTTATTAGCATTTTGCAAATGGTCATTTAAATCTGAATCACCTGATTCAATGCGAAAAGGTAATAAAGCCCGAAAATTATAATCGTTTTCATTGGAATCTGAATTTTTATGTAAAATATTTTCCGTTTCATGTCTATGTCCACCTAATGATATATTTTGTTGTCCATAAAACAAAATAGTTTTTACTATTTGTAAAAATTTTTTCCTATCTAATGCAATCTGTTTTTTGAAATTTGAATCTAACTGAACATCTACTCTTACATCTCTTTATTTAAGATATTATATATAAATTTTAAATCTTGGTGAAAAGTAAGAGAGCGTAAAGAGGCTAATACTCTCAATAATAAAAAAAAGGTATAAAATACGGGGAATATGGGGGGCACGCAGGGACGGCGCGAGGGGGGGCAATCTGGGCAGTTGCCCCAGGCCCCGCGATTTTAAAATTATAATTAAGGCCCCGCAGTTCTGAAACGATTTCTACTGTTCAGAGCTTTTACTGAATTTCCAAAATTTTATTTATTGAAATTATAATTCGTAATAAATTATTGAATGGGATGCGGGATGGATATTTTTAGACGTCAGTGGCGACGGCCTTATCGGTGGTGGTGGTGGCCGGGAAGTCTGTCCGATGGTACGGGTTTCATTGTATTCTTACTTAGTTACAACTTATAACTATATTATAAGGTATTATTTTTAATACTTTTATATACGTTTCGCCGTTTCGGTTTTTTGCATATTACACCACTATAGTGACACTGGTGTGCTGCGTGTGCCTGTGGGCTGTGTGTGTTTTTGTCTTTCGAGCATATGAGTCGGTAGCTGGTGATGTGTTTTTTCTTATTGTGTTATTAATGTATAGAGCTAGGATTTTATTAATGACATAAATAATACACAAAAATGAACTTAAAAAATGACCAAAAAATGTACTTATATAGATGAGCGAAAAAAATTTGTCTTTAAAATAAATATTATTATTTTACCTATACTACAACACTATTTAAAAAAAGCTGAAAATAAACAAAAATTAGTTTAAATACATCAAAATGAACGTACAATTTGTAATATTAAGTAAAAATGACCTTCAAAATGCAAGAAAATGCAAAATAAAAATTACACATACTAAATTGTTATATCACGAAACAAATTAAATTTTTTTTTTAGAACTGTATAGCACTTAAAGAAAAAAAATGCAAAAGTCACCAAAATCCTAGCTCTATTAATGTGGAATTGAAAGATTATTCAAGATTATTATTATTTATTAACAAATAATAATATTTAGTATAAATATTTAGGTATTGCCCTTAGAATTTTACTGACAATACCAGTAACTTCGGCATGTCCCCAGAGAAGCTTTTCGAAATTGAAATTAATTAAAACATATTTGAGAAACAAATTAAGTCAAGAAAACCTTCCTAATTTCAATCGAAAAAAATATTTGTGAATCTTTAGATTACAATGATATCATAAATCAGTTTGCTGCTAAAAAATCAAAAAAAGTAATGTTTTAAAAATATGTATATTAATTGTATGACTAAATAGTAAATATGTAATCAATAATTTGTATTGTTTGTTCTTTCTGTTATATTAATTACATTAGAACATTTTTTTTAGCTAATATTATATTTCTATTGCTTTCTATGTGTTTATACATGTTATAAAATTATTTTATAATATTTATTAAAATATAATAATATATCATGTATACAATTATGGTTGATAATTGATAAAATTGGTTTAGTAAGTACCTAATTAGTTTGGATAATATGTAATATAATTTTCGGACGGATGAAAGAGAAAAAAAATTGTATTTACCTTTATTATTCAGAAGACCACACAATACACATAGACTGTTATTTATTTTGCCCAGAGCCCCGCAAATCCTAGCGCCGTCCCTGGGGGCACGGACCCCATGGGCCTCACCCTTAAATAAGCCCCTGGTATTATACAACCAAAATATTATAACCTTAAAGACATATCAGTACTATACAGTTTTACATATAAAATATTTATATTACATTAAGGGGATTGGTGGCCGACAGTTTTTAAGGAGTTCGAAATAGGCAATTTTCAAATTGCATGCATGCGCGTCTTGTAATAGTAAATTTTAAAATTGTAAATTGTTTGTGCATTTTAAAATACTCATAACTTGCTATAAAATTAAAATCTAAAAAAAACTATCAAGTTCACTAAATAATAATTTCACGTTTAAATTTGATGATATTGAATTCGCTCTTATATTTAAACATAGGTACATGAGCTTGTAAGATATATACAACGAACGCGGGTGCAGCGTCCTCTACTCTTTTTAAGATTTAACACTTATAACTTTAAAAAATGGTGAACACTCAAACACTGAACAGTTAAGCAAACTAATTTTTATAAATATACCTAGAACACTTTAAAAAAATATGTGGATTATTTGTAGTTCTCTTTTCCCCTAAAATTGACGCCATTGGACATAACGGTTATCAGTTATCATTTATCACAACTTGGACAATGGTCAATGAATAAATTATTCTGTTAACTTCTCAACAAATAACCTTGTAGTTGTAAGATAAGAATAATATTATTCAAGTGCTAATAACATATCGACCCTTTGTTTTTATAGGTCATCCGTAGAGAATGTTTCCCTAAAATTAATATAAGAGATTTTCCAAAAAAAGATTATAATAACTAATTATGTAAGTAACTATTTAAAAAAAAAATAAACAAATGAAATAAAATAATACAAATATTTTGCTATAAGCCTTTGATAATACTATGCTGTACATTAGGGGTTGTGTGGCCGTGTGGGTCACTGTATCGCTGTTGTTGAGTTGATTCCCGAAACTTACACTTACTCAGTGCCGTACGCAGGATTGGCGGGGGAGGGGGCTTGAAAATTAGTTACAATTTTATTTTTATTTTTTCCAGTCTAATAATTTGAGAAGTTTATTTGAGGTATTTTAAAATGTTTGTAACTTCTCAACTTTTCTGGTAGAAAAAATGCTCTGATCGTAAACTTCGATGTCCGATGTATGTTTTTGGAAGCAGATTGTACTTTTAGAGGTCGAAATTGAAAATGCTCAGTGTTTTTTAAAATAATTGGAGAAAAAAAATTAAAATTGTTTGGTAACCAGCTTGGTTATACCATCCTCACTTGGATTGTATTTGATTAATTAAATTTTTTTTTTAAGTGTCAATAAAAAATTGTTTATCTGGTCAAAAAGCTTAAAAATATAATACGTAAGTTTTTATTATAGCTCAAATATTAGCATAGGCATCATGGTTATTTTTTATAAGCATTTAAAGTTCAAATTTCGTCAAAACCACAGTTAATTTGTAGCTCAAAACTTATAAAATATTAAATGTGTATACGGTATACCTAAGGCTAGAAAATTAAATACAAAGTCTTACTGCATACAAGTATTTTATACTTTTACCGAAAAATTACATTTTAGGAAAATTGGTATGCAAATCAATGTTTTTTTCAAAAATGAATTCATTATCTGTTATATGAAATTGCTTACTATAGTTGACAGTTGAAACTTGATAAATATTTATTTTTTTTTAAGTTATAATAATAAGGGCAACAAAAAATTATTGTGAATTTAATATTTATATATATTTATATATATTGCACTATTGCATTATTGTATATATGCAAAACTTTTTTTTTCATTTCTATGCTAACATCTCATGGGCCTTGAGAAGTAGGAACCTTGTATTAAACTTCAAAGTTTTTTGACCAAGCAAACAATAATTAAAAAAAAAACTAATAAAAATTGAAATTTTCATGTGTCTATGAATATCCGAAAAGTCAAAATTTTTGAAAAATAGAAAATATGAAGAGGACGTCACACCCGCATGTGTTGTCTGAGTCGAACCAACTCAATTTTGATTTTAGAATAAAAATTTTAAATACCTATTTTAAAATTCAACATTTTTAAACTACCCGTAACTTTTAAAAAAATATTTTATACCGTCTTGCACACCGAAATATTCTCATATTTCAATTTTATAATACTTATTTAATTCTAAAACAAAAATTGAAGACCTTGGAGCAACAACGAGACATGTCCTTTTTTTGAAATTGTTCAAGAGACAAAAAAAACATTGTAAATTCCAAAAAAAAAAATTTAGAATTTTTAAAAAAATAGTATATTTTAGTTATAGGGTACATACAACATATGCACTAGTAGATAGTGCTTAACTTTTGATAGTAAGTTAAGGAAGCAATAAAAACTTGTTTGGACATATCTTGTTGTTGCACCGTAATGCAAATTTGCTTGGACATGCCTCGTTGTTGCACAGTATTTAAATTTTTTTTGGACATATCTTGTTGTTGCACCAAAATTAAATTTTTATTTAATATGTATTTTTCTGGACATATCTTGTTGTTGCACCAACACAACAACAAGACATATTATAACTCCATATATAACAGTCGGACATGTCTCATTGTTACACCAATCGATGCAGATTTTTTTTTTATATTTGATGACGGGAAAAAGTGATTTTGACCAAAACATGGACATGTCTCGTTGTTGCCCCAAAGTCTTCAATTGAGAGAATCGACTCAGACTGCGTAAACGCATTTTGTCTATGTTGTATGTTGCTTGTAAGACGGAGACAACACATGTGGGTGCGACGTCCTGTATTAACATTCAGTGACCATTTTATGTATCTTGCCACAGGGGTGGAACTAGGGGGGTGAAGCCGGGGATTGATCCCCGGGCGTAAAATTTTAGTGGGCGTAATTTTTCTTAAGTTCTTTATTTAATGCTTGGTGATAGAAGTTAAGAAAACATTTTTATTTCACATTATTTGTTTATGATGTTGTAGTGATGACGTTGGAATTAATGAAAAAAAAAAAATAAAGTTAATAGTAAGATTATGAATAGATTCGTATTAGTATACTAAGTATATACTGGTATACTGGCATTACTGCATTAGCATACCTACTGCAAGCATATACAACTAATATACTATAATTATTAAGATTCTGAGTGAAAATGTAACTAGTAACTATACCTAGGCATTTTTTGATGCTGTGTTTTCGTTAAAATTTCTGATACCTACACAATAACTGTTATAAGATTATCAATCAACGTACGATACGTATATTACAGATATAATTATCTGTATATTAAAAATTATGTTAATATATTATAGTTTATAATATTATATATTATAATATTTACCAAGATAGTTATACATTTGTTTATGTTTTAAAAAAAAGATTTGATTTTAAATATTTACTTTTTCATTTTTTCTATTATAAATTGTTTAATTAAATACAATTTTTTACTGGCCTAAATTGTGTACCCTAATCAGAATAAAAGATTTTATATTTTACCATAAAAATCTATTATAATTGAAGGCTGAGACGCATAGAACCAAAACAGCAAAAGTGTTTACAATTTTTATACAGGATAGGTAGGTAATTTTTAGTTTTGATTATTTTTCAACATTTATATATAACTAATATTATTATTATTTCTAATAATAAATACAATTAAGTAACCAATACAGTATTTCCAGTAATTAAAAATGTATCAACAATATGTTGACTAAGTTTTTAAATTTAAAGTGTTTTTGGTATGATAGTTTATTAGTATAAACTTGGTTACACCACAGTCCACAGAATATATTAATTATTATATATTATTATGTGTTTAAAAGTTAATAAGTATGTTTGTTATTTTAGTTCCAGTTATGATAAAACAATTGTAGGGAATGATATTGTATTTTCAATCTTGGTCTATGATTGGGCTTAATTTTAATATTTTCCCCGGGCGTAAAAATTCTTAGTTCCGCCTCTGCATCTTGGTTATTTTTTTTTTAGAGTTACACCAAAAATCAATCGATTTTGGTTTCTCGTATACAAATCTCCGTTTTTCCTTAATTTTTTTTTTGATTTTGCCGACGCTTTGAAAACTACTTGGAATTATTTGGTAAATAGACCCCCTCCTCGATCAACTATATTCACTTTCCTAACAAAAAAAGATGCTGAAGTAGAATATTCCGGCATTTTTACAGCCCCAAAAGATGGTGATATAGATTATAGACACAATAAAAACAGACATCATTTTAAAATCAATACATAAACACGGAGAGTACAAAAACCCTTTCGTAACGCTGGTGCCACTTTTAGGTGTTGGATGAGGTGTTTCAATGATACGACAACCTCCCCGCAACATTAAGCATAATATCGAATTAGTTATTCATAAGGTAATTTATACTTACTTAGTATTATTGTATTTACTATCTGCTAAAATTTAAATTTAATTTTTAAATATTTTTTTTTTAATAACTATTTAGTGTAAGGCAGTAAATGTATTAATTTTGCACATCCCGATGCATTCCATTGTCAAATAAAAATAAGTGCGATATTTACAAATTTGATCAAGGCATTGTCATTATATAAAATATAAATACCTATTCTTATTATTTATTTTGCATATACAATACGTACGCTTTAGAGCATCATATTATCGTATTATGATATAAATGTTTTTGTTTTTGTCACACTAGCACTGTATATGTTTTATTTTCGATGTCAGTTGATATTACCTTTTTCCATCTAGTAGACTATAAATGCTTTTTAAAATTTCTGTCTGAACCAAATAAATATAATATGGATATAAACATTGAACGAATAAAATATATCCTATTCCTACATGTTTTGTTTAATTTATAAAATACTTGCTAGAAGGTAAGTTACTTCCGTGCAGTTCAATAAAACACTAAAAGAGTTAGGCGAATCTAGGTACTGAGAGTGGAGAGTATACAGTTCATGATTAGTATTTATTATCGTAATGTCGATACTTATAGAGGTGGTTTCATTGGTGGCTGAGGCCAGAGACCAAATACTGGGCAAATAGTATGTGTGGCAAGGGCGCGAAGGCAATTTCCACCATTGCAGTCATTTGCCACAAAAATACACAATATACTATTTTTTTATGTTATTTTTGCATATTTATAGAAAGCAATTATATCGATTACTATCATTAATTATTTGGTTTATTAATTATTTAGCATCTCTTCGAACATTTTAAACATTTTAGTGCAATTTTCCTAAATATTTTTGAGTGCATAAATCATTAGTGCATGTATATTTCTAAGTGTTTTTGGTGCATTCAGTTCATATAGCTCTCCCCAATGATTATTATTATTAGGTAAAACTGGTAAAAGGTACCGAAGGTAATATACTTACATTATAGTATTAAACAATATTATAATATATTATATTTACACATAGTACCCACCCAATTATTTAATTTATATGATTTTATGATAAATAATTTTATAGCATTTTTATAAACCAAAGTATTAGGCTTATGCATATAATATAATATATTAATATGTACAAAGTGTATCAATAAGTGAGTAGTGTGGTGACACCCCCATAAAAAATACTATACTACCTAACAAAAATAAAAACAAATAAATAATTATTTAATGTACTGTAAAATACTATAGAAAAAATACGAAATTTATACAAATGATAATATTACAATGGTGCATGTGTCGATTTAAAAATATTTGGATAGACCGTCATGTTTTAGACAGTGGGAAATCGATGTTATTGTATCATTTTTGTATATTATTTGAATTTGTAATTTTAATAATTATCATTTATCGCAGTATTGGGTCGGTGAGCTAGCTACCAATAAAATCTCCGGAGGGGAGGGGGATATAGAGTTTAAGATTTGAGGGGGGGGTCTGAAGCTCAATTATAAAAAATTATATATTGAATAATAAGCTTGAACCAAATTTAGGAAATGTTTGTGGGGGTAATTGACATTTTTGAGGGGCTAGGGCCTAAAGACCCCCTCCTTATATGCACCTATGGTTAGGTTACTAGAGCCGGTATACGTATATCGGGAGCGACTACTATTATCATATACTATCTGGCAAGCTCCACCTAAAAGGTAAATGTAATATATATTCTACACTTAACACTTGTTAAGTTACACTCGTCTACCTGTAGGGTATAGAGGTATATCTTCCGCAACTCTTTCCTCCATTCCATCAAGCAGTTGGACAATATGCACCCCCTGCAGGGGACTTGGAGACCCGCGACTGCATCCGAGTTCCGTCGCAAATATAAAAATTGAATTTATATAGGTACACTAGTTCCGTACTTCCATCCAGGGGGGTTTTTTAATGGATATACCAATTCCAACCCCCGTCAAATCGAATTTAACAAAACCATATTATTAAGAAATAAAGATAATATGATTTCAGTTATTGCACCAAATAATCGAAGTTAACCAGTATCAGGGGCGGAGTGGCCGGTCTGGAAATGGGAATTTTCCAGATGGCCTGGACCATACTATGGCCTGGTGGCCTGGCCATTTTGTTAGATTTTTTTTTTTAATTTAAATTAATTTACAAAATATTAGTTGATGCTAAATGCATCAAAAATTTGTTTCTATTAAATTATTGTATTACAAATATTATTAATGAAATAATAGTAAATTGTAATAGCCTCGTAAAATCGTATACTCTTATGAGAAGTCTTTGGATATAAAATTACAAAATATTTGGTACATAAATATAGATATCAAATAAAATCAAAGCAATATAATATTTATATAGGTCGATTATTTTTATAAAAAAACACCCAGATAGTGTGTGGTCTCGGTTCAAATGGTTCAATCCAACAGAATTAATTACCTACTAAGAAATTATAAATTACTAATTCGACGCATTTTCGCATGTTGAAACCTGCATGTTGTTTATTTGTACCCTGTTGCTGTGAGTGGCGACGAATATAGCAATGCCAAATGGCTAATAATGACTAATAATACCATTGATTATAAGTACTACTAATGTCTAATACTAGTATTTTGTATATTTTATAACAATCAATGATAATACATTAATTATTAATACATATTAATTTTGTATTATTGGTCACTTTACTTTGGTCATTGTTATTTTTATAAATAATATATCTGTAATAAACCCAAACAAATTAGTCGTTGGGATTTGATATTTGTCCACTGGTCACTGGTGTTGAGTGTGTCGACGGTGTCGTTTATGGTGTATCCACGTTTTTCCTTTTAAGTAATTTTGTATACCTTAAAAGTATTTTATTTACTATTTAGTTAAATGTTCTAGTTTACTAGTTATGAGTATGACTTATGTTGGGATTATTTTTAATTTTAAAAAAAATTGAACAACTTATTATTATTTAAACTGCTCATAAAGAAAATAAAGAAAATATAATAGAATTTCCAACACATTTGTAATAAATGTAATTAATTTGCGTAGTGCATTTCCTCATTGATAATTTATATTGCTCTTATATTTCAATATTTTGAATAAAATGTACTTGTATTAATTTAATTTAACTTTTTTCAGATCAAACATCAAACAGTAATAATTTAGAATCTAAAATCTCTATAGATTGTTTCTGCGGGGACAGAACTCAGGTGCAGCCGAAAACACAGCCCACATCCAACGAGAAGTTGAAGGATTTCATCAGGTTTAGAAAACGGAGCCGGCAGAATACGATAAAAGGCACACCATCAGGAGAGACGATGTACCTGTAAGGCTGTAACCCGGCTTCATTATAATATTATCGATCCTGTATATCTTTATAATATCACTTATATCTGCATGCGTGCAACTTCAATAACTTATGACTTTATGAGGCACTATAATTTTATATTAGTGATTATAAATAACTTATGTAAGTCATTATGTTTTTACGTATTTACGTAATTGGTAACTGAGAAAGATTGGCTTCGTCTTGGTGTGTATACTTAATAAATTATTTATTATATGTGTAATGCCTCTAATCTCCAGGACACCTACCACCCCTTTAAACTAAGGCACGTGCCTCAAATTAAGTCCTTCGTCACGCCACTGCCGTGATAAATGATAAGCTCAAAGACTATAACTTCGAAATGAAGTCCTAGCGGCAATTTCTAATTGTACCAACGTAAAATACGTATAAGTACTAAGTTGAAATTTCCAACATTTTTCTTTTAAATTTCCCGTGAGATAAAATATATATCTGTCGAGTGTCGATACTTATCTGCTTATATACCAGCATGCAGTCGATATCTGTCAAGACTTGTTGACGTCTATCGGTGCCATAGTACAACAGATGAGGTCGCCAAATGGCATCCCGAAGACAAATTTTGTCCAGCTCACAGACAAGAAAATACAGTAAAAACCTATAGTATTTTATATTAATAAAGTTCTAGTGTTGTAATTTATCATTTACGTTCATTAATCATTGGTTTTTACGGACGTTAGAAATTTTGGTGGCCCAAGAATAATTTCCAGATTCCTAATGTAGCCTTTCAAAAATATTGATTGGTAACTCCTGTCTTAGAATATGTATTGAAATATTTTTTATTTTGTGAATATTTATTTATACACAGTGGCGGCCAAATTTTCTTCCGAGGGAGCAATATTTTTTTTCCTATGGTCTTATTATCTTAATCCCTCCTTTTAATTTTGATGAATATATTTCTCATGTGACAAAACATCAAAAATATATAGGTATTAGGTAAAATATTAAATTAAATTTTTAAAAATAAATTACTTTATTATATAGGTATTACTAGGTACTTATTACGAGGTACCTTAACTATACGTCATGATTTACGGTAATAAAACATAATATTATCTTAAATTATATTATATACTATATACACTAATGAAAATGTTATAAACATTTAATTATTTAAATTTAATTTTGATTTGTTGATTGACAGATAGTAACACGGAAGGTTGAAATAATTTTTCATCAAAAACATTGCATTAATTTATTATTTATTATTATTATGGCCCAGATTTCAATGCTAAGTGTATTGTTTATTTAGAGCTCTAGAACAATGCATAAATGCATTACAAATATATAATTCGTTTCATGTAACAGATATATTTCAAAGGTGAAACTTTTATTTTGATTTTTTAGCATTTTCAGGTAAGTTCATTTTTAGTGTACCGTCTATATACCTACATAAATATATAAATAATACATATTTGAAAGTGGGATGATTGTAATAAAAAATATATATAAATTAATTATTAAAACTATTTTGAATGTGAATATATTACTTTTGTTCAAAAATATTTATTTTAATCACTTATAAGTAGTAGGTAACTAATTATTGAGTGATTACAAGTAATTACGAGTAAACACAATCACTCATAATGTATCAGTACCAATATAGTAAATCACCCATGTATTTTAATCAAGTAGTTATTGTTGCTGACATAATGATATATTACTGTTATTATTTAAACGAGGATTGATATATTTTTATGATTGTGTACTTGAGGGGCGGGAGCGAAGCCGTCAACGGTCCAACAAGTAATCATTTCAATGGGCGCTTTTTTAAGTCTTTCTCCAATTCGAGCACTTCCTATAAATATTTAAATCTAAATATAAATGAATCTAATATAATATTATGAGTAACCGCCTATAACAAAATATTATTATTTATTTAATTATTTCAACATTTCATTATTTTATATTCATTTCACACTTATTTTAGGATTGAATGGTTCGTGTTCAATTATTGCATTATAGTATTATCCTTTATAGTAATAACCAAATTTAACAAAAATTAATAATCAATAATTATTGATTGGTCGAGTAGGTATGATATGATTTATGTATATATGTATTATGTATGCCATAATATATACTACAGTTTATAAATGCTCAAAGTTGTACTCAGTACACACTATAATAGTTGGGTAGGTACAGCTATATTATAAGTTAAAACGATTGTTAAGCATGTAAATGTACTTCCTGTAAATAATAGCATTGTAGTTCGTATTTTTTAAACAATAGCACAACATAGTACCTATATTTAACAATTTAGTTTTTTTAAATTATTCAATGAATGAAAATAAGATAAAACTATAATTATATCGATATTTATTTCCTTTAAATAATATAATGAACGAATAATCTCTAAAATAATTATCTCCTGTTTCACTAATCAATGATGCCTTTATATGCCTGTATATAGGCTACCTGTAAGGAATAAAAGTATTTTAATTATTTAATTAACTTTTGAAAGTATTTCTAAAGCTTGTTATAAAATTGTTATTAGATTAATGAACTGCCTGAAAAACAAAACTAAAGATTTTCTACAAATAAAATTATATTTTAGGTAGGTACCTATATATTTTAATTCAACTGAACTTTATACCATTTATTCCATTAAATTATTTGCTACTTGACACTGCTTATAAACATTTTCGAACCTGCCACTTAAAACCACCCCTACGTGGGGCGTGGGCCCTCCAAATAGAGATGTATAGGGTTTTGCGTTGTATCATCATCTATTCAAAAAGTGTGCAGCTATTATTTTTCATATACCTACTCGAATGACATATATTATGTAGTACCTATTTATTCACTTTATCATGATCATTAATCATATAAGTGGACAAGTGGTCAGGTGGTCTCTAAAACGATATTACTAAAAGAAGCTGATCAATATAAAGTTATATGTCACACAATTATAATATTATTAATATTAATACATAATATAGATACATGTAGGGACTTTAGAGTATATTTCATCCCATTCAACGTCTTCGTTCATTTTTTATTAGTGTAAATTGATAATATGTTAATAACGATGTCACAATGTGTAAATTTATTATATATCATGTAAATATGTTTGTCTTGAGTTGTGTTCTGAAATTTAAAACACGATTATTAATCATTTATTATTATTACTATTTACTATATAATATTTGTATAATAATAGGTATGATTTGTAGGCACTCTTCGTTATCTATATAATATCGTAAGCGTTACGTAACTAAGAATTATTTAGAAAAAAAGATACCTCGTATCACCTACTGACAATTGTATTCGCAATCGTAATCGATAAATATAATATAATACTTCATAGGTAAACAGGTAAGTATAATATATTATTATAATATTTAATTATTATTTAATAAATAATACGCGATACGCAACCGCTAACAGGTCGCGCACGTGCATAGTGTGCGTTTTATGCGGTAGATGTTGCCACAGTAATATTAATGACCATCATCATCATCATCAGCTCCACCACCACCTCCACCACTGCCTCCACCATGATTATCACCGTCGCGGCGTCATCATCTCTGGAAATCGGTACGGGCGGCGGAAAAGTTCTCTCTATTTTACACACAACATATAGTACACGATACACCGTCCATACGCGAGCTCGGCCGACATATGTGTACGTACGATTACTACGATTTTTCCCCCCCCATTTCAGAACATTTTTTCTCTGCGGACACATGTGGCGACGGCGGCGGCTTGTCCTTCCATACGCGGCTGCGATCCCGATATTCGTCGTCGTCGTTCGGCTTCGGGAATCTCAATCTCAAACGTCCCGCAGTAGTCGGCTACGGAACACGTGTCCGCTCGTGTCGTCCGTTCGCCGGGTCCCTCTCCCCATACAATCGGTACGGACTTTATACCCTCGCACCATCAATCCATCATCTCTTACTATTTTATTGTACTAATTAATAATATCATGTTTTACAAGTATAATTATAATAATAATAATAATAATAATATTTGTGCACGATATTGTCTCGTCAAGTCTCGTCGTGCTGCAGTCCGATCCCGGTAAGATTTATTTTTTTCTCTCTATACATTGTCGATTTCTATATATAATATTATTATAACAGAGGCGTACCCAGGATTTTTTTATGGGGGGGGTCCAAAATTTTTATTTTATCTGTTCTCTAATTATAATTATAGTTTAATTCATTACCAACATATTACTGTTAATAACTAATATAGTTACAATAGTCAATAGTTATACACACACTCACAGCACATATTATACAGAAAGGTTTATAACAATAGGTAGGTACTATAATTTGTAAATGTAAATGTAGATATCTCAATGGGGGGGTCCGGACCCGAAAACCCCCCCTTGGGTACGCCCCTGTATTATAATACACATATTACTATGAAAAACAACAAAAAAAATGATAACACTTATTGTATTACTATACAAATACATAGTACCTATAATATATATATTATATATTATGTTTGTGTTTTTTTGTGTACGTTAATATAAATACATAACAATAATAATATTACAATAACAGTACAATACTAGTATAATGTGATTGACGTGTTAATGCTTATTTTTAATTTAATTTTTTTTTATTATTATTTATCATAAATTCTTTAATGCGAAGCAAACCGAGATTTATTGTTGACATATTATATAATGTTTTTAAACACAGATCGCAATTAACGTTAAAAATAATTTATGCTTACAATACTACATACTACATGGTTAATAAATAAGTTGCTTAGCTGCGGCGTATAGTTTATAAATATTGTTCGGTGTATATAGCAATCCAATCAAATTCGTTATATTAGTATAAAGTATTCGATGTTTACAGAAAAACTTTCGGTGCCAAATCGAGTCGCGTGCTACGGATGACGCTATTGCTTAAATTTTAAATAATAACATTTTCTTTTTCGTTTCATTACGATTTATAATATCGTCGGTCCGGTGTTGTTTTGAACACGATTTGTATTTTTTGATAATATCGATTATCGATATGCATGTCATAGATTCAAGGGTTAAGACAAAAGGATCAGTAAAATTATTATAATTCCCGGTCGAAATGTAGCTGTGGAATTAGTCTAAAGCAGATATTATTTAGTTGCAAGGCTGACGTTTCTGTCGATTATTCATTAAACACGGTCCAAAATCTATGGTTAATGTTTCTATACACGTTACTATATACACTTATTATTAGTTATTGCATAACAATTAACATTAACCATTTAACCGTATGCGCACATTTAACATTGTAATGAATTGACGGCGTTCAAAAAAAATGAATGATCTAATTCTGATTTTATTTATGTTGAATTTTGAATCGTAACAAAACCGTTTTGCGATCTAAAATATTATGCTATTATTAGGTTCTTATTTATTATTGATATGTATATTAGGACTATTCACTAGGTATAATATTATGCTCTTATATTATTGTCTAGTACTTTTTGATAGCAGATTAAAATCTGATAAACGTTATTGTGTCCCATTCAAATATATAACACGATTCTTATAATCTATTATGTTAATATAATAATAATATGTTAATGTCGCCACACCATCGCCATTCATGTAGAAGACTTCCAGTTACTTTTGTCCGAGACCGACGGGTTTATTATTATTTTCGTGTTTTCAATTGGCAGGTGAAAACTTGCAGGAATCGGGTCCATATTATATCCTTACTTCTCAGGTGACAACGTTTTTTATCTCCGCCCGAAAGACCGGAGCACGTTTCGTAAACGCATATTACGAGCATTATAATATTATGTGTGTATAATCATAACATATATGTTCGTTTTTTTAATAACTATCAATAATTATTATTATTGCGCTGTGGACACATTATTATAATGCTCGAATCGTATGCCAACTCAGACTCTCCTCGATAACACCAACCAGGTGTTCTCTCCAAAACTGGTCACATGACGCATCTGTCCCTACAGTACAGTATTCAAATATATATTATAATGTGTGTACCAGCAACCTCGTCTTTTGTGAGCATCGCCTTCAGATAACGTACTTTCTCGTATCTCAAAAGTATTAATCCCAGGTATTCCATTCAAATGTTTCCGCCCCGCGTAACGCGATATCGCAGTGTATTATGTTCACATAAACTCCCCTCCGCGGACAACATTTCGAAATTGGGTTAGTAAAAAGTAAAAACAAAAAAAAAATAACAATATCAAAACTTTTTAACCTCCAATCGCGTATTTAGTATATTGCCGCGTTGAACGTGACAAAACTCTGCTGGCTGCACATCTGCATAATAAAATCATCATCATTTCTCATTATTATATCTGATTCGCATAAAACATTCATCGTGCTTTATGGTTAGTTCGTTTTGTATGTATTATATAATATAATAATTAAAATTATTATTATTATTTATCAATATATTATATTGTACGCATTTTCTCCGCAGTCGTGAATCGCCGCTTTAATAATGTCCTTATTTGCCAATATTGTACCAGCAGCTTCTGGATTTTCGTCCAATGTCATCTAGTATACCTATAATATATTAATATAGTATATAAATAAATACTAAGATACAAAGGTATTGAATGTAGGTCTATTGTTTATTACTTTATTATATGTATGTATACCATGTATGTAGCAGTGTATATCACTACATTATAGGTATACTAACCATATCATTCTCACACAGATTAGGAACTGCCATACGTACAATCCAAGTAGAACATTTCCATGGGGTTCATTATAGCCTACTTGTCAGTCACGTCTGTACTACGTAAACGTCATAATGCTGTTTAGGTGATCTTCGTAACAACTAAAAGAAATATTATGATTTTCGTCGTGTCTATATTATGTATATTGTGTATAGGTATATAAAATATATTATATTATATTAGGTAGGTATAAACACGCCGATAAGCCGATTGCCGGAGACACAATCCTCATGTCGTCCCACTTGTCAATACTCGTTAATACCGATTTATTTATTTCCGACGACAAAATGTCATAACCACGACCGGGGTGGTATACAGGGTGTTAGTGTATATATAGGTCTACCAGTCGTGAGGCCGTATACGATATTATAATGACACGTTGTGTTTTGTGTTGTGTTTATAATAATATATGACCCGTCGATGGGAGGCTCAAGACGTTTAATATCTAATTTTTTTTATGTACGTTTATTATGTATACATCAAATTGTGTATCCAATGGACGGTGACAAAAACAAAGGATTTAAAGGAAGCTCGTGTAGCTACATACGAGGCGAGCCCCGTGCGTACAGGAAACCTCGCCCATTCTATACAAACTCAATTGCCGGATCACGTCTACCGGCTGTCGTCGAGAAATGTTAAACCGCTATAATGTATATCTGGTGACCCATTTTCCTTCTTGGTAAAATTCGGAAAAAAAAATATTATAGATTTCAACCGCAATAGCGACGTGTACATAATCAGAATCAACAGTTGTGTACATGCGAGAATTACGATATTTGTTTTAATAAAAAAGTTTTCAATTTTTTTTTTTATCATTCGTACTTAATATACCTACCATACTAGTACGGTTGTTCCGGTCTCAGACAAAATCACCAACCGAGCTACGCAGAGGTCCAGAATCCAGATTTCCTTAGTATTTTGTTTAAACTGCAGTTAGCTTTTAAATTTTAATACCTGTAGACAGCAACTACATCGAACAGCATATTATTTATAAAACGTTTACTATTTCATGCGTTTTCTGTCCTGTAAAGTGTGGGTGACCCGTTGTAAACATTATGTTTTCACGAGTAGGTATATATTATGTATAATATAATAGAACATCATTCTTTTCAACCTTGCATTGTATTATAAATCACAGCTATCAACAAACAATGTTCTTACCTGTTGGCTGTTGTTTACTATGTTTGACTTGAACAAATATTGGCTTATGTATAGGTTAGTTAATTCGTATACCTACATTCATTCGCCGGCTAAAAACAAGAACACGGACGAGCGTGCAAATATTTCTATTTCCTGTACATTTAATATAGGGTCTAGCGAATAAGTTATCATCATTAGTAATAATAATATTGCTAAGATTTAGGGATATTTAGACAATCAAATTAAAAGAAAAATAATGGTACCTATCTATAATTTTATATAATAGTGTATAGCTGTAAATCATATATAATATATTTTTTTATTATAAGAAACCAGTTGTTATACTGATGTCTGTAGGCGTTATCAAGAATTCGAATTTTTACTTCAAGCTCTATAAAAACCAATGAGGTTATTCTGAACGACCGGTCTGATCGGATAGGTATACTGATTAAATAAAGAATTATATATTTTGCTTACCGCTAATAGGGTTTGTCTAATTTTAATTAGTTGTATCCTAGTAACCACTTAAGTATCTTGTAATATTTTAATTACATAATAATACTTTATACAATTCCGTATAATAATAATTAAATTATCAAATTATTGAGTTGACACAGTTATATTTTCGTACTTCATATTAGTTCGACATTACTATTATTTATAAAATATAAATTATTTCATTAATAACAATACAATCTTCATTTACAAGTGCAGAATATTTTTTTCTTAATAACTGACACTTTTTCATTAATCGAAAATTGAAAGTTGTTAATATATTTTCTTACTGAAAAATGTTTTTTTTTTTTTTTTTAATACGTTTTTAATACGAATTACATCATTAAACTGTGATTAAGTGAAAACATCAACATCATTAAAATAGTTTTTATTTTTTACTCCCATAATGCTTATAAATTATTTTAAACTACATGTCTACATATACGATAAGAATTTTATTTATTTATTTATAATTTTTAATATGTATTTGTTTCTATATTTTCAAATCTCATATGTCAATAATAGAATAGAACATTTTTTTATATTAGATACCTACTGTCTGTCTTCGTTCATTGCTATCCTGTGTGAAAATGTTATTCATAATTTATATTATATATCTTCGATCCCGATTTTTGTCATTCGGCTTTAGGTCCATGCACAATCACTTAATGTGCAGTGAATTGAAATATTGACTTGTTACCTAAAACATTTGAAATAAAATTTTTTTCTTCTTTAAACGTGCTTTGGTGTTATGGATATTTTGACCAGTATGTGCTGGAGTTTAACGCCAACAACATTCGATGTGTGTTGGATTCTCTGAATGGCGATTTCTCTTCGTTTGTGTAAACGCCGACCGAAGGGTGAGTGCCAGCAGGTAGCTTGCCTTTATTTCAAAATTTGGGTCCAAAATTCCTGAACCCAATGTCCAAGCGAGAAAAAAAAACGAAAAAAAAAAAGAAACCCTCAAATATATTGCTCTGGATCTCACAGTTCAATGCAGATCAATACAATGCCCAGATATTCAGGTATAAGGTATAACACGTGTTTTGTTGTTGGGATAAAATATCTTGTATATAATGCGTGTTATACCGGTACCTATACCACCATGGTTCTTTCAAAAATAAAAATGTTTTCGATTTATATAGTTTCTTCAAAATCTCCTGCCTTTTGGTCACCATACGACATTGCACTGCATAGCGTATACATAATATAATATATTATATATCATAAAATTGGTCAACCGTGAAATCCGAACGTAAGCGCCCGGAACGGATGGCTTTACGTTTCCTATTAGGTTACGAGTGCGAGTTGTTTACAGAACACGTGACTGCAAACAAAAAATAAAAATAATGAAAATAACAAAACCGTGGATTTTTCAAGTTTTCATAAAAAGTTTCATTTTAAAAAAGCAAACGAGAAAGGTCATGTACGATTCTTCTTTCGAGAGATAACGTCAAGCCACATGTTTATAAGTATTACGTACACTTACGCGAGTTTAATGACACTCGTAGAGGTCATTGGCGACACGAGTTCCAGAAATTGTACAAATCGCTCTGCCCGGACATTCGATAACGTCGATAATATGACACATCGGTTCGACAAAGGTCGTTTTACAATATTATATATTATTATTATTATTATGCTCACAACTTCACAAGTCGTAAATCGTGCACACCACCCTCGGTCGTAAATGTTTAAAAATATTGTCGTAAAAACCATAGCTATGTTTATAATACAACACTATAATATTAGATTGTAGTTTTCTATTCTTCTTTAACCGCCTAGTAAATTCGGTCATCCTATATATAAAGACATTTTTTTTAGAATTATTTTCGGCTGACTAATATTATTCCAACTTATGTTTAACTCGTCTAATGCATAATATACAGCGAGGTCTATATAATATATTATTATTATATCATAACAATGGTTTTTTCTTTTCTTTTTGATGGCGTTACCCCAGGTGTTGGTATCTACATGGATACGTATTAATATACCTATATATAATATATACTGCACTTATACATAATACGGTGAGCTCGATTATATGCATATCTCGTTTGTTTGTAAACCGCGTCCACGAGTCGTTGACATATTTTAAATAATGGGAATTGCAAAATAAACCGATCGTCGGATCGCCGTTATTTTTTGCGTGCATTTTCCTATAGGTGGTTGAATTATGCAACAGGTAGATAATATAAAGAATAACCGAATAACCGATATATATATCCGTATACCGATCGGGTGTACCTATATCTATTATTATGTCGCATAGTATGTATTTGATTAATAAATTATGTTTAGAAAAGCATCATATTCGACACGAAAAACATTGCATAATCGCTGCAGGTCGTTGGCACTACCTCTCGGCGTTTTCGAATTATTCGTACCCACTTGATATTATTTTGTTTTTGTACCTAAAACGTGTGTATACCTACTTCGTTTACTAATTTACATATTATTATCCCCGTATTATATGTTTATGTATTAGGCATAGGTACGTAGTTTATAAATCATATTTTACGATCTCAAATCTCAAATGCATATTGTTTGTGTACAATTTGAGAATTAGTACCACGCGTTACTGGGCTTGGATAAATAATACAAATTCATACAGTTAGGCGCTACCTGTATATAGGTTGCCAATATATAGACGATTGGAATAAGAGTTATTCAATTTTAACGCCATAAAAAAATCTAAGCGCTATTTAACTTTTGTGTTTAACGTTCGGAGATATTTACATAAACTTAATACGTATACAACAAGACAACAAATTATTGAACAATCTTTATACAACCGTTATTCTAAAATATAGTGCAGTATGTATATATATACATATGACAGTTCTCTATTTTCCCAGTTTTATTATTATCTGCAATTACTATGGGAGATTTGAATTTAAATTGAATCTAGGTTTTAATAAATATAAGTTTATAACATAATAACTAATATAAGGAACACTCGGCTAAAGTGATATTTTTTTCGAGGTTATAAAAAAAGAACGTTCTATTATATTATATAAGATTATATTTTGTACAATTGTTCAGTTTGTGTGAATTTGAATTTGATATTTTATCATTTATTGTTTTCAGTTATCCATTTCAGTAGATTTTTTTTCAAAAGTTAAACATATAATAATTATATTAAAATGTTAATAATTCATATTAAAACTATTTCACCTACGTCTTAACAATATCATTACTATAGGTATAGATTATAGTTACTAGTAATTAATTGTATAGCTTATAGGCATAAATAGGCGTAATGCTTTAGATCTTAACCTGTGATATATGTGCTTAATATAATAATTGTCCATGTGGAATACTGATAAAAACCAATTATGTACTATTTAAATAAATATAGACCACCGACTTTTATTGATTTAACATTATGAATTTACATTTGAATGATTATTATATCATCATTAATCATTAATTTTTAATGTTATTGTAAAATTGATCGAGGTTATAAACTTATAAACTTAATAATTAATATGCACGTGTTTAGATATTGTATATAATATGATATACAACAATACAACATGAATATTATATACGCTTTAGATGTAACACAGTTATATATCTAAGTCCAAAACGCAGTTATCATTGGGGATGTAATTTTGTATAAAAAGAAACCTAGGACGTATACACACAATAATACGTTATATAAAATTATTAATTGGTATTATACATCAGATATGACTATATGAAAAAGGCACATATTGCATGACATATTATGACATTGAAATGACGTAGGTAAAACAAAAACAATTCAGCTCTGTAATAAGATTCTATTTTTTTTTTTTTACTTATTATAGCATTTATATGAGTTTAAAATTTGCATTTATATTTATTAGTGTTATTTAAATTAATAACAGTGCAGTAAAAATCAAACCAAATAATTACAGTTGTATTTACATTTTTTTTTCATTATGTTTTTGTAAGTCTTATAGCTGGGTAACCTTTTCCATTGCTTACTATATAATAGACAGCCAAGTTGAAAGTTGATACTTGATGGATTGTTCGATTGTATATAGTTGTAACCCCAGATCGTTGACTATAGTGAAGTTGAGTAATAATTGTGTGTAAAGGACTTAGTTTTTACCAATGAGGAAGTGTTATTTGATAGAAAAAAATATAAATATATAATAATAATAGTTGCTTCCTACCAAAGGGGAGAGTGTGTGTTGTAAGAACGTAGTATAAGCTTGTAATGCAATGAACAGGAGGCCGATAATAATAAAAAGGAGCAGATGTATAGGAGTTTCATAATCAGCTACGGTTGGCCAACAACTCTGCGACAGATGGTTACGGGTCCGAAGGAAGAGTTTTTTTTTATAGCCATCCCTCTAGAGTTCATCCATCTCATTCAATGTTTTTAAAAAATATTATATACACACTAAAAACCAACGATAAATACAATTATGTGCGCGATAGGTAAATAACATATTATAATAATATGTTAAATGTGACTACTGTATATAGTTGACTTACAATAAATTGTATTATAATTTACTGTGTACATACTGTGTAGTGTTGAAGTCTAGTGTACTGTGGGAAACTAGTTGATTCTTATTTTTACAACGTATATGATGATCACACGAGTATTCGCTTTTGTAGGTCAGAGTCATCAACAAATTAATTAATTTTGCTAATACAAAAGTCGAAGAATCATAAATAAGACTTGTGGAATACATAATATTTAAATTTTATTTGTTTTTATATGATATATGTGTGCGTAATTTAATATAATATTACAATAAATTCGCTGCTTAAAAATAGGATTATAACGCAAAAATTAATTGAGAAATAATTCCAGTCCCAATAAATTCCTTGTTTCTTCCGATATTAAGACATTGAGGAAAATAATATTAGAAAAGCAATTGACTAATTGGACGTTCGACAATTGAGCTTGTATGTATGATAAACTATCCAATTATATAGCGTAATGTCGAGTACCCGTCTATCTTGATTAAACCCGATAATTTCGTATAAATAATACAAATTGTGATAGTTAAAAGTATGTAAACCACATACCTAACTACACCGCGCGTATTATAATAATATAGTATATGATATTATAACCAATAAAGTGCAATATGTCATGATTTATATTAAAATATTAAATTATGAACATAAATATATAATATTTTGACCTCGTAAGTTATGATGTTTTTTGATTTGAACTCAATTCTTTGCTGTTATACCTAAATAATACATTGTTTTGCATATCACTGCCGTAAAATAAATAGTTTCTCAGAGAATAAAGAGCATATTTTTATCGGTACGTGCAAAAGTTGCGTTTCGGTGTCTCGGTGAATTACGGTTTTCTAGGTCTCTATATTATACATTACGTACATACGTCCACCACAGTCCACCGCTGATTCAAATAAATTATTTCACCGCTAGTAAATAAACCTGGTGTAATACAATACTTTTTTCATTATGTTTTAATAAAGAAAATTAATTTCGCGATGCGTTTTGTATGTGCGTTCATAATCAAAATGACGAATCGAGTTTTCCCCTCCGCATATTATATGACATATTATATAGTGTGTAATGTTATATAGGTACGGTGTATTTTTTTTGTTCTCGATATGAATTTTGCAACGCTCGTTGTCGGCTGATAAAAAAACAATAATAATAATGAAAAAGAGTTGTGCAAATAAATATTCACCCCAAAGCCTTTGCGCAGTGTTCAATGTCACGTAATCGGGTCCCCGCACGTATTTCAATTTTCGAAATGGACCTTTATGGGTATAATAATGTCCCTTTAATGGTCCAGCCGTCGGGAGGGTTTTGAAACGATCAAGATGAATCTCTCTAAAAAAAATCTACACCTCCCCTCCAATAAAGTCATTTTTATACGGTCGGGAAGTGTGAACGAAATAAAAATAAGTTTCCGGGTAATACCGTCGTGGGGTGGCACTGCTGCATTATACTACATAGTATGATATTATATTTTTTTTTACCGATTCAGAATATATTATTACATACTTTATATATATTATCATTCAGTACAAATATACAATATTATATTATATTGGTATGTATTATGTACCACGGTTCACGATTTTTAGAAATATATAAATATAGCAATATCGTTTACGTGACGAATGAAACTCCCTCCCCATTTTTCGCTAAGCCTAAGTATTAGAATATGTTGTTAGCGGTTGGGTTTTGTTTGTCGCGCGCGTGGTCTGCAGATCGATCAAGACTGATGACAGATTATTCGAGCGGTCCAGGTGCGGGCGGAACTCGTATCGCAGTCGTGGATGGTATATAGGTATATATCCCCATATTGGCCTCGAAAATCGAATAAAATCGAAACGAAAATACTGTTCGGGTCGAAATTTGCAGCAGATGCTTTTTCTGTAGTTTCCATTATATTATTGTGTTTCATCTGCCGGGCGTCGTGCGTACATCGGTTGCTGCGGGATTGTTTGTTTTGCCGCTGCTGCGGTGTTCCGATATAACCAATAACACACGTACCTCCCCACGACGACGCATATACGAGATCGATAAAAACTGCATTATTATTTCGTATACATTTGGGATGTCGATTTAATATATACTATGGGCTATGGCTTATGGTAACTGCTTGATTTCACGAATAACCTAACCTAACCTACACGAAAAAACGAACTAAACTTAAGATTACCTATATGTTTATATTATTAAATCGAGCAAAAAACGTTCGTTCGCTATATGCCTATATATCTGTGTTCCTTGAAGTTGCCTATATGTATAATTCATTATTATACATAATATAAAAAAAACTACTAGTAGATCGGCCGCCCCCTCTCGTTAGATAAAAATGTATAAAGGGGGTGATATATATAGGTAGTGTCAAAAATTGAGTACCTATTTGGATCAAGTGATCAACTTTATGCAAAAAAAATTCAAGCTCTCTTATTCTTCCTTTCCGTACACATATATTTTATTAGCTTTCTGCTCAGCTGTATACATGGGAGGTAATATTACCTCTCTGCATATAATAATGGTAGTATAGGTATTATATGAAACCAAATATTTTGAGAAACCATTGGGCGGCGACGGTTGTTTCCGTTACGAAAATCGCACTCGCAGTCGCCTGTCGTAATAATACAATATACATGATATAATAAGTGCGCAGTATAAATCGTAGTAGGGGTGTGTATTATAGGTGCGCGCGCTCTCTCGTCCACGCGGTATAGTGTATCGTAGGGGTGGAAAGTACGCCCCGAGGAGGGGTTGGCGTGGCTGCAGAGAGCGCGTTTCACGTGAGGAGTTTTGTCAACCGGGGCGGGCACCACAACCACCACCACCGGCATATATGTGAATGTGTATAATATGCGTTACCAAAAACCTTCGAATTTCTCACGCGCGGAGAGGGGTGCAACCGAAGCGCCGCCGCGCGAACTCGTTGTTTTGGTTGCGCACCGCGTGTTCGTGTTTACAATATTATTATTATTATTATTATTTTACACGTATACCTACATATATATGTGTCCGTCCATTCTACTCTTCTGCTGCTCGTCGTCGAAACTACCCTCTGGTGCTGTTGCTGCGGGGAGGCCGCGCGCATCCCAACCGGCGATCTGTTGTCCCAGGTTAGGGGCGTGCGGGTGCGTGTGTGCACGGTCGTTCGCTACCCGCTCCGCTGCGCTGTCGCCGTTTTTATTTCGTCTGCGATTGTCGTCCGCAACACCACCGCCGCCGCGTCGCTCCGGATATTTTATACCTTCCGCCAAACCACGACCTTTCCGCAAAAAAAAAAAATGTAAAACCCGCGTCACGTTAAACATCGTTACATCGTCGTGTTATCTATATAAGCTATATAGTGCATTCGGTGCGATATTTCGGAGATATGTTGTGTCCTATCTGCTGCAGCACTACGTTCATCGATATATTCAAATTGTCCGTATTATGGTAAGACGATTATTTAATATTAATTATAATGTCATAAATTGTAAATTATATATATGTTTTTTTTAAAACGTTATGAAAACAAAATACCATTTATATTCTGAAAAAGCTACAAGGTTTCGTCGGAAATATGACATTTAATTGGAATATTAAACGTAAAACCCGAGGTAAAACCTTATATAAGCATGCGTTTAAGTATATATTATGTATGTATAATTAATATACAATACTTCATCAAAGACGTAGGGAAATGTATTCAATAATACGCATATAAATGCATTATTTATCAAGCGCGCAATAGCGGTCGTCATCGTTACATACCCGTGGGACTAGTTCGCTGGAGGGAAGGGTGCGGTATTATTATTATTATTATTATTGCCGGGCAACGCTAAAGCACCGCCTCGCACTGCAACCCTTTTCTTACTCTTCGGGTTTCTCGTAGCGCAACACGTACGATTTCGTCATGTATTAAATTGTATTCAAACAGGCGTCGGTAACCGCGCGCGATATGCAAATCGGAAAAGGGGAAACGGTGAACAAACTACGGCAACAACTTTTGCTCCATTCCTGCTATGCTCGTGTATATTATAATTTATAATAATGTTAATTTAGCGCGAAAATACTAAACGAAATCTCCGCTCCACAGCGAATGTTCATAATATTATAGATGAATTTTAAATTGTTGTCGCGGAAAATTTTACAGCAATCATTATTTACATGAATAATCTAATATAATAATGATTATTCCTGTAAGACTCGCAGTCCAGCAGATTTTTACTTTAGATTTTATGAAGATTCGTCAACGCTGTCGCCCTGTATAATATTATAATTTATGCATGTTGAAAAGCGAGTATAAGACACGTTTTTAAGGAGCGTAGGCCTTCGCCATCATACGCTTCACATATATTTATATACACACGCGGCAAAGCTCTTCTTGTGGTGCATTACACGAAATCGTTTTGACACGAACAAACATAATATAATAAATGTGTTGGAAAAAACCGCTCGGATTTTGAGAAAAAAACAGTCGCGATACAAGTCAATGCAGTGCGCGTTGCTCGGATGACTGATTAAATTATGCACGGTGGACGGTTTTTGAAATAAAAAACCATTTTTTTCTTCTTTCTATTAATTTCACTTCCTCGGCATTCGGGCGCGCCGTGCAGTACAAAAACGCAGCCGACAAATAAAATAATAATAATGATATAATATACTTTATTACATTTTTTAGTTGGGAGAAAAAAATTTAGTAATAATAATAATCGGTCTTGTTATAATAACGTCAGCCAGCAATAATTTCCGCGTATAGTATACACACAGCGGCGCATTGCATAGCACATAACCGCGACACAACGAGATCGTATATTATAATATTATAATAATATATAATATGAGTAGTACTTCAAAATAAAAGCCTCCGCCGCCGCCGTCTCTATCAGCGTTCAAACGAATCGACTCTGTGGTGCAGCACATATTATAATAATGATAATACTATACGCGAAGCGCGTGTACACTGTACACAATAATTTATATTATATTTTATAATTATTATTATTATGCTGTAATATAATATTTGCGCGAGTGATTAAATCGCGTTTATACATAGATACCTATACTGCATATAATATATAGATAACGTTATCTTATATATATATTGTAAAATAATTATATCATTTGGGAATAATATAATATTATACTTTATATGCAACCCGATGCATCCTGCACCGTGCGGATTTCTCGTGACGACCTTTTTCTGGAAATCTCAGTGACTCACCCCGTATAACTACAATATTAACACGCATATAACAATAATAATAATATAGGCTCGTAGTTTTATTGAAACTACACTATATATATAGGTACTATACCGTCTATACCATACGATATATAGTCGGGGTAACCGTTGAATATTGTTATTGCGCAGCGCGCTAGGGGAAACGGACGCCACCGAATCTCAGCGCAGCTGCTCTTGTTTACTACCACGACCGCGCCCGGGCGTTATACGTTAACGTATATTATGACGAGTATTTGTGTGTGTGCGAGTGGGTACCCTGAGCAAGTCTTAAAAAACCAACCTACTCGAAGGGGGATTAATTTTTTTTCGATAAAAAACCATTTCCATTGTGCAATGTTCTCGTTTCGTGAACCGAAAATGAGAACGTGGGTCGGCGGTGGTCGGTTTTCCGTCTGTGCAGCGCGCACTCTTCGCACTGCATACTTCACAGTCTATATAATATATACCTACCTAGCAGTGTACGTATATAATATTATATATATTATATTAGAATATATTGTGTTTATAGGTATGCCTTGCAGCGGGCTAATGTCTCTTTTGTGGTGCAGTCTTTCATTCAATTCTTCTCCATGCCGGGGAGGCCGTGTCGGATGACAAGAACCTTCTGCCGAGACCCGGACTCCTCCTCCACCTCCTTCTCTTCTCCTGGAGGTTTGTTCCGTACTGGGGTATATATATTATATATTATATTATTGTACATATTATACCTATACACTTATGTGCATACAGCATATGCACGTCACTCTCCATATAATATATTGCGCTCTATATATAAAAACTATCCCTTACATACCCTTCTCTTTAATTTATATATTATATTGTGCTCGTATTATACGTGTCGTATAGTGTCGTGTAGGTACTCGTACTACACACCGTATATTTATACGGATAATTATAATAATATTACACAAATTCTCGTCCCTCTGTCCCGCGATATTTCGTCGATCCAACTGTATTATTATATAACACAAAATATTAGGTTTGCTGTGTTCTCCTCACGTAATATTATTATACGCACATTTGAATACCTTAATACCTATATGCGTCTTTGCAGAAGTTTTTATTTTCCATTCGGTTTAAAAATATTATTCGACTTTGTCAGGGTTCGAAACACATACTATTTTGACTTTAAACACGTAATCGTGTTTTGTGTACACATTATATTATAAATTATAAAAATAATAACACTTTGTTTCTCGCGTAACTGGACACCGCGGCGGCATGTGTGTATATTGTTATTGGGTATTATATTATATTATGTACGATATAATATAGTATCGACAGAAGCAGATCGGAAACCGTTCCAACAAAGAATACGCTCTCGGCTGTTTTATATAATATATTATTTTGTAATAAACTAAAACAACGGGGACGAGTAACCTGGAACCTGTTATGCGGTCGGTAGGTAAGGATATATCGTATGTACACACAATATACACACATCGTAGAGCGCGATAAAATTACGGTCCTGGGTCAACCGGTGCCAAACGAATAGCATCGCACTAGACCGATCTTAATTAAATTACTTCAGGCTGGCACAGCAGGAAATGAATAAAAGCTAAAGACGATCGCGTTTATAGAGAAGTAGGTACAACATTATTGTCACGCCTAAACGATATAAACCAGTTTGCTCGGACCAGCCGCGAATATCGCGAGCGTTCGCGCATGTGCACCGCCGAGTTGTAACGAAAAACTACTTTTATTACACTCTGTCTTAGCCGTAACTATAACACACGTGTGCACGTTCGTTATTATGTTATATATTATTATACAGTGTGATTCATCAAGTATGCTCACCCCCAGTTTTTCCTTTAATAATTAAATTATATGATTATTTGAATTTTAAAATATAGTCAAAGAACAACATTCCAATTTCTTAAGATTTTTTGTATTACTGAAGGAGGTCCTGTGAAAAGACAAACTTCTGTTTTTTTTTTTTTAAATAGAATTCTCCTATTCTACCGTAAATGATTTAGCAGATAATTTTTCTAAAATTGTTGACGCATCAAAATTCGTACTAGTAGTTTTTCATTAAACTTTGTGTACTAAAGACTAAGGATACTAAGTATAAAATGATGGGTTTAGAGACTATGGGGATTTATGAATTTTAGTAACGTGAACTTTCATCTATCAAAATTTATAATTTGTAAAAATTATCCGAGTATAAATACTAGAATAAATCTAATACTAGAATAAATATTAGTATAAGTCCAATGTTTACATTTATTTTATATTTTTGTAAACCATTTCTATGGCTTATTATCTTTAATATTTTAATAACCACGAAAATGTAAGATTATATTACTATAATTATTGTTTGAACTGTGTATTATAGGTTATATCAAAAAAAAAAAAGTTATCCACTAAATAATTTACAGTAAAAAAGGAGTTTTCATTTGAAAAATTAAAGTTTGTATCACCTTAATATGTAGCACTAAAGGTCTCAACAATCTTAATATAATATGGTCATGAAGAATATTGAAAAATGTCAAAATTATAAATTTATTATGAAAGGGAAAAATGGGATGAGCATACTCTGTGAATCACCCTGTATATATATATTTATTATATGTAAATACTATATTATTATATATCGTTACAGTTATATTATAAATTGCGCTTCAAATGTCGAGTGTGTAATAATTTAAGTAGGTTGTTATATATTATAGGTACCCGCCCCGCCGACTGTTTTGAGTTTTCGCGTGACTCGAAAGACATTATCTTCAAAATCGTATATCTGGAATTTGTAAATTAACAAATTTTATGCATAGACTCGCAGTTAATATTACACACTTAAATATATACACAATTTTTTTTAACGTTTTGTTCAATAGTACATATTATTATTTTATACTCACCGCGCTTGATTCTCAGACCTAACCAAGATTATCGTCGTTAGCTTAAAAACAACGACATGCATGAGGTCATTCAAAAGCGATTTCTTTTGTGCGGTACACGATGAACAAAATAAAAATAACGTTTATGATAATAATTACAAAATAATCAACGTGAGTTTTTTTTATATCGTATTTTGGATAGTGCTGGGATTTTTTTTTCGTTAATTCCTCTGTACGATAGAACAGGTAATTTTATTCTTTTAATGGATACTATATTTTAAACGGTTAGTAAATAACACATAGCACACTAGGTTTTAAATTCAAAACATACTACTCGTAATTACTAATTAGCATAATTTTATAGGAATTTCATCTAATAAAATATAAACAAATGGTATAATATACCGGATCGCCGCCAACTGACTAATACTATATATACTGGCCTTGTTCGGATACCGCTGTAGCCGCCGTCAGGGGCACCGGCATTCATAAGTTTTTCACGTTCGTTCGTTGTCTATTTCGAGACCTACGTGCTGGCGGGGAAACTTTTATTCCTCAGATTGTACATTTTTATTCCTTTATCGTTTAGGTCCACATCGGCGTTATTACCTAACCAGTAACCGATATATTCTAATAGTGGTGATTTATTATTATTATTTTCGAATACACGAAATATACAAATTTCGGAAGCCCTCGAAAATCAAAATAGTGTTTTACTACACGACACGAGGGCCGATATTTGTTGTCATTACTGGTGGGGTCACAGGGTACATGGGATAGAAGAAACACGATTGAAAAATATCGTTTTCACCGGACGAGAATCAAAAAAATA
This sequence comes from Macrosiphum euphorbiae, assembly GCA_949089665.1. Lineage (NCBI taxonomy): Eukaryota > Metazoa > Arthropoda > Insecta > Hemiptera > Aphididae > Macrosiphum > Macrosiphum euphorbiae. Next base: position 115,409,868 of record CARXXK010000001.1, read on the forward strand.
ATATATCAATATATAATAAGCTGCAGACTGCGCAGTCTTTATAAAAATTTTATTACCGAACGGAATAAACGGCGCGACGACAACAATATTATACCTATACCTATTACCTACACGACATAGACGATCGTTATCACGTGTATATTATTATAATAACAACACGTGGATTTAGATCGCGTGCGGCGTATTAGTGGGCATAATAACATATAATATAGAAGGTACACGATATTCGTACTCGTACACACACACACACCCCGTCAATCGCCCACAAGATGTGTAATAATATAATTTCCAAAAACGACGGCCGGCAGATGTGTATTTTGGTGGTTGGTGGCTGGCGCGAGCGTGCGCGCGTGACACGGGTCGCCCTGGCGATCAGATGTTCTTTTTCCACCTGGCCGACGCCGCGCTTGCATTTCCGCCGTCCGTTTGGAGGAATCGTAATCGTCCACACACACAATAACAATAATGATAATAATATAATTCAATGGTTCTTATGTGTATAGTGTATTTGGCATTTGCAGTATATATAATATATATAATATACTATGTATAGTGTTTGACATATTATATATTATATAAACGCATAAATCCCTGCTGCAGAAGCGACCCCGAAAACCGTATTTCATCGTCGTTTTGTTTATTATCATTACATTTATATGAAAAAAAAAAACCGTTCTCACACGTTTTCTTCGCGATCGCGATGTAACTACTAAACTTCGGACCACCGTCACCGTAGTCCTTTTGTCGTTTGAATCTGGCAAACCGAGAGGGGGTCTTTTTTTAATCCCATTACACCGCGAAACCGATCGCTTATAAGTTATAATATTCAAGTTGATCAGTTTAAAAGTAAACAAAATTCAAATTATGTAAAAATAAATCGAGAAAATCAATTTTTACCTTTAAAAGAATCACTTTGTTTAATGATGAATATTATAGGTTTTGTTATTGATTTGTTATAAACATAATATTATATATAAAAAAAAAGGAAAAAAACCTAACTAAAAAATATTGTTTCGGGGCTTGAAAAACCTTTGAAGAAGGCTAAGCCTGCAGAGGCCCTACGGCCTCCTCCTATTGCACTGTGGTATAGTTTAGGTCCTAAACTTTAGGACGTTTAGGTTATCATAAGTTCTGACGCTGCAAATCAGACTCGGACGGAAATGTCACAAGACTTAGTTCACTATGGGGAGGGGGTGGGGGAAACCACCGGACTCGTTGTCGTCGATTAGCGATGGGTCTGCGGACTGGGCAGAGTGTAAAATAATTCATAGTAAAGAAAAAACTCGACTTCGACGACTGATAGGTAGGCAGCAGCAGCAGAATATAATATGTAGGTATAATAACTACGATAAGTGCGTGCGTGCGCCGGTAGCGGCTCGTACGTACTGCGGCCTGTTGACGATAATATATTAATATAGGAGCGGTTTTTACCGTTCGGAACGAGATTCTTCGGATGATTGGCAAAGTTCAACACACAGCCTCACAACGTTTATATTAGAGGCACGCAAATGTAACATATTATATTATATCATGTGAAAAACGGACCACAGCGACGCGCGTTTACATATTTATAATAATATATATTTTATAATAGTTGAAAAGTTAGTGCGTGCAAGTGGCATGCGTATCGTAAACACTGAACAATCCTTGTTATCTGTGTTATCATTTTTATTATTGCCTAAAATATACATAATATAGCGGTGCGGCTTTTAGACGTATTATGTATATATATTATTGCCGTGCGCGCGGATTTGATGAAACAATATACCCCGCGGGCTCCTCAATGTCATTTATACCGTTTCCGAAATAAAATAGTTTTTACGGCGGCCGTGATGATGATCGTATTGGCGTATTGCAACGTGTTTCTCGTCTGCAAGAATACAAATAATACAATACCTAAATTATTTTAATATTATTAATTTCTCATTATACGTTTGAGAGCCTTACGTAATATTAATATCCATTTCAACTGCACCTTCTATACAGACGTATATCATTATTCATAATGCGTTTCGGCTGGCTACGTTCGTGTTTTTGATATTATAATATCGACCCGTCGTCAAATCACGCAAGTTCGGAACCAATTATCGTTATAGACTATACAGAAATCTATTTAGAAAAAGCGCAAACCAAAATATTTGCAACTATTTTATGAACGAACGATTCGAACGATATTATACTTAGGGCCGATTTCACCAACACAGTTAATCACGGTTAAGGTTAACCGGAGTTTTAATCGGCCGAATTTGGCCGGTTAAATATCTGTTATCAGCCGATTAAGCGTTAACCGTGATTAACTGTGTTGGTGAAATCGGCCCTTAATATTATTACGATTCCGTCCGTGGTTAAATAAACGAGTACGGCATACCCGTATACGTTTTCTCGTGGTCAAAATAATCTTGCCGTGTTCGATTGAATAGAGTAGATAATGGACTCGCGGGGTGGGACAAGTCTATTATTGCGGGAGACCGCGTAGTACCTATATAATATTCTGATACACCTATTTGAAATTTACTGGAAATAAAAAAAAACTGGTTTTCATAGGTTTTCGGTATTATTTTCGTTTGAAAAACGAGTAGTTTCTCTCAGCCGTGAGTATCTGCAGCGTGTTATCTAAAACCGTTCGATGAAAACCCATCACCGCTCGCTAGTCGTTGGTGTAAAATAATACGGGCGCACGCGTTTATACTAAATAATATCAGCTGATATAATAATATAGGTACAAAGTGTATTTAAGAGGACGCTACACCCGCATGTGTTATCTCCGTCTTACAAATGTACAACATACCAAAAACTGTTTTTCGCGGGTAAGACCGAGAAGGCTAAATTCATAACTAAGAAACGAGATTTTCAACACATAAAAAGGAGAGCTTTGGAGGTGCAACGTTGTTTTTATTTTTTTGATATCATTTATGTGAAAAAAGTTTTTCAAGTTTGAAAAACACAAACAATAATGGTTTATGAAACAGTAAGAACTTTTTTCATATAAGTGATATCAAAGAAATAAAAACAACGTTGCACAGCCAAAGTTCTCCTTTTAACGTCTGCAAATCTTGTTCTTAGTTACTGATGTTATGCAGTAGCGGCATTTAGGTGAGGGCAACTGGGGCATTTGCCCCAGTCTAGTATTTCAATCAACCTTAAGTCGAGCACATTTAGCACACCCCCCCCCCCCGTTTACCACTATGGCCTATGCTATGGGAATCTGGGTGAACAGAATGTTGAAGTCGGAAAAGCAGTGAAGAAATTGCCCTAGTCTAATAAAAACTGAGATGACTCAACTGGTGTATGACTGTAGCCTTCTACGTATCTTTCCCGCGCAAAACATTTTTTCTATGTTGTACATTTGTAAGACGGAGACAACACATGCGGGTGTAGCGTCCTCTTAAAGGTAAACACTAGTTTTCTTGAAGAGTATTTAGTAACAATAATCCAGTCAAATACTTAAAATGTATGTAAATTAGATATTGTATTAATTCGTTTGGAATTCGATTTTTATACTTTGAAAACCTACTGCTTTGGAATATTATAAGAACTAAAATGTTTGTTTTGTAAATACTTCAAGTTATGTTCTAAAACGATAATACTTTTCGAGAAAACGAGTGCGTTTACCTTAAATCGATAGTAAGTCCGAACGAATCTCTAACATGTGAGTATTATGCTTATAATATAATATACACATTCGTGCCTTCCGCTTCGCCATTGACAGTTCAGAGTACATTTTTAATGTGTAATACGCGTTTAATACATTCAAACGTTGTCGTCTTGTCATCATATCGTTCTCGATATCAAATAACGTGATTGTAAAAGGTACGTACAAGTCGTACAACATTCAATAGCTATAAAGTATAAAGAAAAAGTAATGTATAAGAGTATTATTTTTTGTAACCTAAACGGTATTGGTGTCTTAGGGGCGGGAGGGGGGTTTCTTGAGCTTTTTGCTTGGATTTGGAACTTTGCTTTCAAAAAAATAAAATAGGAAAATTTGTTTCAAAAATTGTATTATTTAATAGCATTTAAAATGTTCATAGGGACACAACGAAGGAATTTCTTAAAAATACAGCATATAGCTAGATATAATAGTTATTAGTTAATATTATGTTATAGATAAATATAAAATATACAGGTAGAACAAATCCGAGGGGTAAAGTTAAACTTATATCGTATCCATACCAGCTGCTAATGACATTGCTACGACATTTTCGGTGCATTTCAAAATCTATTTAGATTATAGACAATAGTAGGTACTATTTTTCTGCTTCTATACCAAAAGATGGCATTTTTTTAAGTTTAATTTTGAATCAATGTACTAATACTACTGAAAAGTGAGCTTTGTGCCATGAAGAGAAATCCTTGTCGGGCTTTACGTCGACTTTACATCGATTTCGCTCTGGGCCTCGCAAATTCTAACACATGCCTTTGTACTACAACAGTGGCGTAGCTAGAGGGGGCTGAGGGGCTGCAGCCCCCCCCCCCCCCGAAATGTAAAGAAAATTAAAAATTATTTTTATGGTCTATAATAGTAGCTCAAAAAGTTCGATAAAAGTTTATCAGTCCCCCCCCTCGAAAAAAATTCTAGCTACGCCACTGTACTACAATAATATATTATACGTCCAAGGACAACGCGCGCATGATGCACTTGCAATATAGTCGCGGTGTACTATTAATATGTACGCGTATAGGCACTAGGCAGTATACATACGACTATCGCGCTAAAATCACTTATGTACGGTGCAAAACTCATCGCCCGCAGATATCACGTGTTCGGTCTAATACAATATTATGTAGGTAAACCGCTGCTATGTATTAAAATTCTTTCATAGAGGTACAACAACTCCTCATGATCGTCATAATATAGGACAAGGGTGTACAACAGACGCCGTACGTACAATAATTTTTATTATTCCGTGCGCACCAAAACGAGAGCACGCATCGGATTCATTGTTCGTCGTAGTATTTTTAAATTTAACATTTGGTCGCGTGGTGGTCAAAAGGAAGACGGCAGATGTTTCGTCGATCGCCCGGTGGTGGTGGCGTGTGTGTAGGTACGCACATACACCGCGTTCAATATTATAATAATGGCAATAATATTATTATATTTTATTATAGAAGTATACCCAAAATCATCATCGTTGTGCGTATATACATATGAGTGTACTGCTGATCAACGGCGGTCGCGCGTGTTATTATTCGTTGGAAATAAAATATATTATATTATTATTTATAGGTAAGTCCATAGCATTATAGGTATGTTCGGTGTGCGCCGATATTATATTATTGTGTATTGTGATTTATGATAAAACTAAAACTCATTCTCACACGACATTTTTGTTCGTCTTGCTATTCAAACATTCCTCTGCTGCAGTTCAGGAGGTATCTATATTAAAAATACGACGACCGTGGACACGATGATCACTGTGATTAACGAGGTAAGTATAAACCGTAATCCGTGTATCATCATCGATCAGAAGAGTGTCTGCTGAGCGGCAGTCTGATTTCCGGTAACAGAAAAAACAAGCTTTTAACACACACACGTTGTTGCCTCTGCTGCAGATCCCGTTACCACATATTAACACATCGGAGTATATTGTATATAGGTACCTACTTATTTCATGGTATTAATTATTATATATTATTCGTAACCACTCTGTATTCAATATTTTATGTTCCAGTAACTTGTTTCCGATCTCAATTAGCAACGTACCGGTAAATAATAATAATAATATAAACAAAAACAAAAATAATATCATTATTATATTAATTAGGTATCTACACTACAACTCTATCGGGAATCGAAAACGTTTATATTGTTGTACAATTAATAATTATCTAATTTTTAATATTTTTTTTCCGACATAATATAGACTATAGTCACAACTCACACGCAACGATTTTCGTAGGGGAGAAGGATGGAGTTAGCGAAGATGACGAAGCGTTCTGCCAGTTGGTTGACGACTTGTGCAACTATTGTACAATTTTAATCAGACTAATATTGCACATGTCCCGGCCAATTGGAGGATTTCGCTAAAAATCGACGTCTACAGCAGCTGCAGGGTTCTTCCGAAATCATCGAGGTGACGCCAGTCAACAAACAAAGAATGTAGCAAATTAGGTTGTGTTGTTTGCAATATGTATTATACATTACCGTGTGCGGTTCGTACACTATCTCATATTGCACTTGACCCAGCCTGCAATGCACATTTCGTATCTACCTACTTGCAGAAACGAGGACGGTTTTAATTTTACGTTTACGTTTACGTTACACACAAATAATAAAAAATGTCACATCGTCATCACAATACTATACTTACCCCCGTTACACGACGGAATTTAGTAGATATATGAAAATACTAATTTACTCTATATTACTTTATATTTGAGGTGAACACACTGTGATGTGGCTTAATGTTGTTATCAATTATAATTTAGTGAATATGTTGTGCTTATGCGCTTATAGTGCATAATGCACACAAACATAATAATATTATTTCATATCATATTATAATATGTGTGTAAACATAAATAGGTTTGCAGTAGGTATGTTATGATATTTTTGGAAAGATAAATACATTTTTATGTATAATCATTGAAAAGAATATTAAAAAAGATATTAGATTTTTGTTAATACAATTACTATTATTATTTAGTATTATATTATACTTACGACATTTTACCAAATGTTAAGTTCAAAGTTCCTCATTGTGTTGTAAGATGTAATTTTAAGATACCTACTATATTTTAAATTATGTAGGTAAATAAAATTATCATTTCCGACCTTATGAATTGTACAACCTTTAGAAGCTATATAAATATTGTAATAATAATTAAAAAAGTTCTAGTTGTAAATACATTATTATTTTGAGTGTGAATCTGTATATTATGTACAAAAAAACGTCATAGTTCAAGTGGCTTCTAATATTAATGTGATTGCTGGTTAATACAATAAATTGTTTAATCAAATCAACAGGATAATTTGAATCAGAACAAACTTGTATTTGTATACCAACCATGAAAAGAATAAAAAAAAATAAGGAAAAATAAATATAAATAAATTTTCAATAAATACTAGTAATAATCGTGTATTTTAAAAATACATTAAATTAATGTATATTTGTTTATCTCATCAAATACAAAAAAAAAATAAATGAAAAATACACGAATTTTTAAATATTTTGTTAGTATATATCTAATATAAAAATGACTTACATTTTAGTTGTATTAAATCATACAATCGTAAATAAAGTTATACAAAGTAGTTGTCGAAACTGCGCACAACTTCATTAAATCAGTAATGTAGCAAAACAGCATGTGAAATAAAATTGTAACACATAAAAATATGAAAATAATAAATAAAACAGTTTTTTTTTTTGTTAAATTTTCATTACAACAAATTAATTATGTAATTTTTGTTTTTTATTCTAACAGTACAAGTCAATATATTTATATGCACCTATTATCTAGAATACATTTAATAATACATTAATACATACTAATTAAATCAACTATTACAGTAAGACCATATAAATAACTAAATATATACAAGTGAATACAAAAGTACTTACAGTATTGATTTTAAATAATCGGCGACTAATCCAGAATTCAAACAGGCCACATATCATAATATACCTGTTGGCAAAAATATATCTAGGTTGTAAATATGTATTGAAAATGTTAACATTTTTACCAATCAACAGAATTAAGAGTTATTCGCTTGTATAATCAACATAAAATATCACATCTTAACTAATAATTAATGATCTTTTTATTCATAATCAATTTTTTTTTTTTTTTTAATAAATTCCAGTTAGTAACATTAATTTTTTTTCCAAAATGCAATATTACCAATAGAATCTGCAAGATAGTATTTTAAATGTAAATATTTCTAATCATGTAGAGGTAAGACTCAATAAAATTATGTTATTTGTAATTAAATCTGAACTTTATATATAACAATTGAAAACTGACATAAAAAGATCTGAAATATATTCCCATAGATTCAAGGTAATATTACTATGAATGACTTTTATTTTTTTATATCTAAAGCATAATATTGAAAAAGAAAACCAATAGGAGTAATAATATGAAGTAGAAAATATACATCATAATCAAATGTATACTTGGCCTCATATAAGAGTGATCTTAGGCGGCAACCATTTATTGTCCAGTTCAGTTAGATACTTCACTTGAAAAATCAATTGTCATCTTTCGCATTAGTTTCTAACAATAGTAGAATTTTACCTTGTTAATATAAACAAATTCCAATCTAAGTGGTTTTTTAAATAATAAATACACTCACTAGAGCAATGCATGCATTAGACACTACCTACTGTGTGCAGAAAGATCACTGCCCGAGGTCACTCTTATATTATGAGACATGAAACCAAACTTATTTATTGCAAAATCCAAAAGAATACTATTAAATATTATTATATGTAAAATGATACCAAGATCATCAGTTTAAATTAGATGTATATTTTTAAGGGTATGACAATACAGTCATACAAGTTTTTACCGTAGAAAATGTATGTTTTTGTTTCTTTAATAAATTGACATAAATAATAAAGATAATTTGTTTATGAGCCAAGAATAAAATTTGGTCTAAGTAAATACATTAAAAACATCGATTTTACATAATTATTAGTATAACTATTTAATAAAAATGACAAAAGAGAAAAAAAAAAAATAATAATAATAGGAAATAATATAAAAATATCAAATATATATATTAAATGACAAAATAGTTGATTTTTTTATGTGGTTATATAAATAATTAAATAAGTAGATGATTCTAATGGGTTGAGATTAATATTGATATTTCTAACAATATTTTTTGAAGATCAAACACCAAGGATATTATTTTAAAAATAAAAAATATTCAATAATTTATACAACGAATTTAATATTAAAAGGTTGGTAACAACTAAAAGATGCATTTGTATTTCAAGAGTAATGAAACAACTAAATATAACTCACATTATAAGGCTTTGTAATTCTGGAAATGCATATTTTATGTGGCCATTGGAGGTGCGGGTGATGCAGGAGCTACATGTTCTGGATTTGGGACCGAGGGAGGAACACCTGCGGCTTGTAGTCTATGATGAGCCTGTTGGCGTGCTCTGAATTCAGCGGCTTTTAGCTGTTCTAAATGAAATTGTTGTCGCTCTTGTATCAACTGCTGCCTCTGATATTCCAACCCTTCACGTTCTCTTTCCATAGTTGTTTCTAATTCCTCGAAGTGTCTTAGCTTTATCTCTAGTTTTTTCATTTGAGTTTCTACTAATAATGCAACAAGGGATTTTATTTTTCGTTCTTCTACTGCTGCTAAATGTTTTGCTTTGACGGCAGCTGCGGCTAATGCTGCAGCAGCAGCAGCTTGTACTTCAGAGTCCTAAAAATGTACAAAACAAATATTAGTAATTCAAATAAAATAAATTTAACAATATAACTTACCTTAACTATTCGTTCAGGTTCTTCTTCTGCAGTACGGTTAACAGTAGTAGATTGTGTACTGGCTGTAGTTTCTTCACAAGGTTTCTTGTCAACATCCATAGGTTGCTCTTTATCTTTATCAGAGACTCCTTCTTTATCAGCTCGAATGGATTTGTCATTATCTGTTGTCAATGACGGATCTTTGACATCTTCTGGTTCCTTTTTTTCTTTTTCATTTTCTTCTTCTTTTTCTGGGAAAGTGCCTGCAATACCACTCTAAACAACAGCAGAAACATTATATACATTGTTGAAATTATATTTTTCATTATTGAAATTACCTGTAAAAGTCCAACAGCTGGATCATATTTTCCATCTGTAGTAGCTGCTTCAATGTTTTTAACGTGAGCATCCATCAATGCTGATGGAACTTCATCCTAGAACAAATTTATTTTAAAAATTATTACTCAATAAAGCAATACAATTATATTAACTCACTCGAATCGCAGCAAATTCTTCCATAGCAGCTTTAGCTGCTGCAGCAGCAACTCTAGGATCCACTACTGATGCCAAAAAAGCCACAGTAGACATAATAGGATTACCAGATTTACTAAATGGAATTGGCTGATAAGACAAAGGTCCTAGAGCACCACCTAATAAAAAAAAGTTTGATTTAATACATTTCAGATTTTAATTATCTTTTTAAATATGCTGTTAGTTTAGTATTCATACCAGTTTCAAAATCTTCTAAGTACGGATCTTCTATGGGTAAACGAAGAAAATGTAATATACATTCATCTTGAGTTCTTGTGCCAACATGTTCACAAACTTTGTTCCAATCATCCTTATACATTTCTAATCCTTCAAGAAGTAGTAAAGTTTCCTGTTCAGTCCAATCTCTTGTCATACCAGCAGCTGTTTTATTTCGTAATAAACCAGGTTTTTTGGCATATCTAAAAAAAAAAATTGATATCATAAAATATAATTCATAATATTAAACTAAACTAAAAACATAAATATATTTGTCGGAGACTTAAGGATACTTACTGATCTAATTTGAGCCCAAAACTAGATAATGGTTCAGGGTGATGACCAACATCCTTATCTGCTATTACAGGCTTTTTCTCTAAATCTAAAAGTGTTTTAGCAGCTGAAGGTTGTTGAGTTCTAGGAGGATTAACAGGTTGTAGACCAGAGGGTGTATCAGATAGAATATGAAAATGAGATGTAGGTGGTGGCCCCATTGCAGTTGGTCTACTATCAGCATCAACCTAAATTAATATAAAGAAAAAAAAATTGGTACTTTTTATAATTTAAAATATATAAAACACATACTTGATAGTTAATAAGACCCCATTGTTCCAAAAATGCATGAACTCTCATAATTGCACAAACATCACCAGCCAAATTACGCCTAGCTGCAGTACTCGTCATGTATTCAGTTGGGTTAAGTCTATATGTATCAATCATGAAATTCCGGTATGCTAGGTATATTTCGGGAGTTTTTGATTTATTCTTGTCTGGAGTAATAAATAAATTGAATTGTTGTTAATGACTTATATAAGTATTATATTATTATGATATATACATATATTTGATACATACTATTGAAAAACTCTGGTAAAGCTCGCTTCTCAACTGTATGAATTGAATTATATTCAAACCATGCAGCATAACTTGGTATAACAATATGATGCATTTGTTCAGTAGCATTATCTTCAGGTCCTTCTTCTTTTATTATTGATAAAGCACCGCCAGTACTAGATACTCCAGATGCAGGACAGCTTGTACCATCTTGAGCGTTATTATCATAGTTTTTATTATCTTCACTTTTATCTAAATCTTCATCTAAATCCATAAGAGTACCACTTCTAATTGGCTGAGAATCATTATCTTTTTTTGAAGATGAAGATCCTTTTTCTAAAATATACAATGTTTAATAAGCCACTTTTACAAACCAAACATTATTAGAAATTACCAGTTTTTATTTGAGATATATTTAAATTAACTTCAGAAATATTGGGTTCTGAAATTGGGTCTTCGAGATCTCTAGTTAGATCATCACTATCATCATCTACTTTACTTTTCTTTACACTCATCACAGAACCGCCACGTCCACTATACAGTTAATGAATAAAATAAAATAACAATTTAACAGTTACATTATTAAATAATCTTATTACCTTTTACGTTTATTTGGTTTTGAGGGTGGTGATGGTGTTCGTTTCCGTTTGGGTTTTTTCTTACCTCCAGATGGGTCATTACTCATGAAATCTTCAACTGAGAGACGCAACTAGTAAAATATTACAATATTAATAATATAAAAATAAGATTCATATTTTATAATTTTACTTTATGAACTTTTTTTTTGCCAGTTTCGTCAACTTCGTAATCTTCTTCATTCATCCATTCATTATAAGTATCTAAATCCAAGACCCAAGATGCTGTGACCTAAAATAATATAAATATTTATTAATCTATAAATAATTTGGTCTCAAGGACTATTGTTAAGCATATTTAAGTTTAATAAAATTTGCGCCACCTTGGGATAACAATACACAATTCTACTTTAATAGCAACAAATATAATAATATTAGAAATCATATAAAACATATTAGGACAATCTACAATTATAATTTCCTGTCACACACCTATTAAAAATCAGCACTAATTCAACATATACTAATTAAAAAGAAAAAAAGAAATTTTAATATTTAATAATTTACCCTCCAAGGAGTAGGATGTTGACTGCCATATAATACTTCAGGAGGTTCAACTGGTAATTCAGTTGTCACCCATGAATCATGAGAATCAGGAAAATAATACCAGTGCATTTGTATCCAGCGTTCTTTATTTTTGTACACGGGTCGAGCATATTCTTCATCTAATGGATCCACAATCGGAAATAAGACATGGGTAGCTTCTTGTTCGTTTTCTAAAAAAATTTAAAGAATAGTTAATTTAATATAAAATGATTAATGAGCTTTGTAAATATACCAGTCAGTGTTCCTTGATGTCTTTTGATAATATCCTTTATGCGGTTTTGCACTATTTTATCAACATCTGGATGAATAAGTATAACTGGCATAGATAGACATTTAGCATGAATTAAAGCCTTTTCAACGTTCATAAACATTTCAATACTTCTATCCATTCTAGAAGGACTCTGTGAATAAACCAGAACAACTTTTATGATTAAGGAAAAATTAATTTACTTTGATAAATAAATTTAAACTTGTTTAACATTCAATATATATAACAATTTCTATGAAGGATACTAATTTTTTAAAGTAAAATTGCAACTAATTGGATTCAAAAAGTTTTGTGATTTATAAGAAAAAAAATATATATTATGTAGCTATTTAATATAGAAAATAATATACCAATATCTTAAATTTATAAAACAGTGTTTACGAGAATGTGAATTTCAGTATACTTCATATAAGTTACACATATTTAATTTTAAGTATAATATAGTTAAGACAAAGTAATAAACATGTACAGTACTTTAAGATATTTTGTAATATCAGCAGTGTTTAATGATATAATAATAATAAGGTTGATCATAAGTAAAAGAGAATTTAAAATGTTGATTTAGTTGTAAATACAATAGTTTTTAAATCAATAATATCAAATATATATTGGACTAGTCCACAATGTCTTAAGAGTTAAGACTTTTAAGTTCTGTACATTATTATTCATAGTTTAAAATATTTATAAGTATTTTCCCTAATATGTTTAATAACTGAATTAGTATAAGAATGTAGAAGAAAAATATTAGTTCACATGAACAAGCACACAAATGTTGTTAAAACTATTTCTATATACACCAAAATATTTGTAATTTTAAACATATAAAGCAGTTCTTAGTCCCAATTAAACGTATAATACACATGAATTTTTATTAAATTTATTATTTGCTTGCAAGTAGTGCACTGTAAAAAAATCTATTATTTTATACTCCACATAGATTTTGAAATAGTTGATAACATATTTTTTTAGAGTAAATTTTATATTTAGGTGATATTATAACAATGCATTATTTTAAAATATAATTATGAAAATAAATTTAAGCCACAGTAAAGTATTAAAATGGATATAAATAGAAAATAACTAAACTGTTATGTATTGATCGAAATTTTTTATCACAATATAGAGACTACATTAGATACCAAATATAATTTTGTAACTATCAGAAAATTTAAAAAAAAGTATAGTTCTGATAATATAAAATATTAATTTATTTTATTCAATGACCCACAAATAAAATATAGGCTTATAATAGCAAGTGTTATATCACTTACATGCCTTATAACAGAATCATGCGTAAAAAGCCATTTGATTTCCAGGCGTATAGCTTAAAATATTTACATAGAATATACATCAAATTCATTTTTGTCAAGGGTTTTAGGTGTATAATATACCTATTTATTCAATGATTATAATATTAGATATTTTATGCAGACAATAAATTATTTTGAGAAGTCTACCTATATAATTTATGTTAAAAAAATATTGTTGACCAATAGTATCAATAATGTTAGTGCTAAAAATATTAGGTTATTACTGTAAGTAAAATTAAAAATCTAATACATATGAATATCTGATACTTAAGAGAACATAATTATCGCATGTGTTGTTTCCATCTGAATAAAGCATACCATACCAAATTTAAAGTTCAGATGAATCCAATTTACCTACTGTTGTATTTAATAATAGAGTGAATTGACCTATTATAAATGTAAAGGTGAAAATATAATTAATGTAGGTTTATATTTTCATTTAGAAGCAAGTTATAATCATTTTTTAATTTATGAATTTAAAAATGCTCATAACTTGTTTTAAAATTAAAATATCAAAAAAACACGTAACCTTGGATAATATGAGGTCAATTTGCTGTAATATTTAAAACAGTGGAAAAAAAAAATGGATTCTTATAAACATGAAATTTGCTATGTTAAGCGTTAGTAATTAGTGTCACTACACGCGAAAACCACACATTCTTCATTTAATAACAGTATTTGCTAATCTATGTGGTATATTAGTTTCATACAAGACATATGTAACACTATGGAAGGCTTTTTAGTTTTTTCAAAATAGCAACCAATGTGTAACATTGATTATAAAAAATTGACTAGGTTTTAGAAGTTGACAATATATAACTAGGTAGACCCAAGTTAATTGGTGAATAACATATAAAAAAATATTTTTTTATGATAGTTTCAGTAAAACCTTACAATTTGGCATTTAAAATAAAAAACACAACTTATGAGATTGCATAATATTGTCTACCCCAAATGTAAACATGTACTCAATAAATATAGAACTTAGGTACATTAACTGTATATAATTATTGGTAAACTACTACATTGTTAATCTACATATACAAAAAAGTACTTGAGTAGTTTGTGTTACTTGTATAATCCATTGATGTACATATTGCAAAGGATTAGGACATTATCTTATAGGAACAAGGATAGACAGGTGCAGAAAGTGCGTGCTCGGCATGTAATTAAATTTGTGGTCACCACAGAAAAAGCACACAACACGGGCAACATGAACAAATTTCGTACACATATTATAATACCAATAATAATAAATTGGAGACGAGCTATAGCAATACAAATTGACAGCGTGGGATTATAACAACAGGTCAGGCGTGCACGTCCGATTAGTGGTTAGTGGTGAGGTGAAATGAAGGCTCGTCTCGCCAAATCATACCTTACTGACCTGGAAATCGAATCTTCGCCACCCCTGTTCCACCTTAAACTTGTACACGGTAGCTAGCAAATGGCACAGAGCACCTCCGGGTTTGAAGTCCATAAAACAGCGCATCTACAACGGAATGGTGATAACAATCGGTAAATTCAAAAACAATGATGCGTTACACATGAGCATATCCAAAGAGAAGACCTCAATGATGTTTTGTTCGTCAAAATAACTTACAGGCAAGCGAGTGAGTGGTGGTTTGCTGACATTTTTACCGAGATTGTCTTCCTGGAACTGAATGAGCTGCAACACCAGGGCTGCAAGTGTCTTGTTGGTTGGCGGATCAGCTTGAAGGTACTGAACGAGAAACAAAACAAAACCGTTACAACATCCACGTATAATAGCGAACACCAAATGACCAGGACCGTCCAAACTCAGATTGGTCCCATGTCGACAAACGAAAGTGTACGTACCTTTTTATGATTTTTCATTAGCCACGTCCTAACGCCCTCCAACATGTTCAGCGTTTCGGGAGATTCGAAAAACTTCACGTTCGGACTGCCGTCCTTCTTCGGACCCAAGGCCAACATTGTAGCGTCGAGTGGCGGACGATCGGACAACAAATCAGGGCCGGTTTGTCGACAAACTCAAAAACGAGCTTTCGGCAAAACTTCGGGCGACTATATCTAATTCCTCGGGACCCGGTGAACACGACAAGCGAGAAACAATAACAAAAAACGTCGATAATAAATATGGCCGAATTGTTTGGATTTTGTGTACAGGGCTGACGGAAAGCCAACAAAAAGTTACCAGGCACCTACTTTCAGAATTAGGAAATATTATTTTAATTCTTTTGTTTTGTAGTCGTTATTGTATTATTGATTTATTTAACATTGCCTGCAATGCATCCCGTTGCGTTAAAAAAATAATTCATAATAATTACCAATTAATCCAATGAGGATTTTCACAGTTTTCAATTACATCTACCGGCACGGTGGATTGATATGTGTTGGCACGACTGCGTCGGTAAAAATACTGATTTCCCGCGATTTTTGTTTACTTCCTTAGTCGGTACGACGGTATAATTCCGTAAAACACTGCCAATAGGTATAATAGTAATATTATATTACATTTTTAGTTATACAGTAATACAGTATACTGTATACTTATTGTTAGTCCATTGTCACGTTATCACTTCGTCGCGGCGCTCCTCTGTGTTTCGAATAATTTTTTCAACTATTTTATTGAAAAGCGATAATTAATATTGTACGATCATACTCCGTCAAAGGCGCAAAGTGTACGACTGTATAGTTCATTTGTCGTGGTTTCTTTTGTGCAGGCGCCAGGCGGTCCGAGTCCAACTTGTGTTGTTCGTAAGTCGTTATTCTCGATCGTTGGGCTGAAAGGCGGCAGATTTTATACACGCCTATAGTGTAAAATCGCCACTTCACATATTATTATAATATCGTCAATCGTTACAACACTACACTGTTATAATAATATACAATCGGCTATCACGCGCTATCGTTGCAGTTGACCTCTGTCCTCCGACTATTATTTATTCCGATCGTCGACCTTCCGCGCGACTTGTTCCATAACAACACCGCGATGGCCGGCGTGGATCGGAAACTAAAATCCACTGTCACCGACCTGTCCGGCAAGAGTTGGGCCGAACTCTGCGACAGCTCGCAATCGTCTCAGTCGCAGACCGACATCGATTCGCCACTAAAGCTCGGTGGCGAGGCGAGCTCGAAGAATCGCGATGACGATGACGAGCTGTACGACTTGGTTTTCAAGCCGGTCAAAAAGGAGTTTGTCAAAGCCTCGACCCAGGACGACCTCAGTCTGACCTCCTTCATGAACAATGTACACATGGTGACGCCGGTCAAACAGGAATACAACGACAAGACGCTGGCGTTCGACGAAGACACCATTTGTAGCCCGTTTGTAAAGCAAAAGTTTAATGATACACCAGACATCAAACCCAAAGTGGAAGTGATTTGTAAGGAGGAAAATCTCAAGGAGGAAAAGAAGGATTTACAGCACGCAAAGAGAAGATTGACTTCTGAGTCCGTGGTAACTGATCCTGTGTCACCTGAGCGAGTCAACAAAGTTAACAAAAAGTCCACTGAGCATAAAAGTATACATGACACTGTAGAAAGCCCCAAGTATGAATGTATTTTTGTTAAATAAATTAATGAGATAAATTAACCTATTAGTTATTGGAATGTTTTTATAATCTGGCAGAGTCACCTTTTCAATATTCATAAGTACATTGAAAAGTACCCAATTAGTGCAATTATGCATATTTCAATGTTTTAACTTTTTAAACAATTTATGTCCGTACGCATAGTCAATTTATGTGCCAGATAGTTTTAATATGTCTTATGTGATATATAAATTGACTATGCTTTCAGGCATGAATATATTCAATATTATTGTAGTGATTATATTATATTTATATTATTTTTATTATATTATATATTTTATTTTTATAGAGTAAAATTGGGACGTGAAACTGACCCATTAATTTTAGCAAGAAGACAAAAACAAATAGATTTTGGTAGAAATACTATTGGATACGTAAAGTATCTGGAACAAGTTCCTAAGTATGCATTTTATATTTTTTATAAATAAATAAATAAATTATGATTATTGTTATTTTCTAGACATGAACGTAAAAAGAGGCATCCTAAAACTCCTCCAAAAAATTTGAAATATACTAGACGAGCCTGGGATGGATTAATTAAAAACTGGAGAGTTAAGTTACATTTATTTGATCCTGATAGGAGACATGATGATGATGATGCCCTGACCACTGGTTCAAGTTCTAATTTGTATTCGTAAGTATATGAAAATAGAAAAATATGTGAATTACCTTTATATATATGTATTGCAAACATTGAACGGAAAGGTTGTACACTTGTCAGTTTAATACTTAGTGTTGTATAGGTTAATGATACATTTAGGGGTAGGATTTTAATGACCCAAAAAACATCATCAGATATTTGCATTTATCATGTACCTAACTGTAGCATCAACCTTTAATCAATTCGCTCACTTAGAGTGATAATTCACAATGTCAATATCAGAAACTTTACTGATGGGGTACTTAACACATTCACTGCGTCAAATAATTAGTTGGGACACGTTAGATGCGTCACAAAATATATCGATGTTCACTAGGAGCGTGCCACCAATTCGGACATTTTAATTAGTGTCAGAAAAATCAACAAAATAAGTTATTTATAAATGGATTGGACTGAAATAACAAGAAATTTCTATGCAGAGGCGAGTGTAAAAAAAAAACATTACTCTAGTGCGTTTCTATTTTATAGCACATTTAATTCAACGGACCTGATGTCGGCTATATCCGACAGACGCACCGTGAAAAAACCAATTCTTCGGATATAGCCGACAAACGCAACGAATGTGTTAGTTGATATTTTATGACCAAAAATTATTTTTTGTAAAATAACATTTTACAAATACAATGTTACCCAATTATGTACCAAATTTTAAATTGATAAAATTAACAAAGGGTATTAAATGTATAATATTGATGCATTTAAAAAATAGCGTTATTTATATAATAATGCTTACTTAAATAGATCAAGTTGTTGAAAGTATTGGCATATTACTATAATTAATTAAATACAATTTTGGTATTTTTACGAGAGAGGCGAGAGCCCTCCGTACCGCTACTATTGACCCACATTGATACCACACACTTTAATAATCATTTACGACTAACACATAGATCTTGCAGAAATTGACATATAGAAACATAGATAACACATAAAAATTGACTAAAAGTTGCTCCTTAAATCAATGCTATAGCGAGGCCTCTTAAGGGGACTGCATTTATTTTTCATACGTTTTAGACCAATAAGCGGTGGTAAATTACACATATTTCGGAATGTCAGATTTAAATTTTTTATACACCTTTGAATTCATTGATAAAATATCTAGGTTTCTTAGGAAGTCGATTTTCAATTTTCAATTTAAAATGATCTTAAAATAACCAATTTTTTTTTTAGAAATCCCATGAAATTACATTAATATTTATTTTGGGCACATCTGATTTTAAACAAAAAAAGTAATTCTAAGAAGCATGGTCTAGAAGTTTATAAATTCAACCATTTTTTCGAAATTACAATCAAACTTTGGGAAGTATGATTAATTTACTACCGCTTTTAGTAGTTTTATAGTCATGCGAATATATTATTTCAATTATTGACATGTGCGTGCGCGTGTGAGAGTTGCTTCCGGCGCGGTTGCTCGACTCGACGTGCATCGATTCTCGGAAATGATTACGGATTACGCACACTAATGTTCATTTCCTACTCACACATAGATACAGTATTAATTTATATGTCACACGAATTGCCAAAATAGTACTCCTTAAAATATGCTACGTTGCAGCCCCTTAATTTAATAAGTTACCGAACTATTAATTTTATTTAACAGCCTTTTTCAACTTAAATTATTATATTATAAAATTAGAACTGAATAATTATAATCTTTCAAGATAAAATGTACTCTGCAATGCTGTTATGTTTATTTATTTTTTTATTGGTCTTGAGCCCGGAAACTGTGGCCATTGCCTATTGTAGGGATTACGGTTGAATGGTTGTACGGTTGAAACGGGTAGTTAGCAACACGTCCATGTGTGGCAAGGTTTTTGCCTCTATGAACCCAGGTGGTTATCCATCCATGAACTATTGGCAGCGGCCGGTACTTATTCTCAGATCACGTAGTGTGATTGCCACGCCAAGCCACCGTCATATTTATTACATTGTAAAATTTTAAACCAACCATGAATTGGCATTGACTTTTTGTTTTTAATTTAGACTTGGATCAATGACTAGTTTGGACTCAAGTTCACAGGCGTCAGATTCGAGGCCATCAACGCCACCACCGAGTTTGTCTGAAGTTTCATCACAAATAAAACGAGAAAATCATGAAGATGTTCTTACTCTTAATCAAATGAAGTCTAAGAAGTATAAAACTGATAATAATTAAAATATCTATATAATTTTACATTTTACACTTATAACATTTATTGACCGTTCATTATAATAATTTTGAAAATTTAGGCTTTTTATGTATCATATTTAATTCTAAAAAGTTTATTTCTCTAAAATTATTTCCATTTTTTTTTTATTTTTCTATCCAGTAAAAACTAAAAATGTGTTAAAATAGTGTTTTTATTAATAGATACCAGTATTTTGTTTTATTTTGATTACTATATATTTAATTAAAAATATTAGTTAATTCATTTGGATATATATATATGACTATCTAGGTACGTGTATATAATTTTTTTTTCTATTTTTGTAACAATATTCGTATTGAATCAGTTTAAAAATTATATGCTATGTCTACTGTTTTCATTGATTATAACCTTTTTTAAACAATTGAAGGGTTTCATAACATAATATTTTGTACCAATTTGTAACAATTTTGAATTTATAATGTATATTTATTACTTTAATTATATTACTATAGATGTATTAAGAATTAAATCTTCAATATATTTACATTACATCTATAATTTATGTATTTTAATTTTTCTATTCGAGTGGCATAGATCTATGACATGTCATGAAAAGTATATAATTATATTCTAATAATTATATATCTATTATTATACAATTAAAATATTGTATACATAGACATTGTTTAATACACACAAATTCTGAAATTCCTAAATTTATTAAGTTTTATATTTGTTGATAATGAAGAACTGAACTTTTCTATGTTACAATTAATATTGCTGAAGTGTCGATTATGCTGAGCGAATTTACTCGCCAGTCGATGGCGAAAAAATTCGAGCTTGTAGTGACCTGTCCAATTACTTTGAGCGATTAAATTCGCTTGTTCGCTACCTGTCACTACTTGATGGCACACTAGCGATTTTACTTGCTGGAGTGTAAAAACTCTAGTAATTAGCGACTAAAGTAGCCCAGCCGTCCACTTTAATCTCGGGCAAGCCGCGTATATTTGATACGCGGCAAGTCAGCGACTAGACCAATTACATTGAGCGAGTTAATTGGCGCTTATACATACAGTAATTAAAGATCTTAAGAGGATGTTACACAGCCATTTGTTGTCTTCGTCTTAAGAGTGCATAACATAGCAAATGTATGCCTAGGAGGACATGTTTAGCTCAGTTAGTTATAAATAAGAGTGAATCGATCTATTATGAAACTTGGTGGTGGTGTCTGTATTTTAATGTAGGCTTTTACAATAGTTCAATTTTTAGTAAGTTATGAGTATATAATATAGCTTAAATTAAAATGCTCATAACTCAATTAACCAAATTATCGTAAAAAAAAACCCACATACAAACACAGATATTGTTCTTACCATCAAGTTTCATAATAAATCAATTCACACTAGTATTTGAACTAACCGAATTAAAAGTGATCTGTTGAGCATAAATTTTCTATGTTATGCACTTGTAAGATGGAGACAGCAAATATCTGTGCAATGTCCTCTTAAAACAAATTCTAACATAATATTTCAAATAGTTTTTTATATTAGCGTGGTATAGTTTTGTTCAACCTTCAATGTATGGAATATACACATTAAGTCTATGTTGGCCGCTAACTTGAGGATGTAACTTTACTACATGGTGTCCATACTCCGTAGAGATAATTGAATTGGTGGAGCATCGAGGTTCCTTCTAAATGCGAATGAAGTATAATTGTATAGCTGAAATAGTGGATAAGATTAATCTATCAATGAATAAACATAAAAAATATAACAATTACTTTATATTTCAGATAAGTTTCTTATTAGTCTTATGTTAAATTAAATATTTCAGTCTGTGTATTCAATAAAATTAAAAATATACAATTTTAAAAAATAAAACAGTTACAACTATTACAAAGTAGAATTTTATCTTTAACCTTGTCATAGTTTGTGGATTGCAATAAGATTCAAACAAAACATAATATTATTTATTAACATAACATTATAATAAAATATTCTTATCATGTAGTGCACTTAACAACAAGTCAAACTTTTTATTTAATGTTTCAACGTTATTCTCAATTGTATTAATTTGAGCAGTCATACTTTGAAGTTTGTCTTCTACTTTTTTTTCGAATTGTTTGAAACTAATCGACATGAATTGATTGCCCTCCGTTTCACTATTAGGAAATTTAGAATTTTTCATATTATTGAAAATCGACATTAAAATATCATTATTAGTTGATTTTGATTCTTTCAGACTTAACATAGAAAATAGTTTTAAAGCATTTAAGTCTAATGGTTTTGACTCCAACAAATTTTGAACGTTCTGCATATTTATAGGGCCCAAGAATTTATTAGGATGGTCTTTCATATCGGTTAAATAAATAATTATGCCAAAAATCCAAACAAAATCTGAATTATTATATTGTTTCAACTTTAAAGCACACTCTGTACTATTAATGGGTATAAAATGAGAGTACATTTTAACTCCATCACTTAAATCATTGTGACCTAAAGACTGATGTATAGACACATATTCTCCCGTCTTCCCAAACAGTTCTATGATTCGTGCCTGGAAAACAAAAAAACAAATTGTTTTCACTTAAGTCTCAAACATATTTATAATGTAAAATGACACAGTAATACCTCAGAACACACAACTATTGTATTGATTACATGCATCGAATCGCAATTGATGTTTATGAAAAAGTCGTTTAAATGTTCAGGTTTTTCGAAATTCACACCCTTGCAATCAAATTCTGTTATTAATTGCAGGACATCACTGCAACAGTAATCATAGTAAATAATAGTTATTGATTGCATTGTAAAGGGAACTATATTACAGTTTGTTGGCATCAGTTTCGGACTGCTTTGGACTGGAAACAACACAGTCCTCGATGTCCATTCCACAAACGTTTGACTGCCAGTCACACTTAACTTTTACAATGTTTGTATGATGCATAGTGAAATTCGCAGGTTCGCTTGTCATCTCAATTCTCGAGTCAACAATGTCGACTAGACTAGGAACTACAAATCTTCAAAATTAAACATTTATTTTTATACTGTAAACTGTTAAACCTTAATATACTGTAATACTATTTTGTTAGTGAATAGTGCTTATTGTTTACTTACAAGATATTTAGATAGTTATTACCAAATATTATATTATTTGTTATTGCTTAATTCATAAATCATAGTTAAACCATTGAACTATAATAATATACTACCTATAGTCTATAATGGAATTCGTACTGTTAGTTTTTACTTGTTTAATGTATTCGTGATCATGAAAAATGATTAATATTTATAATTTATATATATAATAATTTAATAATAATATTATGAACACAATATTTATTAATATGATTTATTTTTTTATATATGAATTATTATTATAATATTATTATATTTGTGATGTGATTTTGATAAACGAACATTCATGGATGAAGTTTACAATTCATTTTTTTTACCATGACAATGACTTACCTCAATCTTCAAAAAAAAACGGAACTACAGAAAATAGAACTCGAAAATTTAAAATAGTTTATCGGTAGACGGTAATTATCATAGAAAAGAGATTATAATATGTAACGTAAATCGTAATTGATTTCTCATAAAAATCGCTGTATTTCTAGGGATGGCAACGATATATCGATATTTTCGATGTATCGATAACTTCATCCGATATATCGATATTTTTATATCGCTCGAGGACTTCGATAAATATTCACTTATCGATAAAATTTCGCGATATAACTGATATATCGCAGTTGCTCCGTTGCTCGCAGTTATCGATAGTCAACGGATAAAATCTCGATATATCGCAGTTGCTGCGATTTTTGACATCCCTACCGGGATTTTCATTACTTTTGAGTAATGTAAAATATTATACGGGTGAAGTGAACATCTTCTCAACATTGTGCCGTTAAGGACAGTGAGTTCTATAGTAGAGTAACTATAAAGGTTATTGACATTTTGAAGTTTGGTAACACCATTGTTCTGTGGTAACACCAAGTAACACTTGGATTTATGCTTATCAGTAGTGACGTCACGACTCGCAGAGTTTTGCTCATTTATTGAAATTCGACTTTAGCATATCACAAGGTTATTAAAGTCTCATTTCAATTCACCTTCAGTTATTCGTTAGAATACTTCAATATTTCCAAACTTCCGATTTTCATACGAAAGACGATGGCCAAGTACAAGGTAGTGATGGTCAGACATGGTGAAAGTGAATGGAACCAAAAGAACTTGTTTTGCGGATGGTACGATGCTTCGTTGAGCCCTAAAGGTTTGTAGTTTCATATTTTTCATAGACTATTGTGCATATAATTTGCATTTTGTATTATTAAATGAATCAGTTCTTCAAATCAGATTTTTAGTAGTATTGTCGATTTTATATGTTCTATTAATTCAATTTTAATAAGGGCATGTGCAATTCATTTTTGTTGAATAGGTGAAGAGGAAGCAGCAAACGCCGGTAAAGCATTGAAACAAGGCAACTACAAATTTGACCTGGCCCATACATCTGTGTTGAAGAGGGCACAAAACACTCTGGGGTCAATATTGAAAGAACTTGGCCAAGAAGACATTCCGATATCAAAAACTTGGCGTTTGAATGAAAGACACTATGGTGGCCTTACTGGATTGAACAAATCTGAAACTGCAGCCAAATATGGCGAAGAACAGGTAATAATCACATGTATTTAAGTTATTCATTATTTTGATATTACATTGTTCATACATTTAACTAGCATATCTAATTCTAGTATTAATTGTTTAATATTATGTTTTCAGGTTCAAATATGGAGACGTAGTTTTGACACTCCCCCACCGGCCATGGATACCGACCATGCATACTATGATCAAATCGTAAATGACCCTCGCTACAAAGATGAACCTTTAAAGGAAGAGTTTCCTATGTTTGAATCATTGAAATTGACAATTCAAAGGACATTGCCCTATTGGAATGATGTTATTATTCCCCAGTTAAAAGAAGGAAAACAAATATTGATAGCGGCTCATGGAAACAGTCTTAGAGGAATAGTCAAACATTTGGACAGTAAGTTTTCTATTAAATTCTTAAAATTTTAAATTATGTGTCATCAGTTTTAATATTTGGGTTATGGTAAGAAATTATAAAAAAAAAAATATAATTTTTTATATAATGTATATTTTTCAGATTTGACAGAAGACCAAATCATGTGTCTTAATTTACCAACTGGTATACCATTTGAATATGAATTAGATGAAAACTTTAAACCTGTGGTTTCAATGAAGTTTTTGGGTGATGAAGAGACTGTCAAAAAAGCAATCGAAGCTGTTGCTGCCCAAGGCAAAGCAAAATAATTGTCGAAAAAGATCAAACTGAAATTAACTAAAAAATAATTTAAATACTTATTAGTAGCATTATATTTATTTAAATATATTCTTTATGTCTGATGTTATTAAATTATTTATCAAAATATTAGGCAACTATAAAAACTTTTTAAAAGCTACTTAGTGATAGTATACATATTGTTTACAGTGTTAAAATGTTGAAGTATCATAAATTAAAATTTAGTGAGTCTTGAATGTAATATGATTACCTTAAGGTATTTAACTGTTTTGGAATTTAGAATTTAACTATCACATTGATTCCTGTTAATCCTATTACATGTTGCATTTGTTCCTTGTTTACATTGTTTACTTGTTAACATTATGGTGTATAAATGTGCTTTGACTTCATTTCTTGAGTTTTACCTTAACAATAATTATTGTAAATCCAAAAGAAATTCTAACAATTTTAATGTTACACAATTGTAAGCAATCCAATTTTTTTAACCAACTTATCAGTTTCTGTAAATTTGTTATTAATTTTAAATAATAAATGGGCTTCAATCATTGGCAGTGGTGGATTTTCAAAATTCTTTATGGGGTGGAGGGGCCAGTCCTATTTCAGTATAATATTTGAGATATGAATAACCTTGCTTAATAGTGTATATAACAAATATAAATATTATGGGAGGCGGGGGGAATCAAGTTCCAAACTGGTAATTCACAGACTGCAGTCCTCTGTACAGGTTATAAATGTCTCATTTCACAATTTTTTTTTATAAGCATTTAAAGTTCGAATTTTGACAAAATTTATCAAATTTAAAATTGAATGATTATTTTTTAGTTAAAAATTTATAAAATGTTCAACTTTTATATCTAAGGATTGAAAATTTAAAACAAGATTCCACGTAAGTAGTTAATTCTGTTACCAAAATATCTAAAAAATACATAAGCACAGTTTATTTTTATAGTAATTTTAAGTTCAAATTTGTATGAAATTACATAAAAAAAACATTGAATAACTATTTTAGTTATTTCGTTGTGATTGTATAATATTATTCGTGGGTACCTACTTGAAATTTCTAAAATACACTAATATATATATATGATAGTATCAGGGTTTGTTGTTGATGTATAACGCGTTATAAGTACCTAATGGATATTGTGATATGATTAATTTGGAATTTATTATAGGTAGGTACCTATAATAGGTCAATTTTTTTTAATACCATACATTAGTATATAATATGCCTTATACCTAGACTGACATACCATCTTCGCTCAGAATCGTTTTTCTTATACAATGATATTATATCATTTAATTCAAATTTAATATCATCCATTATACAGTGACCTACTTGTAACCTACTGTACAGCAGAGCACCTTTTTCATCTTCCTTTGAAAAAATATATTAGGAGCCTTCAATTAAATGTTCAAGAGTTTTTACCCAACAAATAGAATTTTATTGATGTTTATAGAAAAAAAAATAAAATTTAAACTGAAAATGTCCGAAAACAGCTCAAAATAAAACTTGAAAATGTTATGGTTCATAAAAAATTCTAATATAGACATTCAGTAAAAATTTGATGTATTTACGGTCATTTGTTTTAGAATTATAAAAAAAAACTAAAGTCGATTTGTCAAAAACCTATTAGGCGTAAAAATTCCTGTTTTTTCTTAATTTTCTTTTGAAAACTATTGGAAATTTTAAATTTTGACCTCCCGAATGCACTAACTTAATTCACCTTCCCGTCGAACAAGATACTGTTTGTTGGGAAAAAAGGTAGATGCAAAAAAACATAACTGTCTCGGCGACATAACCCGACTAGGCCTGACAATGCAATAATTCACATTTTCCTAAATTGGAGGTTAGTTTTTAAATGTGATAAGTGCAGTGGACTGTATTTTAAATTGATTACATGATAATGATAACATTCTTGCTAAACATACCGGCCCCCTTGAGAGGTATTCTCAAAAGGAAGTGGAATAAATAAATAAATAATTTAAACATTGTAAAAATGGCATAATGGGTAAGTTACAGATAGATTTCAACAGAGTATAAACTATAGTATCATAACAATATAAAATTCACATAAGGTGACACAAAATTTCTTGATTAATAACAAAACAAATAATTGAATAATTGAATTAATTGGCTTTAACCAGTTAACTAATGTTCGATAGGCAGTCTTATGAGTTTATTAATAGGACGCTTTAGCACCGAATCCTTTGTCTTCAGTGTGACAACTCGCACGAAGTGGTCTGCAGGATTGGGGTGCACCTCGAGGATTCTGGCTAGGGGCCACTGAGTGGGAGCCATATTTTCTTTCTTGAGGAGAACGAGATCGTGGACTTGGAGGTTAGGCTGGGGAGTGGTCCATTTATTCCGTTGCTGTAGTGTAGCCAAATAATCTTGCGACCATTGTTTCCAGAAGGACTGCTGCATTTTCTGTATTCTATTCCACCTGGTGAGTCGATTGGTGGGTGTTAGCTCAGGAATGTCGACTTCAGGTAATGACATAGGAGCTTTACCTAACAGGAAGTGCCCGGGAGTCAGTGCTGAGTAATCGGTGGCTTCCATACTGGCGGGGCAAAGTGGTCGAGAGTTAAGTTGCGCTTCGACTTGACAAAACAATGTGTGTAATTCTTCATATATAAAGACACTATTTAGAGTTATGCGTTGGAGTATGCGTTTACAAGATTTGATGTTAGCTTCCCAAATACCACCAAAATGTGGCGAAGCTGGTGGGATAAAGTGCCAGTCTATCTCTCTGGGCAAACAGAAAGTATTCAGGGCTGAGTTCAATTGTTGAGAGCACAGCAATTTATACACTTCATGTAGTTTATGATGTGTACTAGTAAAATTCGTACCATTATCACTGTACATTTTAGTTGGATAGCCTCGTCTGGCAACAAAACGTTTCAGTGTGGCGATGAAGGTATCGGCTGACAAGTCACTCACTATTTCTAGGTGTACAGCCTTGGTGGTCAGGCAAATGAAGAGAGCTAAATATGTTTTGTACACAATTCTTGAACGTCCAACTGAGGGCTTAGTACTGAAAGGTCCGGCAAAATCAACTCCACAATGGCTGAACACTGGTGCGTAATTAACTCTAAAGGCCGGTAAGTCAGCCATGAGTTGGTGGGTTTTGACTTGTCGAAATCTGTAACACTTAACACAATCATGAAGAACCTTTCTGATGATGCTGCGCCCATGTACAACCCAATACTTCTGCCGCACCAGAGACATAGTGACATTGAGACCAGCATGCTGGTGCAGAAGGTGGATGGAGCGTACTACCATAGTTGTATACAGATGTGCCTTTGGTAAAAGAACTGGATGCCTCATGTCATAAGGTAAACTAGACTGAGTGAGTCGACCACCAACGCGTAAGACCCCTGCTATGTCAAGGAAGGGGTTTAGGCTGACCAGAGTACTGGATGACTTGACGGGGAGACCCAGTCGCAGCTGATGAAGGTCGAGTGGAAAGCATTCCTGTTGTACTAACCGGATCCATTTTAAGTTGGCTGATCGCCATTCACACACAGTTGGTAATCCAGTTAGACGAAGAGCTACAGGTTTTTGGCAGTTGTGATAGAAACGTAAAATGTAACAAGTGACATGCAATAACTTACTCAAATCCGAGTACTTAGCTAGCAAGTTGGAGTTAAACGCGTCAGCTTCTGTGGTCACATGTGTAGTTACCTGTGGCTTACGTTCCTCTTGGAGAGTTTGATTTGGATCCTCACATTCAAACGTAGACTGTGGCCATGGATTGGGGGGTAATAGCCATTGTGGACCATGCCACCACAAGGCATTTGTAATAAGTTGATCACCTGACAGGCCCCTGGAGGCCAGGTCCGCAGGATTGTCCTGAGACGGGACATGCCGCCACACCGCTGAGGGACACCAGGTTTGAATTTGACTCACTCGATTGGATAGAAAGGTAGTCCACCGGTGTGGATCACTCTGAATCCACTGTAGAGTGATTGTAGAATCCGTCCACAAGTTGACTGATTCTATGTTGATTGTAGACAGTGCCTCTAATAGGTGTTTGGTCAAGGATGCTAACAACGTGGCACCACACAACTCAAGCCTGGGTATTGATTGGGTCTTAAGAGGTGCAACTCTGGTCTTAGACAGAACTAAATGTGATGATGATTTACCGTCAGGAAACACTGACACTAGGTAGAGAGCAGCAGCATAAGCTTGTTCCGAACTGTCACTGTAACCGTGTAGACTATATGTGGTTACCTGAGTGTGTTCGTCATTGCAATGCCGTGGTAATTCAAAGAAGCGAAGAGCACCGTAGGAAGATCGATGATCCGACCACCATTTGATCAGTGTGTCAGGCAGCGGGTCGTCCCAATCCAACTTGTTCTTCCACAGGTGTTGCATAATGATCTTCGCAACGATCACAAGTGGGCTTAACCATCCACACGGATCAAAAATCCTCGCGATTTCCGAAAGTAATGAGCGTTTAGTACATGTTTCACCAACCTTGGAAGATTCAACATGAAATGAGAACGTATCGCGTTGAGCATTCCATGATATACCCAATATTTTGATTGACGGATCCATGTGGTCGATCAGCGTTAGTTGAGTGGCTCTTAGTGCTGTCGGAATGTGCGTTAAAACTGCTTCACAGTTGGTGGCCCACTTACGTAGTTCAAACCCACCTCGGGCGAGCAAGTGTAGTAGCTCCTGGTGTAGCTTGATTGTGGCAGTAATGTCATCTCGTCCGGTCATTACCTCATCCACATAGAAATCTCGCTGTAGCACCGCAGCTGCCTCAGGATGAGTCCCTTGCTCGTCGTAGGCCAATTGCTTCAGGACTCGTAAAGCATGGTATGGTGATGTGATAAGCCCATACGTCACCGTATTTAAGGTATAACTTCTTATTGGACTAGATTCATTTGGACGCCAGACAATACCTTGGTAGACACGATCGTCGGGGTGTACTAAGATTTGTCGGAACATTTGTCGAATGTCTGCGGTAATAACATAGCGAGGTAGACGGAAACGGATTAATATGTCAATTACCTCTTTCTCGCTCTTTCTGTAATTTTTGTCCTTTGTGAAGTAGTTCATTCAATGAGTTTCCTGTGTCCATGGTGCATGAACCATCAAACACAACACGAAGCTTCGTAGTAGTACTGGATGGGTTTAAAACTTGATGATGTGGAATGAATATAATCGGACTTGGACTAGTGGACTCTACTAATGTCATGTGATGGGCTGTTACATAATCACTCATAAAATCTTTGTAGAGTTGGTGTAAGGCAGGTTTGGTCTGCAGACTTCTCTCAACTTTCTTTAAGCGTTGAACAGCGAGCTGGTAAGAATTGTTCACTAGCGGTGGTTCTTTTACAAAAGGAAGTCTGACAGTGTAACGACCAGAGCTGTCTCGCGTAAATGTCTCAACAAAATGCTTTTCACACTGTTGGTCTTCTTTGGACATACATGTGAGGCGTGGTACCTCTTCCAGTTCCCAAAATCGGTTCACAAGTGATTCAACCGTCGTGGTACAACACGTGACCGACTTAAACATTGATAGTTCATTGTGGGGTTTAGATAATTTTCCACATACTATCCACCCAAAGATAGAGTTGTGTAGCGACGGCGTACCTTTGGGTCCTTGTATTTTACCATCGAGCATTATATCCAGACTGTATTCAGCACTTATGAGTAAGTCGATTTTGTTGGGCACATGGAATGTTGGATCGGCTAACTCAACCTGCTCTAAATGAGTCCACTGTGAAACATCCACGGCTGCAGTGGGTAGATCCACAGTTATCTTAGGAGACACTAAGGCAGTTAACGTCATTTGTTTGCCATTGGTCCTAGGAGAAATATTGAACGTGGAAACTTGAGATGTGGTTGTAGAAGCATTTGATACACCATCAATTATCATTGGCTGATGCAATGTTTTTAAACCTAACCGACTTGCTAAGGCTTTAGTAATGAAATGTGATTCAGATGCAGTGTCTATTAATGCACGGCATAGTTCTGACCGTCCACTTGGTCCGTACACGCGCACCACTGCTGTTGATAATATGACCGTTGACTTTTCTCTTAAGGCACCATGATTAACTGCCACAGTGTCTATTCCACTAGATGTCGATGGTTGCGTCTTGAG
Source organism: Macrosiphum euphorbiae (assembly GCA_949089665.1). Lineage (NCBI taxonomy): Eukaryota > Metazoa > Arthropoda > Insecta > Hemiptera > Aphididae > Macrosiphum > Macrosiphum euphorbiae. The sequence continues at coordinate 115,441,443 of CARXXK010000001.1, forward strand.
AGTCAACGTGGGCACTTCAGAAGTATTGTTTTCTCCCTTAGAGTCACCAAAATGTAAAAGTGTATGATGTTTACCACCACATTCTTTACATGTTTTATCAGATGAGCATTGACTGGAAGAATGTGAGGCCCGTAGACAATTTATACACAATTTGGCCTTCTTAGCCAATGCATGTCGCTCACTCGCTGTTGACTTCATAAATAAATTACACTGATAAATAATATGATGCTGTGAACAAATATTGCACGGCTGCTTATTACCTTGTGCTGCAGTCACAGCATGAGTTGTTGCTCGACTGTTGCACTTGTTGGTAAGCTTAGATCTGGGTGTACTGGATGATTGTAGTTGTAATAAATCTAACACGTGTATTCTTTTCTCCATAAATTTACACATTTGTAACCAAGATGGAGACTCATAGGCAGATGATTCAATTTCCCATGCTTTTCTGAGTTCACTTGGTAAACGGGATGATATAAGGTAAATTATAATTGTATCCCAAGACTCAGTGGGTTGTTTTAATACTTTTAATGCTCTAAGATGTTTATTTGTTGTATCAACCAATGCCTTCAAGGAGCTGACAGCTTCACTCTGAATGTGTGGTTGATTGAACAAATGTTGTAAGTGTACTTGTAGAACAAGACGTTCATTATCATAACGGTTTGTCAACAAAGACCAAGCCTCCAGATAATTGTTACCAGTCGATGATAATGATGCAATTACATTAGCCGCTTCTCCTGATAAACATGATTTTAAATAGTGCATTTTTCTGGTGTTGTCAATGTATTTATTAACGTGAATAACAGATGAAAATTGGTCGTGGAAAGCATACCAATCTTCCAATTTTCCTGTGAATGTAGGCAGGTTCATGGGAGGTAACCTGATGGATTGTTGCCCTTGTTCGCTAAGTGCATTTTCGTTTTGAGGTTCGTGTGTAGTTTGCCTTAAGTCTAATGTACTTTGCAAAATCCCCTTGATTTTAATGAACGTCCGAGATACCTCTTCCAAGGCGTCAATCATTAACTCAACCTCAGAGTCCTCGACCAACAAGGACAGCTCATCGTGTGCATTTGCATACGTTGTAAACGCACTTTCTGCAAGTTCTAAATGCACTTTTATTTCGTGACTCGCCAGTCCCTCCATTGTCAATGTGGTGACTATGTGTAACTTTTTCCTTATCAGCTTTTCCTTGTTTGAGAGAGTTTTTCGTAAAGTTGTCAACTTCTCCTCCATCTTGAATCAATTAGGTAAGTCAATACAAAATAGACGGAAAGCCGATTACGCGATTGTACAACGCACGACACAGACGGAAACGCACATGTAACGCGTACGAAAACCGACGACCGATGTATACGCGAATGTAACGCGCACGACACTTAGAATATGACCGTCGGACACGCGAATGTAACGCGCACGACAATTAGAATATGACCGTCGGACACGCGAATGTAACGCGTACGAAACCGACGAACGATGTATACGCGAATGTAACGCGCACCAATCTCGAATTCATATCCGGCTCGAAGGACCATTAAATGTTGGGAAAAAAGGTAGATGCAAAAAAAAATGATGTAGGTTTTGTTCCTTTTATTTAAACAGTTCAACAAAAAAACATAACTGTCTCGGCGACATAACCCGACTAGGCCTGACAATGCAATAATTCACATTTTCCTAAATTGGAGGTTAGTTTTTAAATGTGATAAGTGCAGTGGACTGTATTTTAAATTGATTACATGATAATGATAACATTCTTGCTAAACACTGTTGAAGAAAATAGAAGCAGTTCTACTACCCCAAACAGTGACGGCAGACACAACAATTTAAAAATTTAAAATTAAAAAAAACACATGATTGGAAAATCAATACATTCATCAATCCGCTCGGAATCTAAAATTGTATATAATAAGTACCTACCTATTTTTTTTTGAAAAATTTAAAATAATTACCCAATTTGTAAATCTAATTTTTAAACACATTTTGATAAAAAAAAAAACGTATATTTAAATCAAGTAGCTAATTTTTTTAAATTTTTTTTAATATTATTATTTTGAAGAAAATTAATTTTAAACTTAATAACTTTTTTCAAAATAATGTTTTTGGAAATTTCCTGACATGAGAATATTTCTTAAATTATTTATTATCCATGACATTTTCCAATTTTCGTGATTGTAGTCATATAAGTAGTGTAATTTTTTTCAGGCCATTCTGTTACAGTATGTTTAGGTATATAATATTATATAAAATACATATTATTCCCAAAATTTTCTTTTACATTTAAATTATTGAAATATAAAATAATACTAAACTTAGAAACAACCACGTTGGCTAGTATCTACTACTTACTAGCTATATTGTATTCACTATAATTTCGTTATTTTCCTGCAGTTCTACCGGGCGGTATACGAATTTCAATCAATTTACAAAATAAATATCCTATATAAACCGAAATTTGGCTTGGTGCTAATTTTTCCGAGCTAAAGCCTAATTATTCGTCTAATTTGACAGGAATAAAATAGTCGAATTGTCCGTAGTCTTTTAATTCGATCTGAATTTATTTATACCTACTTTATAAATGCGTTGGTATACAATATTTTTAATTGTATTGATATCCATATTATTTAATTATAATTTATATCTACATATTATGTTTTGGTATCTTTTATATGGTAGTGTGCTAGTGTCTATATTGTGTGCAAATAGCAGCCCAATCGTCTAATATATTATTATAAAATAACAAAAAAAACAAATACAAATACAAAAATTATAGATATACATATTTGCTAGAAATAGTAGCGGCCCAACACTTACAATCTGGTACCTACCGGTCCACTGTGCTATAGAATAGTGGCACACCGGCCCAGTCCGCTTAGTCCCGCCAGTCCCGTCTTACACTTGTACGACATAGCAAAAACGTTTTGGCGCGATAAAGATAACTGAGAAGGCTACAGTCATACAGCTGAGAAACGAAATTTTCACCACATATGAAGGAGAACTTTGGCTGTGCAATATCGTTTTTATTTTGTTGATATCACTTATACGAAAAAAGTTCTTATTGTTTCAAAATCCATTATTATTTATTATTTATGTTTTTCAAACTTCAATAATTTTTTTTAAAGTTAACGAAGATAACGAAAAAATAAATATTAATTAAAATAATTAAATATATATTACTATATATTAATTATAAAAATAATATGTAAGAATATGGAAGTAAAATAGTTTACATTGCAATTTATTATAGAAAACAATATTACATAACTACCTATTTACAAATTACAATAAAATCCGTTTCGTAAATGTATTTTTGTTTGTGTAACCAATAAGCGTATCACCGTTGAAATTTTTAAGAAGATTTTACTTACAAAATTTAACAACACTTTCCATAGAATTGTATTTCTGTAATTTAATTTTACACATCAATGCCCAAACCTTGATTAATTAATCATTACTTGTAATAATTTCTTGTAAAACCATTTGTTTTTAAAATGTTTTTCGGCTTGACAATGTTTGGGCCGTTTGGGGGGAGTGCTCAGCCTTCAAAAGTTATGTTTTTTCTAGACTACTGAACACCCGTATTAACCAATATTAATCCGAATAATAAAGGTTATCAAACATTCAAACCTGAACTTTTGTTTAAATTTTTTATTCCGGTGTTTAAACACCCAAATACATGCAGCACTCAAAACACGAAACCAAAATAAATGATTCAGGTAGTAAGCCCAGTTTAATAAAAAATCCATAAGATTGCACACTTGCACATGTAATATACATAATACACACATTTTAATTATAATTGTATATAAACACTATCTAATGTCTAAACCTAATGAAAAATAATGATAAATTTATCATTATTAAATATTTTATAATGTTTTATCTAGAATATATCACACACATCATAAAGAGGGGAAGAGACATTATTATAATTTATAGTGAATAAAATCATAAACATTCTATGTCATAGTTGTACCAATCGCTTTACATTCACAAGCAAGTCAACACAACTTCAAAATATTGTAATTTTACGAAAACAGGTAGTGTATACATTATTAAATTGTTTTATTTTATTTTATTTTATTTATTTTTTGATAAATACTTATAGTTGCGAAGAATAATTGTGTTATTTGACAATAAAAATAGCTTAATATATGAAATGGTAAAAATAGTAAAATATTGTTAAGAATACAGTATAAAGGTGGGCAAGTGGATGTCGCTCTGCTGTACAGTAGGTTACAAGTGAGTCGATGTAATGGTTTTTTTTTAATGCACAGTTTTTTTTTATAAGCATTTAAAGATCGAATTTTGACAAAATTTATCAAAATCTCGAAAATTATCAATCATTGTAATTAATAAATTATAAAATGTTCAGTTTTTATAGCTAAGGATTGCAAATTCAAAACAAAGGTTCTCATAAATAGTTCATACTGTAACCAAAAAATTTAATTTTAAATTCATTTTAAATTCAAATTTGGACGAAATTACATATTAAAAAACCTAGAATAACTATTTTAGTTATTTTGTTGTGATTGAATAATATTATTCGTGGGTACTTGAAACTTCTAGGTACTTGTATCACGGTTTTTGTTGATGTATAACGCGTTATAAGTACCTAATGGATATTGTGATATGATTAATTTGGAATTTATTATAGGTACCTATTAAAGGTCAATTTCTTGTTTTATACCATAGATATATATTTAATATGTCTTATACATAGACCGACATACCGTCTCCGCTCAGAATCGTTTTTCTTATACAATGATATTATATCGTTGAATTCAAATTTAATATCATCCATTATACAGTGACCCACTTGTAACCTACTGTACAGCAGAGCGACACCCACTTGCCCACCTTTTTAAAATTGTTTCACTGATATTGTAACAATATATCAGGAGCCTTGTATTACATTTTCACATATTATTACCCAACAAATAAATTTTATTGATAATTATAGAAAAAAAAACTAAAATTGAAAGCAGACAATGTCCGTAAACAGCTCAAAAAGAGTCAACATTTTATGGTGTATAGAAAATGAAAATATAAACAGTCAGTGAAATTTTCATGTACTTATCTTAATCTTAGTGGTGAAGCCCCCTAAAACATTTAATAAATTCTTTTTAAGCAAATGCTATATCATTATGTCTTCAGCCGCCAAAACTCAAATGCTGTTTTCACCTATGACATTGATGCATTATTATTTATTGTACATGTACAACCTTAATAATCTGTATTATGTTATACAACTATCAATTTATTCTAATAATAAAGGGCGTGATCGGTATCATAATTTCATTATATGTTACATAGGTCAAACATCATTATTGTGTTGATAATATTAAAAATAATACATTGGACTTGAAAAATTCTGTTATTGAAACGGTTTTTATCTTCTTAATAGTTGTTCATAATATTTATTATGTATAGTAGTTTTTTATGCATGGATCCAAAAGATCTAAAATACTTTCAAAATTATATCATTCCTAGAAAACTAATATATAAATACTTTGTAATAATATCAACTACCTAGGTATCTCAAATTTTATTTTCAATAATAAAAGAAAGGTGGGCAACTGGACAAGTGCTTGTACAAATAATCAAATTTAATAATTAAAATAAATTAAATTCAAAAATATATCATGAATTCATGACTATAAATAACATTACTTTCCAGTAAAATTTTTTTTGTTAAAAGTAGAAAAACTTATGAGGAATTTCTATCAAATTTTAGATTCTGAGTGAAACGATGAATGTATTGATTTTACAATGATGTGTGTTTTTTTTTTAATTTTTTTTAATTTTTTTATTTATTTTTTTATTTTTATATTTATTTTTTTTGTGTCTGTGTACACGATAAGTAGTCGAAATAATGCTTCGATTTTCGACTTCAGTATCTTGTTCGATTGGAAAGTGAATATCGTTGGTGCATTGGGGAGGTCAAAATTTAAATTTCCCAGTAGTTTTCACAAGCGCCGGGAAAAACAACATAAAAATTAAGGAAAAACGGGAATTTTTACGCAAAATTGATTTTCCAAAAAATCGATTTTGGTTATTGGTGTAACTCTAAAACAAATGAACGTATATACATGAAATTTTCACTGGTTGTTTATATTTGCATTTTCTATACACGATAACATTTTCAAAATATTTTGATTTATTTTGAACTGTTTAGGGACATTTTCATTTTCCATTTTTTTTTAGTTTTTTTTCTAAAAATTTCAATAAAATTTTATTTGTTGGTTGCGAAAGCTTGAAAATTTAATAGAAGGCTCCTAATATGTTGTTTCAAAGGCAGATGAAAAATATTAAAAATCCTTAGTCACAATTTTTTTTTATAAGCATTTAAAGTTCAAAAATTGACAAAATATGGAAAAATCACGAAAATTAGCAAATTATTTTGAGTTAAGAATTCGTAAAAATTTTTCTTTTTAAATCTAAGATTTGAAAATCTAATACAAGATTACTCATAAGATTGTCTACCTTTATCAATAAAAAAATTTCTACCGGAAAGTCAAATTAAATTTTTATGAGCGTTTGAAATTCAAATTTTTACAACATTGGATATTCACTCGATTTCTCATGTGGCAATTTCCTTTTTTTGTTGTAATTAAAAAACGAATTACTGTAGATACATGAAAATTTCACTGAATGTTTATATTAGCATTTCCTATACACCCTACAATTTTGAAAATATTTTGACACTTTTTGAGCCGTTTACGGACATTTTCAGTTTTCAATTTTTTTTAGTTTTTTTTTTCTATAAATATCAATTAAGTTTTATCTGTTGGGCCAAAAAGTGTAAAAATTTAATACAAGGCTCCTGATATATTGTTACAATATCAGTTGAAAAATATTAAAAATACATAGGCACAATTTTTTTTATAAGCATTTTAACATAGAATTTTGATAGAATTTTTCAAAATCTCGAAAATTATTAATCATCGTAATTAATAAATTATAAAATGTTCAGTTTTTATAGCTAAGGATTGAAAATTTAAAACAAGATTCCACGTAAGTAGTTAATTCTCTTACCGAAAAATCTAAAAAATATACAATCACAGTTTACTTTTATAGTCATTTTATGTTCAAATTTGGACGAAATTACATATTAAAAAACCTAGTTATTTTGTTGTGATTATATAATATTATTCGTGGGTACCTACTTGAAACTTCTAAAGTGTACTATTATATATATATATGATAGTATCAGGGTTTGTTGTTGATGTTGATGTATAACGTGTTATAAGTACCTAATGGATATTGTGATAATGTGATATGATTAATTTGGAATTTATTATAGGTCAATTTTTTTTTTAATACCATAGATATGTATATAATTTGTATTAAACCTAGACGGACATACCGTCTTGGCTCAGAATCGTTTTTCTTATACAATGATATTGTATCATTGAATTCAAATTTAATAGCATCCATTATACAGTGACCCACTTGTAACCTACTGTACAGCAGAGCGACATCCACTTACCCACCTTTTTAAATGTTAGCTATGAAAAGAAAAGGGTTTATGAATTCCTAACTGAAAAATAATTTACGAATTTTGTCAAATATTGAACTTTAAATGTATAGGTATATGAAATAATAATGCCTATGTATCTTTAATAATTTTGAACTTCTATTAAAACAACTTATACTGAGGAATCTTATATTAAATGTCCAACATTTTTTAAATTTTTCCAAGATACCACCCAACAGATCCAAAGATTGAATTTTCACTGCTCCAAAACCTGATAACAGACATAAACATGTAATTAAAATCTTACAATATATTCACTGCTATTCACTCATCTCCAAATAGAATCTGAAATGTGAATATTTCTATAATTGAAAGTTGAAACATAGAAATTTATCATAATCTATATTATATACCTACTTTCTATTTAATTAAAACCATGCACAATAACATTGTATTTATTGCACCATATAAGATTTAATTATATAAGTAAAGAATTTTTTTATTTCAGAAAAATGATTGATCATCCGAATCCATTGAGAATTTTACCAGTGGCAATCTTCATAATATTTTTACTAACCGAAGGATTGTGCCGAAAATCTCATTCAAAAAATATTATATTAGAAAGTAATGGTTTTTTTTGCGTATCTACACAAACACGTACATTAATAATAATACATGCTATGTATAAAATTGATTTAAATTCAAGGTTTAATTACATGCAGATTACGTGGATATTCAATAAACAGTATTTTATAAAACAACTTAGTAAAGGCTCACAATACTCCATTAAAACGTAATATAACTACGTAAAAATACGTATACGTATAATTAACTTAGTCTCACAAAAAAAAAAAAACATTACCCCAGTTAAAAATGTATTAAAAAAATCATTACACGATATTATTGTTGTTGAACTAAGTCATTAGGTGGATAGGTAATTATATATAAGATTATAAAAAAGTTTGATATCTCAAATCATAACGATCAATGGTATACCGTATACCTATAAAAAAACTCTTTTCAGAATAAGAACGCACCAGATTTACGTAACAAAACCAGTTTTGTCCGTGGCCGCCTGGTTCCTTCTTATTCTGAAAAGAGTATAGTGCTTGAATGAGTTGTGACGTGGGGGACTTCTTTTCAGAAAAATATTTATGGTACCTACTAATTATTCTAATTATATTCTAATCAATATGACATATTTTAAATTTACATTTTTTTTACCCTTTCTATTTTTCCCCAATTCAAACACTGTGTATACAAAGTACCAACATCATATTACTATTATATAATAATTCAAAAATGAATAATTTGCAATTATTTCAGAATTGAAAAAATAATGGATAGGTATATGATATCAGTGATATCAAACTGACTGATTACTGATTAGGTACATTCATTTTTATGATGACTGATAAAAATGTAACGCTATTCAAATGAATACTCATATTCCCATAAATAGAGATATTGTTACGAATTTACGATTGCATAATTTCACTATTTATCTTATTTTCTAAACAGTTGTATTTTTTTTCTTTTTAGATGAAGAAGATGTCATTGTTTTAACCAAAAAAGGTAGCAATTTAAAAGTAAAATGTCATTATTCTGAAGGCTACGAGCCCGATGATTATGAATGGAAAAAAATTAAAGACAACAGACATTTTGCGGTTTTACCAACTGAAACTTTGTCCACATCACAGTGGTACCTATATAATTACTATGATACTTATCCAATAATTAAACGAGTAGGTATCTTTAAATTGTAATTATGATTGTCTTAAACGGTTATAAATAGGTTGGATTTAGTAAATGTGAGATTCGATGATGAAGGACAATATTCTTGCATAATGAATGGTTTTAAAGGGAATGAAACGTTTTCCGAAAAGCGTGATTTTGTTTTGAAAACTACAAATTATACTAGGGAGCCTTATGGAAAAATGAAACCAAAGTTTCAGAAAGTTTTCACGGAGGATGTACCGTTATTTGTAAACAGGACACTACATCTGAATTGTCCATTCACAAGTAAGTGATTATGCAATATATTTCATAAACAATAATATTCAATATTAATAAATATTATAATATTTTCTTTGCGACTTCTGTATTATTGCATTCATAGATTTTTGAATGATATCAAACTGCTTATAAAGGTATACAAACTTATGAAGAATCTTGTATTACATTTTCAAATCTTAGATGTAAAAATTAAATTTTTATGAATTTATAACTCATAATAATTTGCAAATTTTCGTTATTTTTACGTATTTTGTCAATATTTGAACTTTAAATGCTTATAAAAAAAAAATTGTGGCTATAGATCTTTAATTTTTTTCATCTGCCTTTGAAAACATAAATTGTATTAAATTTTCAAGCTTTTTTACCCAACAAATAAAATTTTATTGACAATCATAGAAAAAAAAACTAAAATTGATAATATCCGTAAACAGCTGAAAACAAGTCAAAATATTTGGAAAATGTTACGGTGTATAGAAAATGCTAATATAAATATTCAGTCAAAATTGCATGTACCTACGGTCATTTGTTTAAGAGTTGCACCAAAAACCAAAATCGATTTTTTCGAAAATAGATTTTGCGTACAAATTCCTGTTATTCCTAAATTTTTCTTTTGTTTTTCACGGCGCTTTTGAAAACTTCTGGGAAATTTTTACTTTTGACCTCCCCAAATTTCCAACTAGATTCACTTTCCAGTTGAAGAAAATCTAAGCATTTTTACTGTCCTAAAAGGTGATGACAGACAAAAAATAAATAAATAAAAAGTAATAAAAAAAAAAAAAAAGTTCCCTGCTGTACAGTAGGTTACAAGTGGGTCACTTTATAATGGATAATATTAAATTTGAATTCAATGGTATAATATCATTGAATAAGAAAAACGGTTCTGAGTGGAGACGGTATGTCAGTCTAGGTATAACTCTAAGACATATTATATACTTACCTATTGTATTAAAAAAAATTTACCTGAAATAGGTACCTATAATAAATTCCAAATTAATCATATCACAATATCCATTTAAGACTTAAGTACCCATGAATAATATTACACAATCACAACAAAATAACTAAAATAGTTATTCTAGGTTTGTAGATTCTGAGTGGAACGATGAATGTATTGATTTTACAATGATGTGTGTTTTTTATTTATTTATTTTTTATTTTGTGTCTGTCATCACCTTTTAGGACAGTAAAAGTGCTTGGATTTTCTGATAGGAAAGTGAATCTAGTTGGTACTTTGGGGGGGTCAAAAGTAAAAATTTCCCGTAGTTTTCAAAAGCGCCGTGAAAAACAAAAGAAAAATTAAGGAAAAACGGGAATTGTTACTCAAAATCTGTCTTCGAGAAAATCGATTTTGGTTTTTGGTGTAACTTTAAAACAAATGACCGTAGATACATGAAATTTTCACTGGTTGTTTATATTTCAATTTTCCATACATGATAACATTTTTTAAATATTTTGAGTTATTTTAATTTAGTTTTTTTTTCTATAATTATTATGATTGAAAATTTAAAACAAGGTTCTACGTAAATAGGTTATATATAAATTACTTTATTCACCTTAGTATCATCAAATATACTTAGTAATATCATAGGCTGACTAACCGTTTTCTCTCAGAATCGTTTTTCTTATACAATGATGTTATATCATTGAATTCAAATTTAATACCATCCATTATACAGTGACCCACTTGTAACATACTGTACAGCAGAGCACCTTTTTTTTAATGTAATTTTGTCCAAAGTTGAACTTAAAATGACTATAAAAATAAACTGTGCATATGTATTTTTTAGATATTTTGGTAACAGAATTAACTGCTTACGTGGAATCTTGTTTTAAATTTTCAATCCTTAGATATAAAAGTTGAATATTTTATAAATTTTTAACTAAAAAATAATTATTCAATTTTAAATTTGATAAATTTTGTCAAAATTCGAACTTTAAATGCTTATAAAAAAAAATTGTGAAATGACACACAAGTATATACAATACGTATAATAGTATTAGGTATCTACTAATTTTACAAAACTGTTCAGAACGTCTAATGAACGTGATATATATTATTATATTTAATTTGTACTCACATTATTCATTTTGTACATGATTATATTTTTCGGGACTTGGGAAATTAAGGCGTTCATCATAAATAAATACAATAACTATTTGATGTGTTTATCAAAAATTATTTATAAATATAGGTACCTAAAATACTTAATGCTTAACTGCAGGTACTAGTGATACACAGTTTTCTTGGTCTAAAAATAACGAATTACTCAATGAAAAAAAAGCAATAATTGAAGGTTTTGGAGCTATCGATAATGAGTACAGTTTAAAGCTTTCAAAATTGTCAGATGCTGGAAATTATACGTGCGTGGTGAAAAACAAATACGGTTCAATCCAAAACCAATTCACTGTAATTGTTTACGGTACCTAATGACGATTAGCAAATTTTTGAATATTTGATCAATTGCTATAATTTAATTTCAGATGATGAAAACAAAAAGCCTCTTTCTTTCGAATATCCTCGAGATTTGTCATTAAAGTCGGGAGACAGCGCAATGTTTTTTTGCCATGCTTTTGATTACGGCAATAAAGAAATCAACTGGTACTTTTTAAATAGTACAAACCCAATGAACATAGACATAGAAACTGTGGATCTTTCACAATTTAAAAAGATGGACAATGACATTGACGTGAGATTATGTCATTATGATTATTATATATATAATTGAAACTTATCTTATTCTTAATTTAGTATGTGATAGCAATTTACATTTTACATACCTACCTCATCAATATTGTATTTTGTGAATTAGGTAATATAAATTATAAATATTTGTAACTTTTCTTAGTTACATACAACTAATTCGGTTAGTGTGTAAATGTGTATTCAATAAAATCACAATAGATACTCTATTAATACATTTTACTGTTTTAGTTTGTAGATATAAACATTAAAAACAATTTTTTTTAATTTTTAACATATTGGTATATACCTTCAGGTGACATTGTTAAGTGGCAAGTTGATAATCGATCCTGTGACAATCCATGATGCTGGATGGTATATTTGTGTTCAAAAAGGATTTGAAAGACCTTTAATGGCCGAAGCCCAATTGATCGTGGAAAAAAGTTTGAGTATAACTACAATCATTAATATTTATAAACTATAACATTCGATAACACTAAGATATTAATATCGTACAATCTTAGTTGAACATAAAACAATTTTAAAACTATTTGAAAAAAGATTTACGACTGTTACTTAAGAATTAGGAAAAGCTAACTTAAACTGCAGAATATGCAAATAATTACGCAACACCAGTTTTCACCAAAATCAACTTTGTTATTTTTTTTAGTTACTTAGAAGTTAGAACTATTATTTTTGTTTATGTAATTTTTTTTTTAGTCAAAGTAACATCAGTTGAGGATACGAATCAAGACGAAAATATCTCTGATGACAAACATTTTGTATTGAGTCTTTTACCGATGTTATCCACACTTCCAATGGACAAGAAACTCAAAGCTCGAATAGCTATTGAAACTTTGGTGCACAACATAGCTTTCCCAGATCTGAATGCAGCAGAAAATACTCACGCTGAAGAAAAGAATACCACGGAAAAATCGTCTACCAATACTGATAGTATTATAACGATCTAATGAGCACCGGCCTAGGAAGCGTTCACCATAACATAATTCAAATTGTAGATGCGGTTGTTATAATTTAAAGTAACAATAAACTATAAAGGAATGTAATAATTAAAATAAACAAATTAAGAAATAATTTTAAATAATATATTGCATTAACAGGAACTTAACTGCAAATCGGAATAATGCCTCCTCAGTCCTCCTGAACCACGTTTATTATAATCTATTAGCTATGATATTGGCGTATTATGAGTACCTACCTATTAAGCCACTAAATATCCTATATAGGCTATAAGTCTTATAAACGAATTTTTATCACCTTCGACACCACTGGAGACGATCCTATAGTCCATGTGTTGCTTCAGAAATTAGTGTAACATAGTTAAAAACAGGAAACTTCTTTTGAACGGTACACATGGGTTAATATCAATTAATTTAAAAAATGAGAGGAAGTTATCCGGAATTATTTATTATTGATACTTTTATTATTTTTTATTTGACAGATCGATCGATAATTGTTTATAGTATTGTTTTTATCCAGGTAAAACTTGTGAGTGAATTAATAAATTATTAACAATTAATTAAATATACTAGATGTTAACTGATATTGGGCTCTCAGTATAGATGCTATAATAATCGATCATTAATTATTCATATTAATTAGTATGGGCCAATATAGATGAATCTGTTTTTTATTTTGCAACGTTTATATAATATTTATTCACAGCAAAAAAAAGTCACTTAACTAACGCGGCTCACGACCACCACTTACCTCTCAACGCTTGTACCTCTTAATTTTTTTTATTTGATATTTTTAATAAATTCACTTACAAATCTTTTTCTGGATAAAAACAATACTACAAACGATTATCTATCGATCTGGATAACTTACTTTCATTTTTTGGATTAATTAATAATAACAAACTGCGAAGTAACAAACATTTTGAACGTCAGTACAATATTCTACAAATTTATTACAAACTATTCATTACACACACTATTATTATTTACGTCGTTTCCGGCTAATCACATAGTAATGAATCAAACAACACGACCAAATGTCAACAAACGCCGGCATGTATATTTATTTGTATAAGTCACTATAACATAATATGTGTAAGGTATATATATAATATTATATACATACACTGTACGAGGAGCATGGTATATAGATACGCGTGTTGTGGTACCCTAACCCAACGCGTTATGGGAGTCGAACACGGACTAAGATATACAGAACTGGTAACGATAAGGCTGGAGGGTGGTAGAGTGCTGGATACCAAATGTTTTCAATAGGTACATGTGGGACACCTAGCGTTATCTAGTAGGCTTATAGCTCATCTACCATTACTTCTCTATAAATACATTGGCACAGAAAAATAAATTACATTGGTCTCATTGCATATTTTATATTCATTCCATTAGTAAATAGTAGAGTATTTAGACTTTAGAAATTTACTAGAGAAATTTACTACTTACTAGAGCGTCTAGATCTACTACTTGATTTATTTAAATAGTTACGACTATTTTCTACATTTGTGTTGAAATTATAAAATTAAAATGCCTCGCCAGTGTTCAGTATTTTTATGTACCACTTAGGAACGGTCCAATGTTCAGTTGTTTAAAGTTCGAGAATCGTGGGAGGAAATTATTAATGAAGTAAATGGTAATCATAAACGTAAAGTGACATACGTGAATACGTCTGTATAGAACATTTTAGGAAAGAAGATTTGATTAACAGTTATAGTGGGTGTAATGACTTGGAAGTAAGAAAACATAATTATTTGTATTTAGCCATTTAGGTAGGTACTATATAAGTACCTACTTGGTCATTATAAATTATAACTCAATAATTCTATACACAGTTTAAAAGGAATTTAATTGGGTAAAAAAAGGTGCTTTTCCATCAGTATTTAATTCACCATTTAAAACAAAACAAATGATTTGCCTGCAGAATTTCGAGAATCTTGTACACCTGTTACTGAGTAATTTAGGAAAGAATTGTTTGGTGAACCCAAGCCTAAGAGATTATGTCAAACACCAACATTAATAGTATGTTTGTGATTAATTGTCATAATAGACCATGTAGATTATTTAATTTATATATACCTACCTAACTTCATAGTTCATATGATTTATTAAAAGAATCAAAACTGTGGTATGAAGGTTTATTATTGCCAGTTGGTTGGTCATTATATCATGATGGATGTATTGTTGCATTGTATAAGCTGATTTTGTTATTGAAAAACAAATTGTTTTTGAATCAAATAGTTTAAAAGTGAGCTATTATGTTAATCAAAAGCTTCGAAATCCTGAAAATTTGGGTCTACAACAATTAACATACCCACTTGAATACTTGATACATTGCAAATTACTGAAACCCTTCAATTGTTTGAGCAAAAAGAAATATGCCAAGGAGGTCCCAGTGTCATACATTTTTCAGGTATGAGTTTTAAATGTTAAATAAAACAGCTGTATAGGTACCTACCTAAACCAATTTTTATTTAGGAATTCGGGTTAAGAATACTTATTTAGAGAATACAACATGGCGCCATAATAAATGTTCTATTCTAACAAGTTCAAAAAAAAAGATGTAAAAGGTGCAATTCATTGTTCCCTTATTTTAGAGAGGATAAAAAAAGATTATCTATAAGAACAAAAACATATGTTGGAACAACTCTCACTCCTACAAGACACAAAATAATTAAAGGGATGATAAAAAAATCGAAAAATGTTAAGAAATCCAACAATAGGTAAACTTAATTTAAACTAATTACCTATTTATTTATTAAAACACTTTATAATATTTTATTTTTCAAATGTTTAAATTAAAAATTAACCAATTAAATTGTACATTGAGTGAACTACAAGATAAATCAAAGAACTTAACAAATAAATCATTAAATGATTTAGTTGAACATACAAACTTAAATAGTTCACCAAAAACAATAGTCCAAGAAATCGTAAATGCTAGTAAAGTCACCAACTTAAAAAATAGACGTTATTCAGAGAATTGGATTTTATTATGCATGTTGTTGAAAATAAGGTAAAAATATTCACTTAGACAAAGAGTAGTCAAAAATATTAATTATTAATTTTTTTTGAGATCACCTTCCACTTATGGATTTTTAAGGGAACAAGTATATCTTAGTCCGTGGTTTTGGGGTAGAAAAAAAAACTGTAATGGAATGTAATACCCAATGGTTTTTAACTCTTCGCCATTCTCTCAAGCCGACTGAACTCCGAAAGTTGAAATACAACAGTTTTTAGTGTGCATAAATCATTGTTTGATCATCAGTTTGCAGTAGGTATAATTAAATATATATTTTTTTCCAACGTAAAAGGTTTTATCAGTTATTTTATTATTAACTTTGAATTGTTGTATTGCTATTGAAGTGTAATATTTGATATTAGGAATGCGTAAATAAAATTGTTTACAACAATATTATACAAATTAAAATTTACAGCGTAATATGTGTAACGGCATAGGTATTTCTGTATAATATGTAACATTATTAAATCTCGTTTTTAATGAAAATATTCTCTTTTCCTTTTGATAACGTAAAATATCTTAATCAGATTATTGTAAAAAAATAATTTCACTATAAACGATTTTATTATTTAAAATGTATAGATACGTATATTATAATATAATTAATTGCTTTAAAACATGTTTAATTGATACACAGTTGTTAAAATCGACTTTTATAATAATTATCTGAAATCACATATTTTTAATGAATGTCTTTTTTTAGAATTTGGTATAGCAGGTATATGTAATCTCGTATTGAATAAATAAAATATAAATGCTAACAAGTAAATTGTAATATATGTATTTATACATAGTATTTTTTTATCGGGGTATATTATGGGTTATAGTGTAAACATCATATTATTTAAATATTATCGAGACAAAAATTTTAAAATACCTACTCGAAGTTATATCGTGATGATTATTTTAATTTAATTTAATTTTTTTATCATATTTAATTTATATGCTTGAGTGTATAGTCGTATGGATTTAATATTTAAAGTTCATAATACCTACTTAATATGGTTTACACGTTTTTATTTTTTCTATAAAATATAACATAATATTAAAGTTTAAACACTGTTTTTGGCATTGTATGTTTAACTAAAAGTTATTTTAAAATTTAAGGACGTGTTATAATCAATATTGATGTGAGCAATAACTAATATTGATTTATATTCTATATTCGGATCTAACTTTAAAATATATATTTGCTACCTTTGTAATATGTATAATGATGTACCTATTTCAGTGCAAAATCTAATGTTATGCCTATGTTAATATATTAGTGTACACTGTACCTTCAACTGTCAAAACTTACATACCGTCAAAAAGTGATTTCCTATAGTACTAAAGATAGGTATCAAGTTTGGTTCGGATTAGGACTTTACAACTCAAGTCAATAATTATGTAGAAAATATAAATTAAATATATATATATATTAACACATAGGTGGGGATTTAATGGTTCCAACCTAAACCGAAATGTTTTCAAACAATGTTATTTTTCGACATGCAGTATTATATTGTATTATTTTACCTATGTAGAATACAATTTTGAATTTTTTAAATATTATTTTGTAATAATAAATTTGTATCAGCTATTTGAGTCAATTTGACTATATTAACGTTCAAGCGTTCTACACAATACATATTATTATTTACAATTCTTGTATGGTTTGTTTTTTTAGTCGTTAAATCTGTAAAAATTGAACTAAACGAAAAAAAAAAGAAACAAATTTTTTTTTGTTTTCACAAAATATGTTTATTATAACAAAAAGGCCGCGAATAAGAAGAAAAAAAAACCGAAATTAAAATGTGTGAACAACTTAACAATTTTGAATTTTGAAATAACTTAAATTTAAAGAAAAAAAATACGACAGACAGGATAGACACAATAAACAAGGGGGGAGGATGCGAGATGGCGATTGGTGCAGAAATGCAGTGTTGCTGGCCACTGGTCACCTCTGCACGTTTTCCGACCTGTCCCGCGGGTTGACGAGTGTTGCTGGCGGGTTTGCTCGGACGCTTGACGACCTTGCCCAGCCGGCGAGGCCAGACCGAGACGGCCACGGTTGCGACCACGGTTGACGGCGACGGTCGATGGCGTGACGACTCGTGACGACGGACGGACCAAGACGTGGAGCCAGCGAAATGAGATTCTGTGCTGCGGATCCGGTGGGGACGATCGAAGCGGCCGATTTGGGATTAACGCTGGGCGAAAAGGCGAGAGCCAGCGGACCACAGCGCGATCCTTGACTTTCGGTAATTTTCGCCCTGGCGTTGTCCCTTCGGCCGCCGCGCGCCTCCAGACCCTGAAACGGTTAAGTTTTTGTGAGTCCGGCGCCGCTGACGTCCCCGTGTTCCTAGCACTCAAATCTCCGTACCACTCACCCCGTGCCGAGGTCTCCGCCGGTGCCGTCGTACCGAGTCGGTGTACCGTCGGGTCGGAATCGTTGACCGCGTCGGTACGTCTACTAGCCGCCGTCCACCGTCGCTGTCCACCGCCGCCATCGCATCACGTGACCGTAACTGCGGTCCGGCGCTCGCCGAGCCGCCAGAGGGTCTCGCGCGTCATCGACGACCGAGCGCACGACGCCAGCGAACCCGTCGCGCCGCGGGTGCAGGTCGGAGAACGTGCGCGGGTGACTTACCGCAGCGCACCGTCCGTGCTCTTTCCCACATCCTCCCCTCCATTCCGTCGCCGTCATCTCCTGTCCGTCGTCTTCGCCCAGGGCGGTCTTCTCCTGTGGCGGTCTCGATTTTTTCATCCGATACATCGTCTTCTGGACACAAACATCCTCCACTTCCGCTTCAGAAACCTTCGAATTTCCGTCTTCTCTTACTGTGTCGTCGTCGTCGCCGAGCGGTGCTGTCTCTGGGATCGGACCGAGCTCCGACTCTGCAGCAGACGACAGCGCGTCGCCGCTCGGCACTCCGCCACAGTGCGGGGAGACGGTCTCCTCAACGTCTTCAGCCAACTCCTCTCCGTCTGCGCCTCCGAGAGTCGAGCCTTCGGGCTCCGACTCCAGGGTCTGAATGTCGCTGTAGTGGCGACCGTAACAATGGCAGATAGAAGTGGAGTGACTACAAGAACGACAACGAGATATTCGTCGGTTTCATCGGCCAAAGCGAGTTCCATCTTGTTGACCAAAATTTCTTCCACCATTTCCAGTAATATTATGTTTTTGCGGCTCGGTCGATGTTGTTAAAGTTTGTTGCCATAATTTATTTTTTGAAAGAAGATAATATTTGCGTTTGGATTTAATCGAGAATGAGCTAAATACAAATCGTTCAACACATAGACCGATCTCCGAGAAAATTTCCCAGACGACGGCGTGTGTTACTAGCCAGCTAGTATTTTTATCGTTCTCGTCGGCCCGCAGCATTAGAATTTCAAGCGCCTTAATAATAACAATTTTATTTTATTTGCAAACAATTCCCAACATAATATTGTAAATTATAAATACAGTAGTAACTAGTAAGTCTGCTCACCTCCTATAAGCAAAAGCTTGGGTGAGAGGCTCTTAAATTAGACATTCAATTTAAATACAAATAATAACAATAAAGTACAATTAAGTACAATATGAGATTTACTTAATACAAAATAGAGCGTTAATTTTTCTAAAGACTATTATTATTTATATCCACCTACACGGTCGTGGCGCGAGCTAAGTAAAAAAAATAATAATAACTGCACGAACGTGTGTGTATAGTATATCGAAGCAGGAGTTGCCTATTTAAACTGTGTAAAATACAAGTAAATTTGTTATACGACATAACTATTTTTTTATGCATCAATTAACTCCTAGTAAACTCCAAAACATCAGAAATATTGTGTATAACGTGCTTTTGTAAAAATCATCAAAATCTTAAATAGTACGTTTAGAAATGAAGTTATAAATGAAAAAGTGCGAACTTTTTAATGGAAATTTATATTAAATTCAGAATCACGGTAGCCGTCGTCGTCGCCGTCGTCGTCGTTGTTGTTCCCAACAATATTACCGTTCTTAAAAAGATTACTGTGTAAATACTCAATATTTAATAATGATAAATATTAGTGATATCACAACAAAAACCCTTCTTAAACTACATGCAAAAATGGCTAAGTAAAAAAAAATATAAGATCTTTAAGCAATATAAAGATGTGATATCATGAATAAATACTAAGTATATTGAATTTAAGTAAACTTATTTTGTTTCAATAATTTATTTAGGTACTTGGCGAGGAATTATTTAGAATAGTATATAAATATTAATAATAATATTTTTTAAATAATAATAAGTTATATTTTAATAGTCCTTCGCCATTTAATTATTTTGTTCATCACACTTTGTTTCTTTTAAGAAATAATTCCTCTTCAAGTAAATAAATTATTGAAAAAATAAGTTTACTTAAATTCAATATACTTAGCATTTATTCATGATATCATATCTTTCTAGTGCCTAAAGATCTAATATTTTTTTTACTTAGCCATTTTTACACGTAGTTTACGAAGGGTTTTTGTTGTGGTATATTATATAAAGGGCCGTTAGTATACTTCAGGCCTCTAAAATTATGATCTTCCCGGGCTGTTTTTTTCTCCCAGTCCGCCACTGCAATTCTGAGAGAAGATCGTCTATCAGCCTATAATGTCTTGAAATCAAATGTATCTTAAGTAGGTATTCTAAATTCAAAAAGATATGCTAAATTATTTAATCAGTTTTGCTTATGAAGAAAGTAACACAAAACTGAATAGAAAGTATGGAGTACACAAATGCAATGACTAAATCCTGTGTAAGTAACAATCAAATCCCAAAAATATACATATGTGTTAGTCTAGAACTCTTTATTATAAGAAAACAAATCACAATTTGATATATCATTATATCATAATACAAATGTATTTAAATAACAAGGTATAAAATCACTAAAAATATTTATAAATTAGCTATTCTTAAAAAGATAATGGGTGTAATTAATTTATTAATAACAAGTTTAATTAATGATAAATTGTGTTAAATGATTGCAAAAATAAGTTATTAAAAATAAAAAATTTCATCAGAAATAAAAAAACATTGGTTATTCTCCTTCATCTTCAACATTACGTCATTACCAAATTCCAACAATTTTTGTTTATTTCTGTAATTTTATAATAACATATTAGTGAACAAAACTACTATAATTTTTTAAAGATAAATAGTAGTTAATTTAACTAGAAATAATTAAATAGGGGTTTATAAGATAAGATTCATTTATACTCCTATCAATAATATATTTGAAACATTCAGTTCAGGGATGGCCAAAGAAGATTAATCCAGTAGAAACAAATTATAAATCTTAGTACAAATGTCTATAACCCTCATCCAAGTTGTTTAATATATCTTTTCTAGAAGTAAAATAAATATTAATGGTATAAATAGTATTAAATACTATATAATGAACATTTTTATTAAAATATTATAACTGTAATAATGTGTAATTTAGTACAAATTTTTTTGAAAACCTTTGCAACGACATTACAAACATTTCAAAAAATAAAAATAGTAAAAAATAATGATATATTATATTATTTAAAACCATTGCTAAGTATGCAATATAAACATAGTTTTAAAAACTGTCGATCCTAACGATTGCAACTACGCCGTCTACCGACGTATAATCAAACCTTTCAAAAAACACCAACTTCGAACGCTCAACCACTAGACAGCGATGCCGTACTGGTATCCGTTTTTTCTCGTTCCGCGTTCGGGTTTCAGATTTACGACTTCCGTGTCAACCAACAGGGAATTCTTTTTCCACCGAGCCCGTCGCCATTTTCTACGTAGGGGTGGAAGAGCGAACCGAAAATCTTACAACGAATTTTATATGTTTGTTCAAATTTAAATTGACGATCGAACCAAATAATAGCTTGTGCCATCGTTGGATCCAAAGGCGCAATTTCAACATAAAAACTGAGGGTGCTTAAGCTCTGCATTTCCTGGGTATTTAAATTAAATTATACCTATGAGGCACTACTTATGACTTTTTTGAGAAAAAATGGTTTTATGACAATTTAACATTGAATAGTTATAGTGCATTACCTAGGTACATTTTATAAAAATTAATACAATAGTAAATTTTAATTTATGAAAAATTTAAAACAAATTATTTATATTTTATTCAAAAAATATGACAAATAAATATTAGTGTACAAGGCGTGTAACAGACAGACTTGACAAAAAAAAAAAAAAATTAAGCTACTTAAATGTGTGACAAAAATTGTTAAAATTATAAAAAAACATTATAAATATTGATTAGAACAAAAGTTATTCCAAAAGTCAGTTATATCTGTACCTACTATATTATATCATTCGGCATACACAATCACACAGGCTGTCGGAAACTTGGAACTCCAGTGAACACCAATTGACAAGTAATTCGTATATCGTATTTAGGTTTTTGTCCGAATTAGATGTGGGCACGGGAATGTTTCTATTAGCATTGATTTTATAATATATGCTATAATATATTATAAAATCAATGCTATTAGTAAATACTCGCGATACTATAAATTGTCGTAGAGCTGAGTCGCTGCTGAACGTGATAACACTGATAATAATATAACCGACCACAACGACCGGGCGTCCGGGCTTAGTAGAAACATTGGAAAATAATGATTTATATTCTAAATAGATTTGAATTCGATAAAATTACAATTGTCGAGTTCATTGTTTCATTCATTATACTCTGATACCCTCATGTCTGATGATAAACTGTTTTTGGTTTTTTTTTTTGTTGTAAAGAGAAGTTTTGATACATAAACACATATTTATTAGATGGTGCTAATTTTAAAATTGGGGTTGCTAATACCCCCTAAGCCCCCCCCCTATTTGCGCCTATGCTTGGATCGTATATTCGTATCGACTATCGATCATAACATTATTATTATAAAACGCAATGATGGATGATAATATTTATTTTGTATCAATACAATATAGGTACAATATTCAATACATGTTAAAATTTTGTATCTAATGATATTCTTACATTTTTTTATTTTTCATGTTCCAATACGTTTAGGTGCACAATAGCGATTACCATAATTTTTACTCTCTAACATAACCTAACTGTGGTGTGTGTGTGTGCGAATGTTCCAACGTCGCGAACCGATTCGTAGGTACACTCACACTGTGATGATTGTTTGCAATGTTCGATTATTATTATTTCGATCGAATTTAGAGGTCATTCTGCCTTTGTCCACCGTTTGTTCGATTTTGACTTTGTCGTTGTATAGTCTAGTACAACTCTAGTACCTATATGATAAGTAATAACAAAACAATTTTCTCGCCGCCGTCTGTTTAATCCAGACCACGGACAACGGGTATAATATTTGATTGAACATAATAATTATATATGAAAATAAAATATATTAACCGTACATATTTTTTTCGCTGTTCCAAAACTATAAAGAGCGGTAAAATTTTAATTATATTTCGATAATCGATATATATACCTACCAGCTATACCTATCCATATAATATATATATTTTATATGTATAATTATTTATTATTATATTATTAAATGTTTACTTCAATTTCACCAATACGAGGGGGTGCAGGGGCTATTTCTTTATTTTTATTGTAATTTTTTACTTAAATATACCTTCAGATATGCTTAATACAATTATAGTATAATATTACATTAGTATATAGGTTGCCAGACGGGTGCTTAAGAAGTAAAACTATATAATAAAATAAAACCGGTGTTGAATCTGAATCCAGAGACAATGTGTGTGAAACTATATTTATTTACACGATCTTAATACCCCCCGCCATTCACCACCAGTGTAAAAATCTAACAAAATTATAATTGTGATTGTAGTAACGAGGACGGTGATTGATTATAATACGATGTGCGTATTTATTCGCAATGGCGTTCTGTATAAAAGAATAATTAAAAACACATTAGCGACGGTCGTTTTGTGTTTTTTTTTTAAGATTTCGTCCGACATGATCGAAATTACGTAGCTAATTAATATACATAATTATATACTTCACACCTATATATAGTACGACTTAGCTGCTTAAACCGTCATCGTTTAGGTATAATATTGGAGGAGTAAGATATTATTTACACGAATAATCGACCTTGCTGGATCCTTTGCCCACTTTAGCTTCTATTTAAATACGTATTTATGTTGTGTTTTTTTTTTAACAATAAACGTCTATTATCTCGAAAACTATTAACGTTTTTGAAAATATTGTTTTTAGATAATTTGAATTTATAACAAAACCACAATTTTGAAAAAAAGTATTCTTTTTATTATTATTAATTATCCTTATTATTTTTTTTTCTTTTTTGAACGACAACATACATTTTTACTTTCATAGAGGCTCTATGATAGTGCTATTACTGCTATTATTTTATAGAACAGTATATATTTCTGATAATATTATGATGTTTAAAAACTATTGAATTTTGAACCATAGTGAATTAGTTTCAAAACTAGTGTTTTACAATATGTTAAATACACATGCCATAATATCGAGATAATGAGTGTTTAGTGTTAAAAGAATCACCCTGTATTTAGGTTATTTAGTTTATACGTATTATAGCATTAAAAACCGGAGTTGAAGACGGAGAGCGATCTCGAAAAGCGATCGTTATTTTTTCTTTTGTCGTATATTATCGATGGGGATAATAATAATAGTATGATGACCTCGGCGAGGCCGCGATCACCGAATCCGATTGTTTCTGGGTCGACCGCGAAATCCGCCCAAGGACTGCGTATATAATATTATAATATTATTGTTACACACAAACGCACGTCGAATGCGTTTTACGTCGTCCAACCTAAGTATTTATGTTATGTATATTTTACAGTGCTCAAGGCTGCAGTTGGAAAAAAAGAAAATTATCAAAAAATAACTATACAAACTCTGCAGATATATGAGGCGCTAAAAGTGGCCTATTTGACTCAACCATCATTCCGATTAAATTAGCTTTAATGGTTTTACTAATTTTATATCACTGACAACAATTTTAATTTTTTTTTTTTGGTGGGAGGTTCATGTTGAAATCCATTGTAGATTAAATCAGCGTTTTTGAAACCAAAAAAAAGTCAAAATTCCCTAAGTTAATGTTGGATAGGCCACTTTTGAATTTTTTTTTTATAACCACTTCATAATTATAAAATGTGGTTTAGGTCAAATTTGTATAAAAGAATCAACCATGTCATGTCAACTAAACTCTTTTAATCAACTTTATATACAATTTTAAAATAACAATAATTATATAGGTATTTTAAATTTAGACTTATGAAATAAATAGGCCCGTGTTACATTATAATAAGAACAAAAATGAGTGGGTGCAACAACAGAATAGTGCTGCTCTCTAGGAGAAAAAAATGATATTAAATAGGCCGATTTTGCTTTAATATTAATTACACGATTTTGAACAACTTGGTACAATTACTTCAATTTTTCATTTTTTTGTGGTTTAGGCCACTTTTGCGCTCAGCGCTTCATATATTATGTACATATTCAATATACATCTATATAGTCGTCGTCGGAACGTATTCTGCACAATGTACAAACGAAAATTGTCCACATCGGCAGGCGTACACCTATATACAGAGCATATATATAGTGTTCGTGGGGTCCCAGTGGAAATGTGCCACATTTCAACTGTCATCCGGTATAGATTGTTTTCGCGTAATTTAAGCGACACCAGTGTGAACGGGGTGCAGGGTGGTAGGAAGGGAAGTACCTACGAAACGAGAACAAGTGCCAAACACACATACACATACACACATATACATATATATATAACACGAGTCGTCCTCGGATACGAACCTTTTTCCTTTTTCTTTTTGTTTATTTTTCGAACGCTAATCACGTGCGCGAGACTAGAAAACCGACCCCAAAATGAAGCACAAATATATATAGTGTCCCATAATGACAATTTACAGTATAAATAGGTGTACGACGTACGTAGTACTTGGGTATTATATATATGTGTGTCATCCACGTGGTTGCCGCAGGCGGTTTAGCTGCTGCAAGTACCTATTTATGTTATATGTAATATTATAATATATACAGCCGGGTTAGCGAATTTCTTTCTTTTTTATGGCAAATACATAAAGATTTTTGAAATATAATATGATAATATTATCACTGTCAAAAATTTTAATATTTCTTGTCACGCCCACAAGTCGATTCACACAATAACGGAATTTGGTTAACGCAATAACGCCTGGTCTATATATAAGTAAAATACGGGTTGGTTCCGATTAACTTTCATTTTAATAACAAATCTATGAACTTTTTTAACTATATAATTGAAAAATTATTGTATATAAGTGATATAACCAATAATTGACAACAGTTTCCTTCACATTTTACACACACACATGTATATAGGAGTGTCTAGAACACCAGCTATAGAGCTCTCCCGCTATAGATACATTTAATATACTTAACACGATTGTGTTACTATTGAATCTATATATATATATATACAAGTATAAGCAATAAACTATTTTACATTCGAATTTGTCAATACAACTATAGGTATATAACGATAATCCAACCCTAAAATATCAAGTGAGTTGAAGTCATTTGAAATAAATAATAATAAAAAAATTAATGTGGTACATATTACATTATTACAACATAAACTTTTTGCTAATTGTAAACTTATAACATTTATATAATGAAGATTTTTATCGGGATCCAATATTATTAAATAATATTTGTGCACTTTATTTTCACCCAGAAACCAATTTTTAGGGTAATAGTAGGTAATAATATACTACAGCTATAGTCCCGAGCTTAAAATTCAAACCGCATAGGTATTTGTTTCTTAATAATTACAGATAGGCTGCTGTCAATTTATAGAGATAGTCGATAGATATTTTTAATATTTCCTTCAAGTATCTTCAAATAGACTGAAATATTTATCGTATGCAAGTTTTAAAGTTTGTATAGTCGATACGTTTATATTGTATAATATACGACCAAGACTGTGTTATGTGGACAAACACACGACGACTATAGCGAGACACTCTACAGCGTATTTGCGTACTAATATTATACGTACTTCAGTACTTGCATAGGTTTGTGTTGATAAATCCAAAGAGTTATACTACGTGCAGGTTTTTATACAAACAAAATAGTATGTCGGCCAAAAAAATATTGTAAAAAAAAATTAGATTTATCAAAGATTTGGCGTTAAGACAAACGATACACGTTATAATATAAAATACGATTACTTAGTTAAAATATTTAAAAATGTGATAATAAACTATCTACTATAGCAGTGGTCGGCAACCTTTTTAGACTCACGGGCCACATTCATAAATTAAAAAGAGTTCGAGGGCCAAACAAAAATTAAAATTTTATATACCAAATTATTTACTAAGAAAAAAAATAACTGTTTAAAACTTTAAAATAATAGATTAATAGAACATAAAAATTACAGTTTTTAATAATATTTTATAATATAAAAGTATGGAAATTACAACTGCTTAATAGGCAGATAGGCTTAATGTGATTTTTGTTGCTGGATATGGTTTATTATTTTTTCAATTTACCTATTAAAATTACTTGTGCTGGCTCTAAGTACATGGTGGAGATGATCATCAGTTAAGTGTGAACGGTATGGGTTTTTAATTTTTTTCATATGAGAAAAGGCCTGTTCACATACGTAAGTGGATCCAAACATACTAAAGTATTTCACAGCTATATTTTTATTTTTTTTAAATGATGCAGGATGTTCAGCGAAAAAAAGTAAAGGCGATGCTTTGAATGAGTCTTTTAAGATATCTTGTGGCTGAAAATCTATTATTTCAATTTGAAGCTCAACAGGTATATCTTCAACATCAATATTATAAACGGATTTTTTTTGATATGATATTCAATTAAATTTCGTTGTTATAGAATTTAAAGCAGGCCGTATTTAATTTTTTGCCGACCACTGTACTATAGTATTATACATAACAGCTATGATATAGCTTGTACACCGTTACGCATAAACTTACCATATTAAACAGAATAATTAAACCATTTATATTTTATACGTACAATCATTAAGTGTTTATAGTGTTTACATATTTATTCTTCACGTCGTCACGTCCTATATTTATTCAATGAACACGGGTAGCTATATTATAATCGACCAAACACGCTTATATACACTGCATTAATATTATAATACGGTGGTAATATTAAAGCGTGTGATTAGAAGATTTATTTTTATCCCATTCCAAAAGACTTTCGATTTCGGCTTTTCTCTCTGCTCTCTGGAGAGAGAAAGGTACGTCGTATACACGAGAATTATTTTTATAAAAGGGTTAAAATCGTCCGACGCGCCTTATTCGCCCCGAAATCATATTATGATAATTTGGACTTGTATATATTATAAGAGTCCGTCTCGCCGACGAATCGATACAAGCCGACAAACTGCAAACTTACGAGGAGGAGGAGAAGGTGGACGAGAAGAAGAAAAATAGGGAACACGAGAAAAGAGCCCTTTAAGCCCGACGCGTGCTGCGAAACTCGCTGGGAATAACTTTTCAATTTCTTCGGCACAAACGTAAACAACGCAAATAAACGACCTGTGGGACTAATTACACCGCACCGGTACAGGATTCGCAAGCTCCGTCGTTGTCCCGAAACTGCACCAGAGTGAGATTGTATTTATTTTGATCGTCGTCGTGAACCGTAAACTTCGTGGAGGGGACGTTTATAAATTCGTTTTTGCCGACAATAATAATAAACATTAATTAACGCAAATAAGAATATTATAATTTATTTTGTATTATATCCGTACCTATACATATAATATTATACCACGTGATCGGCGTTTATTCTGCACCGTATAATAATAATAACATTATAATAATCGCTAAAAAGTTTGATGAATTTAATAATAATATGAATCTTACACGTTATTATAACACCAATTCAACGCGTTAATGAAATCATTAAACATCTATTAAATATAGTTTATTATACACGTACCTCGTACAATGTGATAATACTAATATTATTATGTTTGTATAGTGGTACATATTATACATAATATGTATATATTGTTATAAATAAATTAGTTTGGGACATTAATCAATGAAAAGTTACAAGCACTATTACACCACGACACAAAATAATATGTTTTGTATAATAATTATAATATGATAAACAGCTAATTATACAAACAATAATAATATAATCATTAGGTATACTGTTGAGGTACCTACCAACAAAAGATATAGGTACGGCTATTATACCGACCTGTATATTATAATCTGTCTGACATTGCATCTGTGACTGCAAATCAGTTATAATATTTAAGCACTGTGAACAGTTGTCGGTAGGTACGTCGCTGTTTTGATTGTCGAACCGAAACGAACGTTTTACCTTGGCAGCGATTAATACATTTATTATAACTACATTATTCTCGAAGAATTCGTTTAAATTCACAATTGGCACTTGACGAATTTAAATTTTTAATTGCCAGACGCGAATACTTTACCATAATAATATGCAGTGTCAGCTGATGTCAATGTACAGTTGTATATATACACTATAGTGTCATCGCGAAAACTTAACAGTACAAAAGTGTCGTATACCAATAAATATTGCAGACTTGTTACAGATATTCAACAATCTAAAATACGTGTAAGCATATCGATTGGGGTCAGTCTGCTGCAGCCTTCGATTATAAGCGTATATATTGCCTCTACCGATATTGGCTCATTTGTGTACACATTTTTGTACTTTTAACTGTTATTATAATATATTTTATCGAAACTATACAAGAAACAATTTGTGAAAAAAAAACAAGACTTGGAAATAGTTTTGGAACGTTCACATTTTTCAGTCGCATTAAACAAAGGGGAATTTTCGTACACAAAGAAATATTAAAATACCTACTGCAACAAAATTTGAACGATTTTAATTAAACCAATCTCTGAATTCAGATTTCAGACTTAATAGTACAATATAATTATATATAGTAGGCATACACATGCAGGTTTTGTTGATGAGATTTGATTTTTTTTACAAACATTTAACATTTTTGCAGCACAGTCAACAATAATATCTAAATATATATCCAATATATTTTCCAGACTACGCTTGGTTAAAATAAATAATAATACTAAATAGAGTAATTACACTGGAATTTGTGTTTTCTTACCTATCGTATATGACGTAAGGACAAACATTTTAATGGTTTTTTTTTAAACGATTAAATTGCTAAAAAAAATCATTATTTTGATGTTAAATATTTGAAAAATATACGGTTATACATAATATATTATGTGTATATATGACGTGTGCATTATATGATTCATGAGTTTTATTTTTCTATTGGTATATAATCATAATGATGACCTACCTCTCCCCTGCAGTATGCGTTATTCGATCCTGTGAAACATTACACACCATTATCGTGTGGGATGATATGAGGGACCACATGATATGTACGTCCTATCACATTTTATAGTGTCGAAAAAAACCCCTTTTATAACGAATTACAAAAACGGCAAGTGAGAACTTTTGTTTGCTTAGTGCCCTATGGTATATGTCATATTATAGGCGTAGCGTGCTCTAGTGATCGACAGAAGGCTTTAGACCTGGCCAAGGGTTTTTTCCTAGTCACACGGTTTTCGTACACGTTATATAATGTGTAGCTGCGTTGTAAGAACAGTATAAAATATAATCAAAATAAAAACGACATTTATCGTTGTGCATATATAATTTTTCATTCAACACCTGAAAAATAATAATATCGACTGATCGCAAAATACGCATACCTATTTAGGAAATATCGTCTAAAATGATATATTATAATCACAATATATAGTAAATGATCAGATAGGTAACAATTATTATCAAAAATATATGCGTATTGCTATAAATTTAAAGTGATGGTTTTTGTCGAAAGCAGCAGCCCGAAGATACTTTTTATAATATCTGTTTAACAACTCAAACAATAAACTATTTAAATACGTATGTGGTATGTATAATGGAGACGCGTATGTATAAAGTTAAAAAATACAAATATTATTGTAAATGATTATTGATGTAGCTACAAAAACCAAACCAGGCTATAGCTATTACACGAACATGTTTTATTCTTCGTTTATTTTGTTTGAACAAACACTACTCTGGCAATAAGGCAATATCGCATTGCGCTGCGAGGTATTCGAGTAAATAAAAATAATAAATGGACTTTAATAAATGAAAGTTTTTTATATACTGTGTAGAGATTTAATACAATATTGGGGTTTTATTTTTTCGGATATAACAGTAATGCTATGTAGTATAAGTATGTTTTACTTAAAAAAAAAAAAATGATGGTATACAACAATATTAAATTACTAAAACGCGTAATATATATTATTATGAAAGCGCAATAAAATTGTTAATTGATTTTTAAAATAAAATTATATTAAACTCTCAACGCCGTTTCGTGTTTAATTTATTACTATATTATTTAGTATGTAAATATGTATAGGAATATTACTACCTGTTGTTGATCGGTCAATTTATTTTCATCATTTCTACGATATGAACTCGAAACTTGATTTTAATTTGTTTATGCAGTAATACTTTTTTATAAACTCATAAATATACATTATATACATGATAATTTATAATTGTTGTAGGTACAGTTAAAATTATTAAAATACAATATTATTCATTTAAAATATAATACTTTGAACTATACTGTGTAACATTATAATATTTAATATAACCAGCCAGAATAAAACATATTGAGTTTACTGTTTCGGACATAATATTCCATATTTTTAATGCAATAATTAATTTCTGCAAAATACTCAATACTTTTTTCCTCCATTATTATACTCCATGGCAGGGGTCTCCAAACTTTTTTATTCAAGGGCCACAAAAAAAATCAAATGCTCTTAGCGGGCCAAAAGTTTATTAACACATATAATTTTTAATTTTATGATAATATATTAGGTACCTACCTATATAAATAATATGTTTACTTTATATTTTTGTATAAAATATTGTTTACTTTACAATATACTTAAATAAAAATAAATAGGTATAAATATAATATAATTTAAATACATTTTTGAAATCATTTTAGATTCTGAGTGAAACGATGAATGTATTGATTTTACAATGATGTGTGTTTTTTTTTTATTTTTTTTTTTTATTATTTATTTTTTAATTTTTTATTTATTTTTTTTGTGTCTGTGTACACGATAAGTAGTCGAAATAATGCTTCGATTTTCGACTTCAGTATCTTGTTCGATTGGAAAGTGAATATCGTTGGTGCATTGGGGAGGTCAAAATTTAAATTTCCCAGTAGTTTTCAAGAGCGCCGGGAAAAAACAACATAAAAATTAAGGAAAAACGGGAATTTTTACGCAAAATCGGTTTTCCAAAAAATCGATTTTGGTTTTTGGTGTAACTTTAAAACAAATAACCGTAGATACATGAAATTTTCAGTGGTTGTTTATATTTGCATTTTCTATACACGATAACATTTTCAAAATATTTTGATTTATTTTGAACTGTTTAGGGACATTTTCAGTTTCCAATTTTATTAGTTTTTTTTTTTTATGAATATCAATAAAAATTTATTTGTTGAGTAAAAATACTTGAAAATTTAATACAAGGCTCCTACTATATTGTTTCAAAGACAGATGAAAAATATTAAAAATCGTTAGTCACAGTTTTTTTTTTTAAGCATTTAAAGTTCAAAAAATGACAAAATATGGAAAATCACGAAAATTTGCAAATTATTTCGAGTTAGAAATTCATAAAAATTTTTCTTTTTAAATCTAAGATATGAAAATGTAATACAAGATTCCTTATAAGATTTCCTACATTTATCAAAAAAAAAAAAATTCTATAAGAAAGTCAAATTAAATTTTTATGAGCGTTTGAAATTCAAATTTTTACAACATTGGATGTTCACTCGATTTCTCATGTAGCGATTTCCTTATTTTGTTGTTATTCATAAACGAACAACTATAGATACATGAAAATTTCACTGAATGTTTATATTAGCATTTCCTATACACCATAGAATTTTGAAAATATTTTGACTCTTTTTGAGCTGTTTATGGACATTTACAGCTTTCAATTTTTTTTAGTTTTTTTTTCTATAAATATCAATAAAGTTTTATCTGTTGGGCCAAAAAGTGTCAAAATTTAATACAAGGCTCCTGATATATTGTTACAATAACAGTTGAAAAATATTAAAAATACATAGGCACAATTTTTTTTTAAAAGCATTTAAACATCGAATTTTGACAAAATTTATCAAAATCTCGAAAATTATCAATCGTTGGAATTAAAAAATTATAAAATTCAGTTTTTATAACTAAGAGTTGAAAATTTAAAACAAAGATTCTCTTAAATAATTCATACTGTAACCAAAAAATCTAAAAAATATATAAACACACTTATTTTTTATAGACATTTTAATTTTAAATTTAGACAAAATTTGATATTTAAACCAAGAATTACGATTTTAGTTATTTTGTTGTGATTGAATAATATTATTCGTGGGTACTTGAAACTTCTAAAGTGTACTATTATATTATATCTATGATAGTATCACGGTTTTTGTTGATGTATAACGCGTTATAAGTATCTAATGGATATTGTGATATGATTAATTTGGAATTTATTATAGGTACCTATTATAGGTCAATTTTTTGTTTAATACCATAGATATGTATATAATTTGTCTTAAACCTAGACTGACATACCGTCTTCGCTCAGAATCGTTTTTCTTATACAATGATATTTTATCATTGAATTCAAATTTAATAGCATCCATTATACAGTGACCCACTTGTAACCTACTGTACAGCAGAGCGGCATCCACTTACCCACCTTTTTTTATCTATATTTACCTATGCGTCCTATGCGAGCCACGGGCCGGTTAAAACTTGTTCGCGGGCCGTAGTTTGGAGACCCCTGCTCCATGGCATAAAAATGTATTTTTACAATATTGAAATTCTTTTATATTACCGTGATGGGCGATGGCTAAACATTTTATATAATATCAAGGTATCTATTATTGGTAGGTATTCTTGGAATTTTGTTGATATAATTATATATATATAATGGAATCGTGTTGGGTGCAAAAATTAAAAAGCGTTTTTAATATTATTTTAATTTACTAGGTATATACTAAATAAAGGCTATTAATAAACAAAAAGTGTTTTGTGGGAAAATGCATATAATCAAACTATTAGTTGACACGTCGCGTCGGCGGTAGCGTGAACAATAAAAACGGAAGTTGGATTATAAAGGGTTCGCCGCAGCTTTTCGAGTGTATCGTTTATTTATGAACTCGAAGTTTAATGCGGAAATCGATTAAATTCCATATCTATATAATATCGCAGCATAAATGTATGCTGCACCGTGAATGGCAGCAAACCCGGGGAATCGAAAAATTGGCAGGTTGTCATTATTCATCGACCATTGTATAATATATTATAAACTGTAGATACAACGAATCATGGACTTCTCACAATACTCTGTAAAGTGGTAATTTTCTAATTAATAATTTACTATAAGCTTATAAACTTCAAACATTATCACAAGTTGTAATATAATGTACTTATTATTGTGGCTACTGCAGGTTCATAGTGTTTGCGGTGTCCTAGTATATAATGTATAATAATTAATATTATATTATATTTATCGTAATCTGTATATGCAATTAATTTTATTATTTCTAAATACTTTAAATCCATATTTAAAAACCTAAGAATACTGCAGCAGAAAAAATGTAAGTACTCAACTTAAACATTTATCTTTTAATAAATATTAAATCATAATTATAAAAGAATAACGCACATTGCCAATTTGTGCATCACAAACATTGAAATATATAGTCATTTTAATTATGTTAATATTAATATGGGCTTTGGTGATAATATTATAATTTACATTTATACAATATTATATAATATTATATTTATATTACATTATTACCTACATGCTGTATATAGACTTATGACCAATGACCATATAGGCGCAAATAGAGCTTGGTATTTGTGGGGGCTAAAGCCTTACTTTGATAATATTGAATGAGCTTAAAACAAAATTTAGGAAATGTTGGGGGGCTTAGCCCCTAAAGCCCACACCCTATTTGCACCTATGACTATGACGTGAATTACAATAATATTTTACTATTATAGGTATACATATAATTTTAAATCGTTAACGGCATGTGGCTTATTAAAAAAACAACATAATTTGAGGGCAATGACCCGTATCCGTACGTTTGTTATAAATTATAATATTATATTATACACTTGAAAAGTACTTGGTCGTAAACTCCGTGTGGAAATTATTGGTGATAATAATTGTTATTTCCACTGTGGGCAGAGATCGTGCATTTGCTCGTCTTATAATATGTCACAATAAATTCACGTCGAAACAATATAGGTATCTAACATTCATTACGCCATCATCGCGGTCGTCGGAGGAGGACAGAGCAGCAACAGCAGCGCCGAAAATTACGAAGGCAGTTTGTTCTGCCGCCGACACGATTCTACGAGCGCTCGATCCGTTTGACGCGACGAATTCGCGGGGACAGAGAGAGAAATTGAGTGAGAAAGAGGGAGAGGGAGACGGAGAGCAAGAGATTTACCGTTTTGGACGCGTGTAAAGGACCATAAGACCCGAGAGAAACGGAGAGGTAAATCGACGATATAAACGGACAGAGGTATAATAGGCTCTCTGTCCTCTCTCTCTCTCTCTCTCTCTGCGTTGATATATATATGGACGCTGAAACAATACGATAAACTAATATAATAATAACGGTCGGCGGCGGTGGAGATTCATCTCGAAACCCACGAAATGTATATATGTGTATGTATGTGTGTGAGTGAAGAGAGAGAGAAAGAGACACAGCGTGAGCGAGAGACGTGGTGAGAGGAAATATAATATATATATACATACGGGCAGGGGAGGAGCAGGCAGCGGCAGTGGCGGTCGGGTGTGTTTTTGACGGCTGTCATCGATATCAATTTCTTGTCCCTACGCGAAAGTTCCCCGAGGGGTCGTCCTCGTCCCGGCCGCTTTCCGCTCCCTTTTAACCCGAGGGGATGAGGAATCGTCTATACTGCTGCAGGGGCTGTGTTGTCGCTATACGAGGGGTACGTGGGGGGGGGCGGTACGCGCGCAACAAAAACCGGACAGACGTCCGCAGCCCCGTGCTCGGCGTAACCATGGAGACGGACGTGCCGGTGTGTATATATAGGGTTGTTCGCACAGATCAAACGGCACAATTCAATCCTCGGCAGTCGTGGCGCGTCCGTCCCAACCTGGCACGAACCTACCGGTGGGGGAGAAGCACCGCTCCTCCCCCCCCTGGTGTGTAGTCGTCTTCCGGACATCAACCACCCCCGCAACACAGGTGTGGGTTGGCAGCCACCCCTCAAGGAGCCCTCTATATATATATATAAAAAAAAATATATAAGTAATATCACGCGATATACATCACGCGCGAGTGGGACAACGAAATGAGAGCGGGAGAAAAAAGTAAAATATATAATAAACTCTCTTTCGAGAGAGAGAGTAGGTATAGGTAACAAATTCATTTCTATACAAATCGAAAAACCGTCGTTTCTTTATAGACGACCGCAATCATCGAGATTACATCATTATATTATCGTCGTCGTCGTCGTTGGATGTTGCTGATGCGTCGTCGTCGTTATTATATATATATTACATTATTATTATTGTTATCCAGGATCGTTTTTATTTCTTCGTCATCCATACGTATACATTATACTTGTCTAGGTATATATGTATGTCTATAGATATTGCAGTAAACCAGCAAACCGCAGACTAGCTACACGAGAGAGTTTATATTTATTTTTTTGCGAATTTATTTCGATCCCCCTGATTTATCTATATGACCAGCGAAATTATCCTCGAATCTTCTGCTTTCTTGGCGAGCACGCTGTTGTCAAAATCTAATGGGTATTCGATCCGCTGCTTCAGTAAGCTCCCTGAGACGACGGACGACTGGTGACTTACATGCGCAGCTTCAGCACTGATATAAATCACCACGCGTACGACGTGGGGTTAGCGATATTTTTCCGATTTGATTTTTTTACATACTTCTATTATATAATAATATGTACTTACGAAATAGTGGTCACCTCGAGTTTTCCACCATTTTGTCACGACGAAATCCGCGGGGTAAATAAACGATTGCAAGTCTTCTAGTACGACGTCAAACGAATAAAACTTGTAGCAGTCGGCAGGTCGGGTGAGAGCAATAACATACGCCGATCGTTCTAATAATTAGTCACGATTATGATGACCATTTGAATAAAATATACAATTCTATCGAAATACAAATTTTCTACGAGCGCATAATATCAATTAAGGTTTTTTTTTATTGCCCTGCTAAACTCGTAAAAACACCAAGAGTTTGAATTTATAGTTAGAATTTTTGTTTAAATATCGATTTCTATATACTATACACATACCAGGTACCTACTTATGTCGTTGATAAACACTGTCACGCACTGGTTCGAGCCTTCGGGGTTCCTCCTGCAGGTATATATTATATGATATCATAATAATAATAATATAATCTATCTAATTCTATGACGTACTAATGAGATTAGAGCTGTGATAATATTATTTTCCGCTGCAGTGGCATACGAAAAATAATCTCAAATCTAAATATATTCATGTTCGACAAGTCGAGTGAGCAATAGGGACATAGGGTTATAATAAGCGTACCCTTGAAACTCGGACATACCTACTGCAGCTCTTTATGATCCCATTAGCAAGAATAAAATATTATTAAAGCCAGAAAAATAAAAATCCGAACAGAGAAATTAATGAACATTTTTTTTAAGCAAATAGCATGATATATTTTTTTATTTACACAAATTTCGAACGACGCCTGTGTCAACAATAAGCTCTGCCATGGAACTTACTGTGGAATCATGGTTTGCTATCTGTTTCGAATGTAAATGTATAATTAATTCATTAAGGCTATTATATAGTTTAATAGATTCGAGTTTTAACTGTTTTAAGGACAAGAGATAAACACGTAATATCAAATTAATAGACCGTTGCACTATTATTATAGGTGTATCACCACTATCGGATATAACGATAAATCCTTGAAATTAATTGTATTATATAGATGTTATTTATAATTTTGTTTGTATACTTTTTTATCTCAATGTTAAGCGTATTGTTTGCCATAAAAAAATGAGTAATTACTCAGTAACCAAATATAAAATATTATAGATAAACATAATTTACAGTCGAACAAAAAGTATTTTATTATAGGTAGGTACCTACATGGTAACGAATTAATACAATTATACGCTGTTTTATTTTTTGATTCACTTTGTTCTCTATTGCAACACAATATCAATACCTACTAGGTCAATAAACATAAAACTCAACATTCAATAATTTGCATGTTTACATTTTATTATGCTTAGCCTGGTCGTCGCTATATTGTACAATATAATACTTGTACACTATAAACATTAGTTTTACGTTAATAATTAGTAGTATTTTCTATTTGTATTTACAACTTACTAGACATAAATTAATTGAAAAAAGTGTGTATGATAAAAAGTTTTGAAATAATGCAGTAGTTGTTATATTGGTTACATAATATTATGACATAAGCAAATAACACATTTGTGTGAACCGATCAAATATTCAATAGGTAACTACATGATACTGATTTACTGCTATAGATAAGTACTCTCTTAACTACTCGAGTACAAGTAAACAGAATGACACGAAATAGAAAAACCGATATTATAATTTACAATGGACTGAGTGTTATAGCTTTAATGTCTATACCAAAAGTAAATGTGAAATTAATGACGAACTCTAATGTGGGGGAAGTAAGTTTAATTTTCATCGCTTGCTCCGACTAAGTATTATAGATGTCAACAATTCATATTCAGTCAGACTTGTGACGGATAGACAATATTAAATTAATACGTTTACATTTTCATCCATACATTTGCGTCACGACCTAAAATAAATGTATTATTAATATGGTTAGTAAACTATAACACAGTGAAATATATAAAATGTATACATATATTTGTTGCGCATATTTATTTTCATAAATCTAAACAATATTAATTAATAATATTCTTATGTCTTTTGGAAATTTTGGGGTAGGTGACTACCATTAAATCATTATTTATTATTATTTTTATTATTATTATTATTATATAATGTATTATACTTTAAAGAAAATGTAGCACAAATCGTTCATTGTATTTTTATTTGGACACCACGTGTATTATTATACAGTACACGTGCTACGTGCGTATTTAAATTATGCAATATGAAACCAATTTGTGAGAGAATAAATGAAAAAAAAAAACAATTTTCGAGGGGAATTGATTCTGGGAACGACAAACGAAAAATATACCTTTTTTTCCGATTTTACCGTGCTTGCCTTTTAATGAATACGTACAAACAATTATTAAACGTTACACAGAGGTGGCCACAGGTTTTATATAACTGAATACAAAAGGCGATCAATTATAAGGCAGCTTTATATAGCTGTTTAACGTCACAATCGGCGAACAATACTTCTATTACTGTATAAAACATCATATTCTGTTAGTATATTATATAGGTAAGTTATTATTATTATTGTTGTTTCGGTACAGTACGCTCATAAAATCGAACCGGTCTCGAACCGAAAGTCGTCATCTTGAGCAGTATTTTAGTGCGTTTTTACAAAAATCGTGCAACTCCGAACATCATAGACTATTATGCTAGGTACACGATCAGGTTGGGCTAATTGCCTAACTGTAATATCACTAGCGAGTGTCTGAGTGATTATGTGGCTATATTCGTGAGATTTTGTTTTTTTTTTTTAATAATACTAAGTTATTTTAATTACCTAATTATTTCCAATATCAAACGCACTACGGAGAGTATTATTCTTACAGCAGTATAGTATACTTCATGATTACTGCATAGTGCATATATATTGTACATAAAATATTAAAATATTTAACTCCTATATAACAGATAACTGCCATGTCGGTCACATATTATTTAGAAATTATCCAGACAATAGTATGACAACATAATATATAGTATATGGATCGAATTTGTTATTCAATAATTATATAATACCATAATATTCAGTGATATTTAACTGAAGTGAGTTTATTTTTATTTTACTAGGTTAATCATTGTTATAGTCAATATTTTTAATTATAATGTTTGTATAAAGTTATTAAAATAAAGTAAATCAATCTTCAATATTTTAATACCAGAGTGAACAGAAGTAATTATTATTTTCTATACTTATCAGTTATCAGTCACAAGTTCAAAAGATTAGTTTGTACTTTATTACAAGCTGTGTAACATTTTTATAATATTATTAGAGGTGTGGTGTTAGTAAATTGTAATGTTGGCTGTGGTTTTGTGTTTTTTTAATAATATGATAATACTCCGATAAAACAAAGAGAATTGAACAAAATATGTAAATTATAAATGTTTAGAAACATAATTCCAAATACTGGCGTTTTAAAGAAATGCGTATAATTACAGAAGAGCAACAAAAGGAAACAATAGTATAAAACAATGTTTATGGATTTAATTGTGTAAAAGTCGATTAAGTTGTATTCAGCTGTTTATTCTCTTTTGTTTTTATACAAACAATAATCAAAAGGGTGAACGCCACGAGAGGGTGTATAAATATATAGTACCCTCAAGATCAATTTTCTGACGATAACATAGAGTGAGTAAACCAATAACCAATGACCTGTTAAGTCGTAAAAAATAGAATAGGTATTATTAAATCAACCAATTGTATATTATACATATATTAAATTAAAATATAAAATTAGTTACGTTTTCTATAATTCTCATGAAATATTATTCTATAGTACAATATTCATAAAAAGATTTTTATGACCTGTAAATTGTTCATACACGATACACCATAAAATTGAACAAAAAATAACTCTTCAAAATCTCTAAACAAATTATAGTTCTGTAGTACGACTTTACATTTATTTATATATTAATTTTTGGACCTAAAAATGTTATAATTTATAAATATTATGTAGATACACATTAAAGTCAATATACTTTTTCTAAATAAGAGTTGATATGGCTATTTATTTTAACTTAAAAAGTTTTTTTAACAATAGATACTCACAATATTTATTGAAAGTTGAAATTAAATAAAAATTAATAATATAAATGGAATACATATTGTATATTATACTGACTGTAAATCTATATTCACGTACATTTCCCCACCACCGCTCGTTTCAATTTTTCAACTTTTTCCAAAGCCAATATTTAGTGCTCCATTCCTTTTTTTAATTTTTGCCGGGGTGGGCAAACCCTTCAGGGTTAAGCAGGAATTCCAGGAGTGGTGACAAGAATTGGTAGGAATATGGAGCACTAAATATTGGCATTGGAAAAAGTTGAACAATTTTAATAGGTGGGGAAATGTAAGTTCTGTATTCTCTTTCCTGATAAAAAAAAATGAAATATTTTTCTCAACTTTTAAGCCACTAAATATTTTTATTATTAAGTGTTATTCGTTATTGTAAATATTTTTGATTGCTTGCAGGAAGTGTCCAAAACTAAATTGTTTGAAACAATATTTAAAAAAAAAATTGATTTCTCTTGGAAATCGTGTAATTTGTGACGGATTTAGTTGATGATAATATTATACGAATATTAGCCAATTTCCAAATAAATGCATACTTTGATTGTGAGTTGTTGTGCAATAGATCTGTTGCATAAATTAAATTGATGATTTTGAAAGTACTGATTGCATTGTAATTTTTTAATTTTTAATTTAAAAGTATTTAAATACCAATTTATTATATATCAGCTGAATTAAAAGTATTTTTTTTTTTTTTTAAATCGTATACATTTAATAAAGTTAACTCATTCTGTAGTGTTTTAAAATAAATTGGAAATAACTCCATAGCCGGTTAACAAAAGCACCCACTCGTTATAATAAAAAATATAATAGGAATAATCATTACAACTTCACGTTTTAATAAGCTTCTTAAATTCTTAACTCCGTGAAACGACAATTACAATTGTTGATACATCTGTTATAATAATATATTATATCCATCATAACAATTTGTAGAGAGGATATATTGTTATATAATATACATTTATGCATAGTTTCTATACATCCATCTATTGAATTTTCAATCGGTTTTAGTCAGTGAGTTTTAAAATGGCAATTATAACTTTTAAGTTTTTTTTTTTTTTTTTTATTTCACAGAC
The DNA here is from genome assembly GCA_949089665.1 of Macrosiphum euphorbiae. Classification (NCBI taxonomy): domain Eukaryota; kingdom Metazoa; phylum Arthropoda; class Insecta; order Hemiptera; family Aphididae; genus Macrosiphum; species Macrosiphum euphorbiae. Next base: position 115,483,862 of record CARXXK010000001.1, read on the forward strand.
GCACATAATACAATCTATACAATTTTGTACAATAAGCATATTTGATAAGGGTTAAAAAAAAACATGGATTTCTTGATAAGATGCCACCCATTAGTGACACTTAGCAACTTTAAAGTTAAAATAAATATGTAAAACGCTGACAACAGTTAAGGGAAAACAAAGTGACATTTTTAATAAATCATTTGAAATTTGTGCCATTTTCATACTTATTTTATTGATGGAGAAAAGAATATTTTATAATACGTGGTGGTGGGCGGGTGGCGCGTCATGTCACGTTTAAATTTGTTTATATTTACTAAATATTTATTACATATATAATATGACAACATATATGAACACCTACAATGGCTTTATGTAGGTATTGAAATACATTCATACCTATTATGTGATAAAAAAAAATCAATTGAAAAATGTATACCTACTGCATTATTAACGTTATAACTTATAAGTTATAACATAAATTAGCTTACTAATATATAAATAACAAGTTAACGGCAATAAAAAAAAAAATCATGTTGAAACTCCTTCACGTTTGTATCATCATATATTATTAATTCATAAACTTACTGTACATAGTACATTTTATTGTATAATAGATTGTTTGTTTCAAATAATGATAATAATAATACCTAATTAATTGGTACCTATAGATTATAGTGGCGACTACCCATTCAACAAAGATATCAGATGGTATTTTTATTTTTAGTTTTTATTGAATATTTATTCCCATGTTCTTTTTTATAAATAATATAAATATTTTATTAAACTTCAGACATTAAAAGTAGTAACTTATAACTTATAACTTTACGATTTGTATAACCAGTAATGTACCCAGTAATTTCCAAATGGAGGTGGAGGGTTATATTACAATATCTTATATATTATGTGTATATTATGCATACATAATATATATTATTATGAATTATATAAAAACATTTTCATGTTTTTAATTTATAATGGAAAAACACAATTTTGGAGGGGTTACCCCCCCATCATTCCAGTGTGTATACCACTGGATATGACATATAATATGAGTGATTTAATTATTAATTGATTTTCCATTGTCAATTACTTACCTACCTAATTGTATTATATTATTGTATATTATACTCATTTAGCCGCCAATCACAAATATTGATTTTTTAACTATGTCTATAATATAGTTTTATATATTAGGGTATGGGTAAAGGAAAATAATTTCTTACTCTAAAGAATTAAGTGTAATCGTCAAAATCCCACCTATGGCTATATGTATTATGGATATTTACAAGGTAAAATTCTAATTGTATATTAAATAGACGAGTGTCATAAATCATAACAATATTACTATACTAGAAAGTTCAATTGAAGATTTAATAGTAGTGCCATTTAGTTGTTTGTACATTTCATAATGTGCCGAATGTTAAAAACATGTCTCACCACTTGCTATAGTGATTAAATCATTATATAATTTGATTAGCTTAAATTTCTGGTTGTATACTTTCATCTAATAAAACCAGAAAACAAGATATCAAAATATTGTGCAAATGGGATTTAATGCCTTACCTTGTATCAGTTGAATCTGTGCGTTAAACATTTGGTGATAACATCTTATACTTTGCAAATAACAATAATGCTTGGGAAATAATACTATTAAAACTCTAAAGTTTTAATAATATTTAAAAAATAAAACAAAATCTCTCGACTTCTACCAAAGGACAAACTACCCAGTTTCTTTATAATTATCTTGGTTTCCTCTTTTTTTTCCATAGAAGTGATATTATATAATTTGTGAGAAGTGCAAAAGAACTTTAATTCCAAAAGATATTATGTTCCGCGTGGTAAGGCTTTTGAATTAAAACAATTAACAGTTCTTAAATCACGCTGTGTTTGTTCGCTTCATTTGCGCGTGGGCGATGAAGAATAATACAATTTTTCTTTCACGACATTTTTATAGTACTTATATTTGATATAATGGTACATTGGTACCTACCTCTACCTATATTATAATTATATTATATTATGTAATTTACAAGGTTATTCGACAAGTATGCTCACTCTTATTTTTTCCTTTAATAATTAATTTATTCAAATTCCGATATTTGGAATTATTAAATAAAAAGACCATATTTTAAACTTCTTGTTTTTTTTTTTTTTATTAATTAAGGAGTGTCCTGTGGTGATACAAACCACTGTTTTTCAAATCCTATTTTACTCGAAAATCGAACGAGTAAATTCTCAGTTTTTAAAATGTTTATAATATTGAGAATATAATAGTCCTTAAAAATAGTTTTACCAAAATATAAAATATATGTTATATTATATACTTATATTTGGATATTTGGATCTAATATTTCTTATACTTTGACCATTTTTACAAATCATTTATATTTATAGATTAATATCACTAACATTTTCAAATCGGCATAGCCCCAATATATTATTTATTCCAAAATCAATAGTCAATACCCATTATCATTGACCTGTTATCCTTATTCCTTGTACACAAAGTTAAATAACTCAAAAACTGATTGTTTGATTTTTGGTTCTGAAAAGTTAAAGTTTCCAGAAAAACTTTCGAATTTATAGTAGAAAAGGAGAGTTTTCATTTGAAAAACAGAATTTTGAATTTCCACAGGTCCCTCTTTAAGTAGTACAAAAAATCTCAATAACTTTAAAATATATTTAAAAATTCCCAAAAACAGATTTTAAATTAATTTTATTATTTTAGGAAAAAATTGGGGGTGAGCATCCTTGGTGAATCACTGTATAATGTGTATAGTATTATAATGTATACAAATAATACGGGAACGGTTTCGTTTGAAGTTTTTAAGAAGTATATGTACCTAACCATTGTAAGTAATAAGTGGGTAGGATATGTGCACGTGATTATGGCCGGTGTAATAGTTTTATACCAAAGAAAACAATAGAAAATCCAAAAAATCAACAACCGAAAAAAGTTTCTATTTAATCGTGTTATTCGTCGCATTATCCTATCTGAGATGAAAATAGTAATATACATTATTACACATTACTACATTGTAATGCATGTAAATAGGTGTGCAATTACTGCAATTTATGTTTATATATATAAATATATAGTTATTGGTCAGACGAAAGCCTAACTATAGCACATCAACCATACTATTATAAGTGTACAGGTCACGCACTGAATAGAGTAAAATTATATCATGTTTATTATGTTGTTTATGTGTATTATAGACGGACGTAGAATTGAACACAATAAATATATAACAGGTGTATACGTAGTACAATAATATGTATGTATGTAAAACGGCCAAGTCTACGTATGGGTAATAATAATAATAACAATACACATAGATACCTGCCGTCACCCTATACGGACATTCGAGCCGAAAATTCCATATAGCTTTACATTATACACGCATCCTGTTATCACCTATATGTAATGTAATATAGGTATTATTATTATTTTATAAATTTTATATACTTAAATATAATCCATATACATACTCTAAAGTCATAATTAGAGAACGAATTTCAATGCATTCAATTTTTTTGTATATTTTGAATTTTTGTTATTTTTTTTTAAAATTTATTTAAGGATTCGACAACTGCAGAGGTCATTAGCCTGTCACTGTGGGTACAGTTGGTTTTGGACACTTGTGTGTATGCGTGGTGGTGTATGTGTGGCCATAGGCGCAAATTGGGGGGTGCTTGAGGTGCTAAGCCCCCCAAAACTTAGTCGTAGCCCCCTCCCCCCCCCAAAAAAAAACCTAGGACATACAATTTTAATATGCTATATTGCAATGGTCTGCTTGCCTTTAATATATTCAGCCCCCCCAGGCCAAAAGTTGAAATTGAGCCTATGCGTGTGCCAAGGATTTGTCACTAAGTATCTGGAATATCGCTTATCCGGAAACTAGTGGAATCAGCCGGTGGTTACTCTCAGACCACGTTTCTTTACAAATTGCAACCACCACACCACACCAAGCCACTATTTGTGTTATTGTTGGAGCATTTTTTCTTATTTTTACATACATTCTAATCAGATAATTTGATAAAATTTAGTTTGATTTCCTTTTAAAACAAAAAAACCGTATTTCTATTTTAAAATGTATTAAGTGGCTTACACACTATATAGGCGATTAATCGCGCACGTCCCTTTATCATCAGAAACACGGCCAATAATCGCGCGAAATAAAGTTTTTTTTTTTTAAAGCATGTTTTAACTATTTTAAGTCCATTTAATTGTATTTTTTTTATGGTATTTTTGTTGTTTTTTAGAACGTTTAAATCCGTTCCATAGCCATAATATATTATTATATTTTTTTCCTCAGCAGTATTTTGCCGCGTGCTCCGGCATTCACAGTTTTCGCTCGTTCCATATTTAGGTAGTATGTCTATATACCTATATATATCTACATTATGTCGTTAATTGATTTCCACCGGTCCACGTGGCCGTGACGTCGCCGCATCTTATACTTTATGTATACAAACTATACATAATACATCCAGTCACACGCAGGTCCTCACAAGTATAATAATAATATTATATTGTACAATTAATATGGAATATAAACGTGGGCCAACAACGGTCCGTTGCGCAATCGAATGATAAAAGGCTTTGACGACGACGACTATACGCGTGTTTATACGTACGGCGTCGTTGTGCGAATCGCGAAGAAATCGGGTCAAATCCATTCGAAACAAACGCCACGTGAGTATGATAATATAATATTATGTAAGTTATGTAACCATATATTATATGCACTGTAAAGGTGAGGTTTCTCTGCAGCGTCTATAACGACACTATACCAATACCACACCGGTCAGGATATAGGTCTAAGTCTGACGTGCAGGCTGTGCTATTCTATTCCTCAGTGATGTAACCAAGCATTTGTCCTGGGGGGGGGGAGGATGGATAATTTTTACACACAATATACTAAATTTTCAAGTACGGTGGTGAGTGGTACATATTATGTATTTTAAAGACTCTGGGGGGGATATATTCCCCTCAATCCTCATCACCCCTTAATTGCTCCCCTGGTTCCACTGTTTGACGCTGCAAGGAAGCGCCGGAAACCGTACCGTTTGCATGGAAAGGCTATATTATTATAGTTGTAGATATGTTGTGCAATTTTTGAACATTAATTGACCATTGTGACCTTCGCACCCCCTCCTGCGTTTCAATTAAATGTGTGACATTTTCTTCTATACTTACAACGTTGACTATGATCAATTATAGCAGAAACAACTTCAATTTGATTTTATAGGGATATTCTAGTTTAAACAAAAACTTCAAAAAAATTTATTTTGGTATTAAAAATGTTAATAAATTTAACGATTGGAACATTACGCTTCCAAAGATTCTAAGTTACTTAAATATTTTTACATATATTATTTTGTTTTATTCTGTTATCGTATCTATTTTACAATCACTAAATTAATATAAGTTATAAAATTAGTCAGTAGATATTTCATAAAAAATAAGATAACCAACTTGCTGGTCCAAAATCATGATTTTCAGGACGAAATCAAGCTCAGATTATTTAAGTACTCTCTATTTATTTACGAAAATTTAATTAAACATAATTTTTAGTGAACAGACAGTCACAATCACAATCACATTACTTATAGCCCACGTGATTGCCGCCTTCATTATATTTTATTTTATTCATACCTATTTAAACTTTTGAATTTGCCTTCTTCGTTTGAACGTTGACTGGTGATGGGGAAGAAAGACAAACCTACGATTTTAGTTATATATTTCTAATTGTAAACAGTGTAAAAAATTGTAGGCACGACTAAAAACAAATTAAGGGGAGGGGGAGGATTATCAATTAACAAATTATTGCTTTGTGCCCATCTCTAAATCATATACTTTTTCGTAACATATAATTCAATAATATATACATAATCATTATGCTGCATATTACCAGCAGGCATTGCACATTAAATAAAACAAAGATGGGCAGGCAATCAACCTATGGCGGATACCGGTTAATAATAATAAAGTATGTTTTTTCTGACGTGTAAACCAGTAGAAATAAACAAATGTGAGATTATGATTGAAATATTATTGATAGTGGGTAAGAGCCACCCTTTAAAATAACTGGTTCGATATATTATCTAAAATTTTATAAACTTTCCTCAAAACCTAATCTCAGCCATGCGCCTTGTCTTTTATATAATATTATAATAGCTGTTGAGTGTTGACCGTGAACTATATTATTCTTAATACTCTTACAACCCGTCCGGGATCCCAAATAATATATGTGTGAAATATTTGGTGTCAATTGGTCAAAAACTATGGATTAGCATTATGCATAATTCATATATAACCTGTGGACTAATAATATAATATTATGTATCCGCTGACTATCTATTATAATCTATCGATCTCTATCGTTTTCTATATTGCTTCTGTTGAAATATACTCTCAATCGATTTTTTTGTCAAAATCGGTCGAGTGTTTTTATAGTATATATAGGTAAATAAATCTCAATCATACATACTTTGACTCTTATTTATATTCAATACCTGTTACTCAATTTCAAATTTTTATATAATATACCTTTATTAACCTTTAATCATTATTATTTGATACAGTAAGAATTTAGGCTAAAAGTAACAAATATGGCATGGTTAACATTATTTTGATAAAATGAGCCACCCATTGATGACACTTCCTACGATTAGGTAATTATTATATAATATAAATACTACTATATTAGTTTTTTTTAAATATATATAACGAAATCACGACATTATTTGAGCTTAATAGGCGTCTTGGGTATTCAATGTTATGGTAGCAGAGGCCAAAATTTGGATAAGGGAATTCGAATGAGTGCTTAGGAGGTTTTTAAATCATTTATAGAAATAATTGGACTAATCACTTATTGTTTTAAGTCTTAGGTCTGGATGCAGAGAAAAATATAATACAATACAGAACATTATATCCGATCATAATATATTTATAATTTATAGTTATAACTATTTTATTACCTATCTGAAAGACTGTAACCAATGCCAACCCTATATTTATTAACAATATTATATTCCATTTTCGTGAGAAGATAAAAAATGCAAGTATTAGCCAAAGTTTCAAACCCTCCCCGAGTCTCAATAGGAATCTATATTGACATAACTTTTATTGAAAAGGCGTTATTGATATAAAGTACAGATTAGTCGTCTTTAGAGGACAAAGAAATAATCAAACGTTAATTTATACCATATATAATATGTATAATAAGAAATGATGATATAGGTAGATACCCAACAACTACCAATAATACATTCGTATAATATGCGGAAATTAACATATCTCCACACTCTACAGTATTGTGCACGACTTAATGCAGTTGGCGGCAAAATAATATCAAGAAGCGGTCCCTATATAATATATAGGTTTTCATATTATTATAAGACCGCTGACGACAGCCGAGATGGCTTGGATATAGTAACATTATATTATTATTGCAAATGTTTATTACCTAATTGGTATTTCTTCTTTTACTTTTCCGGAGTCGCGTGCACGATATGTTTAGTAATAATATAATAATTTAAAATGATAAAAAAAAAAATACGTCTCGACAATAAATAAATCTGTTGTACCGGATAAAAATCTTTCTAGCGAGATACTTTGAAGGTTCAAATAGTACCTATATATATAAAATTACCGTTTTATACGGTCTTAAATGTTTTTTGCAATTATTATAAAACGTTTACATTTTATATATACATTGTGTGTGTATATAAGTATATAGAACTCGTACTCTCCGACGATAGTATAAGTATTCCTTTTGCAAACTTTATATGAATTTGTTTTCGTTTCTCATAAATCACATAGAACATAATTATACATAATAGGTTCGTTATAATTTGCATTTAACCGCTTGCGAAATAATAATAATTAATAATAATTTTTACAGGAAATCTTTATTTTATCTCCAAAGTTATAACGCGCAAAATATAAATAACATCAGTGCTTCCGTAAATACCCTGCAGCGAGTAAGAAGTTTATAATCGGTTGTTTTAAAGTTGTCTTTGTTTTTAAAAGTTCCAAACCACCCTTAAGTTGAGCAGCTTTATATAACCGTACAGAACGATCCTTTATTAACTCGTATATATTTTAGCCTAATATATTTTTAATTTAATTTTCACTAATTTACACGTTTTAACATTCTGATTTAATTTGTTTACTTATATTATATTAGCAAAGTGAGCTGGTATTACATTTTAAACTTTCGCTACGTTATAAAATATTAATTGCTTAAAACAAGTGGTAAATTATTGTTACGTTATAGTAAAATAATCAGTTATACTTCAACCTATCAATATAATATTATAATGTAATCCAAACTATAGCGATACATTTAGTAAAATAAAACACTATATAGGTATGTCCATATAAGCCGGTCTAGAGTAGGTAATAAATAATAATAACAATATTATCATTGAAACAATTATATATGAGCAAAGGCAAGTATCCTACATATCAATATATTGTATTTATATCGACAATGTGTGACCAAGTTTCGAATTGGTCGTAAAGACATTGATTACAATATATTATTAATAACGAAATGCATTCCAAGTGCTGCAGATAAAACATTAAAACAAATCGTAACCACCAGTCACCACTACCTATACACATTTTCATTATTAAAAAAGTAGAAAAAATCTACATGGTTAAATTGTGAGCAGTGACCTAATCGACAAACGATTTTATATGCAATACCTATGTGAAGAAAAAAATATGAATTTATTGCTGTATTAGTGAATTGCATTTTCTTTTCTCCGCGCGTACGTTTATTCTGATTTATTTATTCCGATTGTTTTCTAATTATATTTTATGGGTATTGAATCAAATAATACCCGTTAATAATTTCCTCTTTAAAAACCATTGTGTATATAAATATGTGTAAAAAATATATATAAAATAAATACTTAATTTATTATTATGGTATATATAGGTGGCACTTGGCTCTAATTGTTGAGTGGGAGGGTAAAACTAATTACTATTTACTGACCCAGTTACAATGATTAGTTTGTCGTCTCAATATTTTTTCTGGGGGGAACTGCCCCTTCATGACCGTCTCCCTCCAAATGCCGCCTATTATGGTATATAATATTATTATTATTAAATGTATTATATAGGTACAATAGTCAAGATACAAAGTTGTATCACATAATTGTATGGATGTTAATCAAACATTTTTAAAAGTAAATGGTTTCTAAAATAAAATTCATAAAAACATATGAACGTTATATACTTATGTCTTATATATATTGTGTATATAACATGAATATTATAAAACTAATAATAATTACTGTACTAAACTATCATAATATTATGCTTTATTGCCGGTTAGACCTTGTGTAATATAAAAAAACATTTAATTGACTGGCATTAATTAAGATAGCTTATAAGTCAAATTAAAACATTATAATATATTAATTATATTAAGCTGCAATGATAATATTTATAATTACCATATAATATAAATGTTGTTAGGTAGATACTACATATTAGTGTTAAACTGCTTATAAATATTTCTTACTAAAAAAATAAATCGTCTCAATTACATTTAATTGCGCTTAACATTATGTTATTAATTACATTAAATGAAAATGAAACGGAATAATTAATGCAACGTTATTATTACACTATCCAGAAATTGAAATAATACAACCGTAAAGTAATTAATTATATTACATTTACATCTTTAGTAGTAGAGTGGTGATTATATAAGTTCATGTACGATTTACATCCATTTATGTATTATATTTAAATCACATAAAGTATAATCTACAAAGATGATCGAGTTTTCTAAATATTAATTTATCGACAACTATTATTAAGTTCCGCGTTAATAAAACGCATTTAAAATTAAACTTGTATTTATTTTAGTTTATGTATATCCGACTTTTTTTGGAGCACACTGTGAGTTTCGTATACAGCATTCGGCGAGAGCTACAATACAATTTTCTATTATAGGTATTGAAAATACCATGCATTTTCATCTTTGAAATTTTGCTACATTTTATATTTACACTTTTAAGCTATACCTAATAAAATATTTCCATTTTATCCTACTTTGCTAGACTAAAAAACAAATACAGGATTCATTTTTAATTTTAAAAAAATTGCAGTTCACATCGTAAGGAAATATACTGAAATAACATCACAGCTGCAACCATATGGCGAGCACAAATAGTGCTTAAATTAACATAAATTATACGTTTAGCGGCCACTGCAGCCAGATTTAATACAATTTCAATTGATATATTTTCCTTTCCAATCAGTTTTTTTTCTATCCAGGACTTATATTGCCATTATTTTTCTAACTAAACAAATTCCAAAATATAGCGTACTATATTATATAATCGTCATAAGTTGGAGTATGAGTAGCTAATTTTATCTGCCATGCCATTGGTTATAGTCACGGTAGTGGTAACACCATACATGAAAAGTAGGTACCTCTATAATTATATACCATAATATAGTGCAGTCACTCCGAGTTCCAATCACTGATTATTAATACTGCAATCAATATTGTTCATTGTGAATATAGTTAGATATAGTGTAATAATTCACTTAGGCTCCATTAAGCTCGAAAAATAGTATAATAATAATATTCGGTGTACAAACCACACACACGACAGGCAATTCGTATATAGCTGCAGCATGGCGACCGGAAAACGTCATCATAGCGAGCCATTGCAAATATGTTCTACCTCTCTTGATGTATAGGAACTCCATATTATTTATATTATATTGTTATGATACCGATTTGTATCAGAAAAGGTTTTGTGCAAGAGCGGTAGTGATGGTTGTTTTACAACGAGACAGGGACTACCCTCATCGCCGCAGAGTTTGTCATCGTTTGCCACATTTATTATTATTATTACTATATGCGACAAGTGCGTAAATCACACAATCACAGTACCTACATGTTATGTACAGGGAATTCGCTGAAATATTGTGTCACGTCATGCGCTCTGTAGCAAGCTTTCGCAGCCCAGATAGATACGCTCTGCGGACATATTATATTATATAGGTATATACTATATAGGTGCAGCAGCGGATGGAATTTGTATATTATATTAATCAATAATCACTGTGGAAGTCATTGTGGGCCTACTATGCGTATATATACATAATACACTGACAACAAAAGGTCGTTTCGATTTGGATACGCGCGTGGCTGATTATATAACGTCGGGCGGTGGCGCGTGGCTGCTGCAGAGGGGTTGTGGTGCGACGGGTTGAGGCGCTGATGGGGGTCAGGGCTGGAGAGTCGTTAAAAATGATCGAACTTTGGCCGTTTAACGAAACGAAAGTTTTATACCCCTCGCCGGTGATTTGATATATACCACCTATCATCTACCTATACCAAAGTCGCGGTCGACCGTCGAGGAGAATGGGACGATGTTATACATATATAACTGCAGCTTCGCGATATATATAGTGATAAAACTATACCTCGAGGAGGGAGCGAGAGAAGATTAATAAAAAAAAAAAAGCATAAACCGAACGTGATATGACATTAAATTATGCTGCTGCTGCAGTAGAACCAACCCTGTGTTGTTACTTTTAATATTATAGATCCAATTCACCTATTATCAAACTTTAAGCTAAAAACTTTACCTGAGACCCTACACATTGGATTGTTTACGATATTTTAATTTTTATACAATTTATAAGCATTTTAAATAGTAATAATTTACCATTACCATTTATTGTTCATAACTATTAGATAAAAACTAAAATATCATAAATAATAGCCAACGCGGGGACAAAGATAATGTTCTTGACTTAAAGTTTGATAATATAGGTGATTTCACTCTAATATTAAAAGTGATAGTAGAGGATTGGTTCTGCTAAACGAAAAATGTATGTTACGCGTGAGAGAAGACAAATAGAGCGCTGACATCCTCTCAATAACTATACTACAGATTACACCGAGTCGAGTTTTCGTATAGGCTATATTATAAGTATCAATGTATAATATTATAAATCAAACGAATTTCTTGGATTGGAATACCTTCGAGAAAAGCCACACATCGAATTACGACGACAAGTGACGACGGCGTTTAATCTGGAAAACGTAGGCATATATGTACTGTGCAGCAGTATAACGCATATACATAGCCTATATATATATTGTATTATATAGGTTTAAATTATATATAGGTATATACTGTGAGCCGTGTTCGAGTGGGATTAAAGGGTTAACAGCGCGGCCAGTCCGGTGGAAAAGTATATTATATATATTATATTATATTGTTCGACGGAGAAATCCTCGTACTATTAGCAAAGGCAGAGGCGGTTATCTCTGCCGAAAGTCACGCTCTACTTAACCGCCAAAGTTCTGCGGACCGACAATAAACGAGATGGATGTTCACGCAAACGTTTTGACCCAATCCGGAACTCTGTCTCTCTTATATACACCGCGAGTATAATATATAGTATTAAGGTTTAGCCGAGTCTAAATAAAACCTTTATATAACGTAATAATAAAAACAATTGTGTATAATATAGTTATTACGGTGTTCAATAGACGCGTTTGACAGTGCCACATTTAGACCTGATGGCGTGCGCTGTAGGAGCTACATTTTACCATCCCCTCAAGAAATCGTCATAACACTATAGCTGCGATCCTTATTTTAACATCATATAATTGAATATAGTTTGTACTTTGTAAATAGTAAATAATTCTAAGATTCAAACAAAAACTATTGAATAGTGTAACATGCAGTGTTATATGTACTATCTTTGGTGCACCTCATTTCGTCGGGAGTACCTACCCAATTGGTTATAGTGGGGTTTTATCGACTCAGCCGTTTTAATATCGATTCCATAGAATTTTTGTTTATAATGATTCCGCCGGTTATTTATGTATGTTGATTCTGCCGACTGTTAAACAATAACCAAAGTAACATATTATACAGAATTTTTTTTTCTAACAGTATAGGTTAGAGTACACTTAGTTCTCCATATTAGTATAAATTAAGTTTTATTTAAATAAAAACATTTCAAAAAACCAATTCAAACATAGCGGATAATAATGTGTATTAAAATAATAAAATAATATAACTCATAGATCTATATAGTATATTTAGCATAGGCTCAAATAGACAAATTATTTTGGGGGGGGACTAAAGCCCCTAACAATAATATTTTCTAAAAATTATATATGCTCAGTACTAATTATTGACTTTTGAACTGGGGGGATTTGGCAGAACTATGGGGATTTGGCAGAACTATGGGGGACTTATTCCCCCCAAGCCTACTTGCGCCAATGGTATATAGTTTTACAAAATGAAGTAAGATCGTCATATTTTTAAATAATTAATTAATAATATTAATAATCAAAATATATAGGTATTGTATATGCCGCATGGTATGGTATAAAATTAAAGTAATAAAAATATTCAATGTGGTTAATTTTTAAAATAATGGTTTGAATAGCCACATTTATATAAGAGAATAATAAATAGTTTTTTATTAAAATAATTATAAAACTATAAACTATAAAATGTGCCATTTACAAATATTTTGTCACATGAACAAAGCAATTTCAAATTCGAAATTGTAGAGCAAAATAAAATATTGTGTGTAGAGTCTACAATCTACATCGAGTAGGACATCTTCCTTTTCTATGGTTGTAATCTTCCGATTTTTCATTAATTCGATGACTTCAGAAATGCTTTTTGGTTACTCTGGATAAGATGATCGACGAGACTGGTACAAACATTGATATCTATTATTTATATCAGTACCATTAAATATTTTAGCTTGTTCAGGATATTTTTGGATTTCTGTGTTGATTATTTTTTATGGTCTTTCCAATTCCTCTTCACATTTTCGTTTCAATTGATTTGAAAATATTTTTTTGTATCTTACAGATTCGGTTTCATTTTCGTGATAATTTGAATTTTCATCTTTTACAATCATCTTCATGTCAAGATAAACATACATTTTTTCGGTACAATTTTTATTGACCCATTGCCATTTATTAACGTCTAAGTATTTAACATACGCTTTATTATAAAATTTACATTTTTCATAGGTATAAGATTAATTGATTTTTCCGTTCACTAAAATCAATTTCAAAATTTTGACAAGGTGTAGCACAATAAGACGCGCACAAGACTACAACGGTCACTAAATGTCAATTATTTGAACGCAGAACATAGTGATCAATATTTAAGATCATGAATTATGATCGATAAGGCTTTTACTTACTTTTATTGTATGTAGGTACCTAGAGGTAATAAAATATATCTTTTTTCGTAAACCTTTTATAGATTATATTGATTAAGATATAAAAACCGTTGTCCGTTACGATAATACTCGATTTCCGCTGGAATAAATATAGCTGTGTCTATAATATTATGTTAGGTACAGTTGAACAGTTTAAAGTTCAATTTATATGTTCATCGTTCATGTATTATTCTACTTCAACTTATTTTGTTAAGAGTTAACTACAAAATATAGTATTAAGTTATAGTGTGTACCTTCTAATGAAATAAAATATATTTTAACATAAATGTAAACATAAGCCTTTTCATGTAGTTATTATTGTATAATGTAAAAAAGTTCTTCTTAATCGGTAACCGGCGGAATCAATATATGTAAAAAAGTTCGGCGGAGTCGATAGCCGGCGAAATCAGTAGATTTTTTTTCAGGTAAAAAGGTAATTTCTGCGCAATCGATATACGCCCGTTATAGTAAGTACCTATCATTTTGACTCGAGGGGGTTTGTGTGTTTTAACTATTATAGGTATAGTTAAAAGTCTTATAGGTGCAAATAATTTATATTATATTCACTATATTGGTACCGTAAGTTACCTGGCACACCAGCCATGCACTTTTTGTGTATAATGTAAAGTTTAAGAGGACACTACACCCTCATGCGTTGTCTCCGTCTTACAAATTTACAACATAGCAAAAACTATTTTGCGCGGGACAACTATAATCCCTCTGTATTTATGATAGAATTACCTAAATTCCACAACATAAGGAAGGACTTTATCTGTGTCGTAGTGTTTTTGTTTTTTTGATAGCACTTACCAATAGTTTTTAATAATTAAACGAATAAATACCTAATGTTCTCAAACTGATAATTTTAACTGTCGTATTTATGTTAGGTATCTAAATAATAAAAACGCCACTACACAGATAATAAGTTCTTCTCTATGCGTTGTGGAATTTCGGTAATTCTACTATAAATACAGAGGGTTCATAGTTGTCCTGGACATACCAATTTTTGCTATGTTGTGCATTTGTAAGACTGATGCGGTTGTATTGACCTCTTAAAGCTGCACATTTGAGTATCTATAGTTATCTGCAGTCATCAAAAATGAGTGCATCAAATTTGACCTGGTTAGTGGTTGCCGGTTGGGCAATCCACAACCTATAATGGATCGAATACGACATCCATAAAGTGAGTTAAATAATATTTATAAATACACTTTAGGTATTTCAACTCTCGGTTAGAGTGCAAATACTTATTTAGATTATCGATTCACACTCGCCAAAAAATACTTATACCTACACAACCTGCACCACTAATATATTTTTATCACTACAGATATTTAAGTTTTCTAGCCCGTACAATTTAGAGCCCTGGAAATTGTATATGCAAAATGCAGGAACTGTATATTATCTTATATATTTAAAATATTTTTTCAACCAAATCGTTGACTGTAATTATATATTATGTGAGAGATGATCACTCGTACAATATTGGGACACTGATTAGTGATATTAAATTGACCTATATTCATCGATATTGGCAACATAATATTATTATATTAACGTAAGCAATTTATACAATAATATTCGATTTATAATAAAAAAAATAAATGATTTTCATACATTAATATAAACTATATAGATAACGACATAATTTTTGAAAAACAAGTCAATTTCGTTATAGTCGTATTATAAAACATAATATATGCCTATTGCCTACATTATAATATTTGAGTTGTGTAACAATTTCATATTGAAAACCTTTAAGCCCGTATTATATTATATCAATCGGCATTCTCTGGTGCATTCGTGTACACAGAATATTATAATGTACCTATATAATATATAATATGATATTATTATATGAACGTATATGATTAAATCGGAAAACATGTTTCACTACTATATATGTATTATATACACTCGCTATTATTTTACCGAACAAATTAATTTGTACGTCGGACGCGCATCATTGCTATATCGTGAGAAAAAGGGATGACAATCGAGCCACCCTGTTTTACATTATAATATTATATACGTACCGCGTACACGGGTATTAATCCAATTTTGACGTGTTCGTTCGTGCGTGACATTATATAATATTATTTATAGAATTCTGTCAATTTGCAGAGTGATTTTATTATTATCTCATAATTTAAATTTCAGGCAGCGAAAACGAAATACCATTTTCCGCTACCCGGCTAAAATCAGAGGTAGATACATACTTATTTGGACACATATTTTGTATATCTATAAGCTAAAATAAATAAAAAAAAAATACTGATTAGGTTATTGAGTGGAAAAAAAGAGAAATTCGTGCATTTATTATTTATTATGTCTGTCACTGCATAGCTATTGTTTAAACGATTGTAATTATTATTACGGTATATATATAATATAATATTATATGCATTTTGTTCAGTCATAAACGGACCTTGTAATCGATTTTATAGCATAACTGATTTCTATATACTATAATTGATTTTCGTAACTAATTATACATACACATTTTATTACTATATATTCCTAAAACTATTTATGGCGATGTACATTGTTCACCTATAAAAGAACAATAAATAAAAAAAAATTGCTGAATATAATATTATTTTTATCGAAAGCAACATTGTTCATGCATGATTCGTCAGCCGCCGGGACAGGTTTGAACATATTGAATAGTATTGGAAAATTCTATGAAAATTTATTTTTGTATTTCCAATAATATGGTTTATTGAGAGGTTTGAGCAAATACACCTATTATCAATACTGTAGAAGATAAGTCAATCTATGCCTGTATAAAAGCAAATTTTTGATATTTTTATTACTAACCTTAATAATTCAAATTTAAAAAGTAAAATATCACACATTTAAGACCTAAATATTGGACCTTGAAAATAAAATATCGAAAATCGACTCCTATACAAGCCTAGATAAACTTCTTCTCTTCAATTTGTATAATAGGTGTTCATACTCTAATGCCACTCAAAAAGCTATATTATTGGAAATATGAAACTAAGTTTCAGTGTTTCACTAAAATTCACATATTTTGTAATGAGTGTGTAAAATGCTACAAAACTGACATGTGTGTGCACGTGCGGGTGAGGTCCGCTATTTATTTTATACACTCACACTAATGATCACTTACTATATAAGCACCCATTTGGCATTTACACTACCCGCATGCACACAAATAGAAATTTGCCTATATTGAACGCCTTAGAAACGGTCGAATTAATATCATAATTTATTTTATTCAAAATATGTAATAATTTATTTTATCCAAAATATGTAATAATATATTTTATTTGTTTTTTTATTTTACATAATCACTTATTTAAAAATTAATTAACGTCATATTTTGATATTACCTATCATGTGTATAACAAAAATGTTTTGTAATTGGCATTTGTTTCCGTAATAAAGAAATTATTATTAAAAAATGTTTTGATCATTTGTAAAGCAAGGTGCTAATTAGTAATTATCAGTCATATGAATATCAGTTTTTCAATCATTAATAAATTCATATAGGTACCTCCTATATATATTTATTTTAATAAAACGTGGTCTTAGTACACAAATATAAAATGCTATTTAGTATTTACCATAAACGCGCATATTGCTCACGTTTTCAGTTATGCTTCTACAAGCGTGAAAGTGGATGTAAATTAGTTTTCCCGACCAAAATGGAATCGATGTAGCTCTTTTAGTTGCGTGCAATATACTGTATAGGTATAGTGACACATAATATTTATAAATTAGAGTAGGTACCTACCTACTTGAGTTTATCTGTTTTATGGGTTCAACAATCGAAATTCACATACAACTGTAAAAATATATTTATAAAATATAATATATATATTATTAAATATTAATTATACAATTACACATAATATAATATAATATAAATAGGTAGAGTAGAGTGGTTCGTATAAAGAAGTAAGAACTAAAAAGGGAAATACTCGAACAATCATTAACTGTCATTCTAATATTTTTATTTTGAGAATTGATTAAAATAGTGTGAAGGACATATAATTGCCAATTGAAATAATAATATTGTTCGATGAAAATACAATAATATTGTGTTTTTTTTTCTACGTAGCACAGCAACGTTTTTTGAACTTCTATTTAGAAGTCAACGTACAATCACCGTCGGATTTCACTTGGAATATAATTAAACAAAACGTTTTCCATTCTTTTGTCGGTGTTGATGAAAAAAATTCTGAGCATGTTCCCTGTATGCATTATTTTAACGCAATTTTATCATGGTGTATCATAATAAAAAATAATGAATTATTAATTGCTATTGTGTTGGCTGCGTCAAATAAAAATAATAATAGTTCATATACATTATTACAGTATAACCACTCAATTTATGGGACGGTCACGCGATTGGCTAACAGCTAGTTGTGTGCACAGTAAAGTGTATTAGTATTGTGTACACGTAAACACACAAACCTGAAACCTAAACTGAAGTTAGTGCAAACCGAAACGGTCCCCCTGCGATTAATATATAGTTTAATCAAAGTGTTTTACTATAAACATGTTTTTGAAAGTATGTAAATGTATTCAATAACTTTTTGTACACGAAAACATTTTCAATTTTAAACAACGAATTTCATTATTGTTTACCGTAATAATTATAAAATAGGTAAACGCGTTCGTCTTTGAAATTGTTATTTAATTAGTCGTATTCATTAATACGACACTATTATTCGTAATGATTTAATAATTATTACATATTTCCATGGTCAACAAATAATTATTAAATATACGATAGACGTCGTAAAAAGTTTGTAATAACTTTCAGAAGTTTTAAACCGAATAATCGCCATACAAATAGAGATTTTATGAGATTTTTATTATGTATAAATACAGGTAGGTGTAGCAAATTTCTCAATATTCTCAGTTGTCTGTTATTTTTTCTTATCCAAATTAAGTATATTATTGATACGAACATTTTGTTTTTAAACTATTCTAATAAGTTTATGATTCATACCAATGAAAACTGTTAGAAAAAATAAAATGTTCAACATATTGCAGTTATGTATTATAATACATGTTGTACTAATTACACAGAGTTAAACATTCCCTAACGAACACCTCCCAATGGCGGACGATTTCTTTGGAAATACCAACTACAAACTTTCTACAACCTGAACCATCTGAATGACGTAGGCCTCCGAATGGTGGTCAAAATTTCAGGGAAGTGTCCGGTATTTAGAGGTTTCACTGTATATTAAAATCTGTTGGATTATAATATTTGTAAGTACATTTTAGTTTTAAAAAATACTTTTGTCAGTATGGCCTACATATAGGTAAGTAGAATATGACAATTTAATCGAAAATAAACTTTGTAAATACAACTACCATGTATAGGTTTATTATAAAATTATCAAAATGGAAGTAATTAATATATTATAACAGCATCACGCGGTGACCACGGTAATATTTTATGTGTTGGGAAACAATTTATAATTCCGTATCGCGTAATCAGTGGACCATTTCAAGCGAAATTGGTTCTACGTGAAGGTTTATGAAATAAGTCACGAGGCACAGAGTTCAAACACCGATCTACATTCAAACTTTTCAGAGAACTCATTCTATAGTAAACGTAATACTAATAGCCAATGTACGTGATTGACTAATAAACTGAATAACCATAATACTATTATAATTCCATATAATCAACTGTGTTATCAATTACTGAGTTATTTTGTAATGAATGTAACAATACGTCATTAGTTAATTAAATATTCATATAAGTACCATATTATAATAGCAAAATAGATAAATTATTTCAAAGCAAAAAAATTGTAATAATAATTTACAGACAAAACAATACTTAAATTTATAATATATTAGAATAAGACAAATGTTACAATTTCTATAAATGAATAAGAATGGACATTCAAACATTATAATTTATAGGTATTGATAATAGTAAACACTTATAATTTATTTATTTATATTAGGCTTTGAAATAATTAGTCTAAGCAACAAATAAACTTTCTTCATGTAATATTGTATTAAACCACAGAGACAGAATAAATTGCCTTCATAGATTTATAGATATATACAATAGATAGATACACAATAGATATATACAATATAACCAATAAAAAATATAATTTAAGGATTATTACGTGTATAAGAGTATTAGTGGCTTCGATCTATTAACTATGTTTTAATATTTTTCTATAATAATAAAATTGTTCCTTCTGAAAAAAACTAAGTGTTGTTTAAATTACTAGTTTTTTGTGAATGTTTTTTTTACTTAGATTTTAAATTAATATTTAAAAATTAGCTAAAATGTTTAAAGTTAAGAATTTTGAACTGTGTAACTATCACTGGAATATAAACTTATTTATACAAATTAACAAAAATCAATATTTTTATACTAGCTATATTGGAATATATTATACTATTTATGAGGTGTATAAATGTATAATGTATATACCTAGTCATTTAAATGCGATGATAAATCATCGTTAAAATACGGTATAAAGCGATGTTCATTTAATGATGAACAAAAGGTTGGCATCTTATTTAAAAAAAAAAAAATATTGACTGAAATGTATTCACGAGATATTTTAATGAGAGTGACCGAGTGAGAAATCTCTGACAATTAAAGAGAAGACAAAAACAATTTGCAATCTTATTATGTTATTATATATTTATATAGTTATTAATACAGCGTAATACACTACAATAGTACAATATTTTTATCTTTTTGATTAAAGATTACACCTTATATTATATAATCAGTTTATTAATCACATTTTATTATTAAATCATATACAAAAAATAACTATTTGATAAACTAATACGCTATAATACTATATTATTACTTATAAATTATAAAATATGATACACAAAATACTCAAGAGTTATTTACATAAATACACAAAGTTGTACATAAATACATGTAAGTCATTAAATATAGATACATATAAATACACAGACAAAATATGAGGTTCAGGATTTTTTCCCTTTTGATGGTTCAACCGTGTGTAATAATTTGAAACTAAAATAATAAAATAGGTATTTAATACGTATACAAATAAAAATTATATAGTACGATCGCGATCGTTGTCTTTTAAGAATAACAATTCTATAAGTAATTTCAATATTTACAATTCTATTGATTTTCACATTACATAAATAAATTAAGTCACGGTATGTCTTTATTCGCTGTTATTTAATTTTAATTTAATACCCAACGAGGTAAAATCACTAATTTAAGACAGTGTTGAATCAAAATAAATAAATTATACGGACGCGAAATGTTGCAGGCGAGAAGATTCTCCCTCCATTTAGAATTTTGTTAACAACCTTTTTTGGAATGTTTTTTCGACGAGACCACAAGAGGGTTGAATAATAATTTTGCTAAATTCAAGAGGGTATATTTTATGAAATTCAAAAATAACGATATGATGACGATGATAATTATTAATAAAGAACGGATTTTTTATAAAAAGAAATATGTCTGTTTACTTTTAATCCTTCTTAATGATGATATTAACATTTCATATACAAATACATTTTATGCACAAAGTATGTACAATTTTACATTTGTATATTATATACCTATACAAAGTACCGATGATACGATTGTAAAATGTTTGAATACTACTCTTGTGATTTACAATAATATATGTATATAGGTACTCAATACCATTGTCATTATTAGAACCAAAATAAATGTATCTACGATAAGTTAAAAGCTTTAACTGCCATTTCATGGTCAAGTTAACACTGCACTACTGTTCAATATTAATTACTGGTGTAGTAGTTTTTATATAACTATAGCAACAGCCAACAGTACTAACAGTGGACAGCGATAATACTCTGTCAATAAAGAATTTAGACG
Organism: Macrosiphum euphorbiae; assembly: GCA_949089665.1. NCBI lineage: Eukaryota > Metazoa > Arthropoda > Insecta > Hemiptera > Aphididae > Macrosiphum > Macrosiphum euphorbiae. The sequence goes on from CARXXK010000001.1 coordinate 115,505,959, forward strand.
TTTTAATAATTGATATAGCGTATATATATATATATACAATATAAGCATATATATAGCATGGAAAATAAAAGTTCACTAAATACGCCGTGCACAATCATCAGATAAAAACTATTAATTCGTTAGACAACAAACTTGAAATTTATTTATTTTTCATTGTGTTGTATACAGGAATATCCACGCCAGACATATACGACGTGCGTTAATCGTTGACGGCGAAATAACTGTAGGCACTTATTATTATAATCGGTCAGCTGCAGAAAACAGCCGATTATGGATTGGACGCGACAGGATGATTTTTGCGACGCGATGTTAAAATGTGAATAACACATTACACACATACAGATAGATGTATAAGTACTATATCGGTGCGATTATAAACACTTTCTTCAGCCGTCGTCATCATATGTTTATTATTATCGTTCATTATTATAAACTCCTTAGTGCAAGTCGGAAACCGAAAACTCGCGGTGGAATTATATTACATTCGAGCATTTAGTGAAGAGAAATACGTAGAGAATAATTATATATAACATATTATATTAATTTAGCTAGAGGTTCACCTTCGTCGAGGGGTGAGTCTCTCGATATATTATGGAGGCGGGAGGTGGAGGCTCCGAATGAGGAAAAGAGAGAGAGAGAGAGAGAGAGAGAGAGAGAGAGATACACGTCTGTAGCAGCAGCACCGAGTGAAGAAAGCGCGAGTCTACTCTGAGAGGGAGAAAGACAGACTGTGTCAGAATAGAGAGACAGAGTGAGAGGGAACATCGTATAAGTATATATATTATATAATATGTATATATGTAAGTACACGCATGTGATATACATACACACGCACATATATATATATATATATATAACCCGTCGAAAAGTAATCTAAGGTGGAACCGTTTAGCTTTCAACAAGCGGCGGCGGCGGACCCTATAAAAGGGTGGGGACGGCGCGAGACGGCGCGGCGGAGAGGAGCGCACGCCCCGCGCACCCGTTCAGTAGCTGTTAAACTCGCATTACAGTCACGTTTATAGTCATCAGCCGACCGTTCGTACGGACGTTATACACGCGCGCGCGTCCTCGTCCTCGCCGTCGTTGTCGTCGTCGTCGTCGTAATAATAATAATAACAGTGTAATATTATTCTCTCTCACTCTGCACCACAGTGGAGCGTTCGCGTGTTTTATCGTCGTATACGGTTTTTTTTTCATCATCAATTATTTTTCTACCATCTCAAACCGCGCAGCGTGTGTCCGGTCGTCTCTATCGCTGCACAACGGGTCGTTGTTAAATTTTTTTTTCGGCCTATAGTGTCACGATAATTCCGAGTGTCGCTTTGCCCGGCTTCGTTTCCCGACAACGAGAATACAAAAATATATTATAATATCGTACAGTGTTTGCCTATCGTCGTCGTACGAGCTGTGCGCTAAGGGTGGTTTCGCGTCGTCCGAGGGCGCGCGCGAGTGTGTGTCGCGCGCGTGAGATGCGTCGTCGTCATCCGTCGTCGTCCATCGTCGTTATTCGCACCGGTGTGACGCGATCCATGTGAGATGTTGATGATGATGGACTGCAGCAACAGGAAGCCGCCGGCGGACCTGTCATCATCCGGCGTGGTCGTAGCGGCCGTGTCGTCACCGGAGCTGGTGGTTGCTGGCACGTGGCACCCCCACGTGTACGGCAACCCCCCCAGGACGCCAACTGCCCACGGCGTGGCTGATATACTCGGATGGACCAAGGCAGGCTCCGACGAACAGCCCCTAAACCTGTCGACGGCCAAGCGGCCAAACGGCACAGTGCTGGACTTGACCAAGATCAAACGCAAAGGTAAGACGACCACATTGATATTATTACATAATAACTATAAAGCCAGGTCCTCACCAGTCACCACTGTCGTTGCCGCTTAGAGTTGAATAAGATATCCCGTATCCCAAATGCCCAACTTTATAGGTAACGTGTGTTACCAACAAGTAACAACTTTGTTACCTAGGTACGTATTATATGGAACACGGCATGACACGGGGTTCAGTGTGAACCCGGCTTGATAATAACAATAAAACGACGAGACGAACATATTTTATTTTAACTATCGTTTAGTTCGTTGGTATACAGTATACCTACCGCGGGTTATGCGTATAGTGTAGTGGTATACTTGGCGGTAATGTAGTACAATATAATATGATGCGCATGCCGTGTCCATGCCGGATCCAGAAATAACCCAGGGGGGGGGGCGGGGCGAATTTACAAAAATTAAATTGTCTATTTGTTCAGCCAAATATTATAATAGAAAATAACGTTAAAAATACAGCCCAAGGGGGGGGGGCGAACGCCCCTTCCCCCCACCTCGTATCCGCCACTGGGTAATGTCATAGTTACTTGCAGCAGGGATTTGCAGGTGTATCATTATTTATGTAACATAATATTATACTAAAATATTATTTTATATACTTTTTTTTTTTAAACGGTCTACTCACTTTCGTCGCGTCGTGACTGTGCTGTTATTATTCCCGACACAAAACGCTCCGTGCGCTGCGCATTCGTTAGCTGTTTTACATTTTTTCCTTCGCTGTTTTATATTTTTTCCTTCACCTTGACTGCGGTGCAGTCTTCGTTTTTTCAATCTCACGCCGTTTTCGTCCGCGCGTAACAAATCACGACGAAAACGATGACTGCTACGGCGCCACGTCCTTCGGCCGCGGAACAATCTGTGGATCATCATCACGGATTGAGATAATGTCACACGCGACGCGAGCGAAAAACGTTTCCAGTTATACGACCTCACCGCAGCAGCCGAAATCAATCTCCAGATCCAATTTTTTTTCTCTCTTTCAGACGTAGCACGACCGATTATTTTATTCAAATCCATTATGTGCGCGAGTTTTATATGATTATATACCGCGATTCAGACTAAATTAGGTTTATTTTTTCCACCCATCCGTACAAAGGGTATAATATATAGGCTTATAATTCTATAAATTATATAGGTAGGTAGGTATAGTAGTAGTCTTGCAATACACTTTACAGTCACATTTTCTACGACCAACTATTTGTTCCGCCTCTCCGGGCCGGCGGTATTACATGCATACCTATAACTAGTCGAACGACGTTAATTATCTACGTGCAGTGTACGGTAAACAATAATATGGGTAGCTGCAGTTTTTTTCTTCCTTATTGAACCGTTTATTATAAAGTAGCATATACGCGATTGCTCAATAAAAATTCTATTTGGAAACTATACGGTACGCATGCATTGTCGTATTAATAGTGAGTATATGTGCGTGTGCGTTTTCGATGTTAAGGTGTAATTGCGTTGACGTCTTAATAATATATGTCGCACGGCGGGAGTGCAGCGGCGTCGTTTCAGGTGCTGTACAGGCGCCAATATAACGAGAATTAAATAAAAAAATAAAACCCATACGAGACTATATAAGCGCATTACTATAAAAATAATAATAATAGTATATAAGCCTATTATACAAGTTGACTGTATGTATACGTAATATTGTTTAGGTGCAACTATAGCTGTCCTCCGTTAAACGCGTTCAATTTATACCGTAACGTTTTTATTGTTAAAAATCCAACACAAACAAAATTTGAAAATCCCAAAATATCGCATTGAGACAATAAAAAAATTACCCACCAAGCTCACCCTACGGGCTACACAGTACATTCGGATCTCAAGTTGAAATCCTTTCAGGAAGAAGCAAAATTATTTTACAATAACGTTTCCCTAACAATTTATAGACAACCACCCGAACCCACTTTTAAAAATCTAGCAGTCCTTACGATCCCTGGTAATATTCCTCCCCCCCAAAAAAAAAAAAAAAAAAACGTTTTAAATGCAAATGGTGTCGTGGCGCCTGCTAGCTATATGACTTAAAAACCAATAATCCCGAAAATCCAAACTATGTATCGAAGTAGGTAGTGCCGTACTGCCGTCAGTGGGTGTGGACCACTTCCGTCAAACGATTTATGTAGGTCCATAAGTCATAAATCTCTCTTAATCAAATTTGCTACTGTTCCTACTTCCTACCGATGGATTGTAAATACATTGTTAAAATAAAAAACTTATTTTTATATATAAACATACAAATTTTCGGAAACATTTCGTAGATTGTTTTGACGGAAATGATGTCCGTTAAAACGACGCTACGGATCCTGTGCCAGTAATGAAAAATCTATAAAATTTCAAATCTGTATTGTATGCTCCTAGTTCGAATGTGTAGAAAATAATAATAATTAATAAATAACAGTCACTCGTTATTTGACGTGACAGATTTATCCGCGAGCACGCGGTATAGTAATATGAATGAGGTGGGGTAAACGTTGCGTTATAATATTATCCCGTCATCCTCGCGCGTGGTGACTATAAAGGTCCGTCAGTGGCGGCGACGGCGGCGGCCGGTGTAGTATAATCGATCGGTATAATTCCCCTCGTCCTCTCGCCACAATAATTGAACGCCAAGCCGTATATAATTGATAATCGCCCGGCTTGTTTGCGTCTACCGAGTGATGCGCGTTATACATTATATTATATAGGTACCACCCATCGACACGACTGCGGTATATGGTTCCTAAGTGCCTAACTACCTTCCGACATATATCTAAACCCACAATCGTCACGATCTACCCCATAATCATTGTGAGCTATAATATACTATATATAATATATATGAACGATCTTCATTTTTTAAGGTAGGGAACCCCTCTCGTTTGCCCAACCGGTTCGCGGACATCCAAAATTCCAAAATCGTTATTCGATATTTTATTTTTTTGTTGCTATAACATACACTGAAGACGAAAAATCTATTTTTTAATAGAAAAAAAACATGTTTGCTGTATTCGCGGAGAAGAGAAATTTCGATGAAACGCTAAAACATCAACGAACGATTTTACACCGGTTTTTGGCCGTTACAGTTTTATATTATATACAATATAATATACCTATTATACGAATAATATACCGGGTGATCCATTTAACGTAAGACACTCATGATTTAAAGTTATTAAAAAACAATAGGTATACGTATTAGTAACGAAAAATGTAGGTATTTCTTTTTTTTTCAATAATAACATAATATTACGTTTTTAATGTCTTGTTATAAAGCAGAATATTTTTTACGTATAAAAATCAAATTTTGGACTAGTATAGTTTATTAGTTATAACTTTTTAAGTATTTAAAGTTTGGATAGGTGAAGTGGAGTGGTACAGGGGTACCCTACAAAATGTTGGTCGACTATATATTATACTCCGCTCATCAAAACTTTAAACACGTCTTATAACTAATATATACAACTAATTATCCGAAATTCGATTTTTATAAACCAAAATAGGTACTCCGAATCATAAACGTATGTTATATATCATTCAAAATAGTAAAACTTAAAAATAATAACGATACAAATAACATAAACATAATATTATATAAAGACTTAAATTAAATCACTTAATATTATTTTTAAAAACGTAAGTGTTTTCTGAAATATTAATGGTCTCCATGCATCTATTGTAAATATATTATATAATATAGCTTCGCATTACATAAGTTAGTACACTACCTAGTAACTATAAGTACATAAATAATCAAGTTATTTGAGGGTGCTAAAAAAATAGCTTTGGGGTGCTATAAGCAGTAAGCACTCCTTAGCTACCAGTTGTGTCCATTGTGTAGTTCGGTAATGTCGACAAATGCAAAATTTACAATTTTTTTCAACCTCGTAATCTCTAAAAAAGTTTTAATTTAATGGCACACATTTCTAATACAGATTACCGTCTAAAAAATCTGGTTAGACATTACATAGATTTGCCAAGGAGATAATCGAATGGTGTTACGAGACTTTTGGGACACCCACTGTATATATACGGTATGTCGCGTATTATTTGGCGGTACATTAGAGGTATAGGTAATAATATTACAGTAGGCTCGACAATAGGTATGCGTTATAGAAATAATAATATATACCGGAAAATCGGAAACATTTTTTTCAGACGACTTATTATAATACAGTTAGTATGTATAGTAAGTATCTCGTATTAAAATATAATAGGGATAATTGAGTTTAAATACATATTATGAACGTCACGGTGGAAACGATCTTGTTAGACTATATTATATTATCATGTTGACGGCCGCGGTATTTCGCACTCGGTGGTTTCTTTTTCTTTCTTTTTTTTCTATATACTTTTTACGGTTTCGATCAATGAATATTATATACTATGCCCGCGTCGTCGTCGCATGTTTAACAAACGTTTTGGAAAGCAAACACGACGGAGACTAATCATTATTATCGTACAGTCCTTTCGCGTGATTCATTAAAAAACAGTTGGTCGTCGCCGTCCGCATAAAATATAATATTATTATTTAGGAACGCTAGAAAACGCGCATTCTGCTTTTTTATGTATAGTCAAACCCACGCACAATTATAATTATTAATCATTTTTTTTTTTTTTTTTTTGATAACCAGTAGTACACATTATAGTGTTCAGTCTCCTCTACATATACTGTATACAAAATAATTATTATATTATTTAATATCGAAGCAGTTCATGACTAGGTTTCTGAGTATTATTGTTATTTTTTTTATTAAATTTAAAACTGTATATTATAGGTACACAGTGCCGTTATATTCGTATCGAACCTAGTTAATTTATATTTTATGTTATGTATACACATAAATATTTTTACTCGGAAGTCACGTTTGGAAAAATATGTTTCAATGAGTCACATTTAATGATCACAATTTTAATTTTTAATTTTTTTTATACGCATGCAATACAATTTCAGTGTATGCTAAACATTAAAACATGGACGGTTTTCGACGAATCAGACCATGTGATATTATTATTAGTTTTTTCTCTGGAAACACATTGCACTTGTGTCATTATATATTTAGTGAATCCCGCGCTATGACATATTATGAACTATAAAATATTTATTATAATACATATATCATCATCGTCATTCCACTATATATACGCTTATTGTCTTTTAGCGTTGTACTTCTAGTTCAAATGTTTGCACGCTCGTTGCCGGTCAGAACAATCGGATATTTCGCTAAACGTTTGCTGCAGTTATATATACATATAATGTTATAATATCATATATTGTACACCATAGATTATACACATTACACGATGTGATGTATACAGAACGTTTCGCTTTATTTTTTCGTACCGACAGCAATTGAAATCGATTACCTCAAAGGGCTGGAAGGGGACGGGGTCCCGGAGAATCAATATAATATAGAGTCGTTATAATACGCGAAACAAAGAGTACTACCCGCGCGTCCTTTATAATATATATATTGATGCAAAGGCGCGCGCGTAATCGGCGGTGGCGGTCGGTTGTCGAATAATAATAATATTATAATAATGTTCGGGCCGGGCCGTTGAGAGAAAGATGATAATAATATTATTGGCGCGCAAAGGTTAGCCCGAATATTATTGTTGTATTATATTGTTGGCGTCCAAGTTCCGTTTTGTACCGTTGAACGTTTTGCACAGTCATATTATATTATTATTATTTTATTCTTCTCGACGAGTAATATGATAAACAAACAAAAGGGGCTGCTACTGTTGTTGGTAATTCGTTTCGCCACTGTAATCCTTTTTAGTTTTTTTCCTGTTGCCGACGACGACGTGCCCGTATATGCACACTATACGCTGCATACGTATAATGTTTATGTATTATCCTCTTTTCGGACGTGCGTGCACAAAAATTATGTTTGCTTTGCTCATCGTTGTTGTTCAAATATATAACGTGCGCGTTATATACATTACACGTTTAAGCGCCAACAATAATATATAATGACGACCGACTTCGAAGAATCGCAGAAATTATTAAAAAACGAAACCCACGTCGATCATGTGAGCCCGGCATCAAACGACGTCGGGTCTCAGTATAATCTCTCGGAGACGATAAATAGTTTCAACTCTCGTCGGTTGCCTTTCTCGATTGAGATCAGAAAATACAAAACGCCTTCAAATCATGAATCATTAAATCATGTGTAGGTACTTGTATAATATAGTGCGCAGAACGCGTATTATAATATTATATAATATTTCTGTTATTTCAATTATATCTTAATCAATAATCGTCTTTCCAAGTCTCTCTATATAGACTTAATATTATAAATTATAATGCTGCAGCAGTTTCGTTTCGCGCGATACTTTCGTCAGTTTCGTGTTTTGTTTGTAAACAAAAACGATGGTCAATTAGGTCGGCGCGTTGCGTTAAAAATTTAATATACAAAAACTCGTTTACACGCAACGTGTAAGTACTTACGCTAAACGATGGAAGACGTAGTGCAAACTCCCAAATTATAAACATTCACCACAAATAATAATAATCTGTGACATGTCCGCCGGACATACTAAATGTATAATGATTATGACGCGAGTGTGGCTATAATAAAATACTTATATATTTATAATTCTATTGCTACATGACGTATTAAGTACATTAATATAGGTACAGAGCAAAGTATTAAAAAATAAAATTGTTTTATGAATCGAAAAAATACACACGGATGTGTATCGAACGCCGAGCGCTCTTAACGTTTTTCTACCGTGTTTACTGTATAAATTACTCAATATAACTTAGGTACATAATATTATAATATATATCCTGATAAAGTAATTCATGTTTATTCGGTAAAGAATTTATCATCGCCGCACATTCGGCTACCTATAACTAATAATACATATAATATATTATACGACACGTCGTGTGTTGGTTTTTTTTTAAATGCACCTCACACCTGTCCGTGTAGCAGCAGCAGCGCAGCAGTCGAATTCGCCGTGGAAGAGTAACACGGTTTTATAGCAGTAAATTGATCGGCCATTGTGGCGCCACGTTGTGTTTCGTTTTATATATAACGTAACTATACGAACATATTTTACGAAACAGTAATATATTCGATAAAAATGCCAATGTGTGCTGTGCGTGCAAATGCACATGGGTATAGTGTCAGATACAATAGCTTAGGTTTATATAGTTTGTAATTAATAATAATATGATTTTCATATCGTAAATATAGTATCGCCGCCGACCACCGTCCTGCCGATAGCTTTTATACGGTTATTACTTATTATATATTTATTTAAACCACGCCCGAAACAAGCACACAGCTTTTTCCATTGCGATGACGATTTTCGAAAATTAAAAATCGATTACAGATGGCTGGTTTTAAAAAAGTGATTGCGAGGAGGGGCATCCATCGTGCGGCGCTCGTTGCAGTCGTTACGGTTGCGGATTTGTATACAAACACACGCACATAATATAATGTAAACCGTTTAAATGGATTCCTGATGTTAACTCTCTCTCGGGAGGGCGCGGGTCTGGTCAATAAATTGTTCATATATGCGGAACGGTTATATTAGCGTATAAATAGTGGCCTTTTTTTATTTATACAAACGATATTATTATTATTATAGTTGTTGTTGTTTTAATATATACGTAAAGGATTTCCGAGAACATTTTTTTTTTAAATTCATCTTTCTCTTTCATCATGATATATTAACTAGTTTCGCGGACTATAATATAATGTATATAGAATATATATATTCAATTAAACTTCTATAGAAGTGGTTTAATTGACAATAACAATATTCGTATTTCGTCCAACAACTATAATCATCAAAATATTAAATATGTTTTCAGCCTACATCGAAATTCGTATTTTTTTTTGAAATACAAAAATGCTGTATTGTTTTTTTTATCATTCGACATTCAGTATTATTATCCACATCGCCTATGACTGTTGTTTGTTCTTTACTGACGGGCGCCTTTAGTTATTAATTTATTATATATAACGCACAATACTTCGTTATTTAATAAAACATAAATTCCCATTAAAATAATATTATACATCAAACATTTCAAACGGTTATTTTTTTAGTCCGATTGTGATTTCCAAAAACTGCTGAATGCGTCTGTTTAAAAAAAAACATCCATTTACGGTTTTATAGTTTATACATGTCACTGTTATTTACTCGGTGCGTTTAAAAAAACAATGGAATCGTTCAGTTCTGTCGCCCCCTCCCGCTTCTCTCGACGACTCACAATGATCAATATTGTGTCGTGTCGTTGTTGTATATACGGCCAGTCACCTTAAACAGTCATTATCTGCACATATAAAAATATAATATTATATAAAATCATAAACACCAGTATTTTATAGATCAATCGTAAAATGTAAACAATATAATATAAACGGCGTTTATAAACCCGTGGTTAAAGAATAATTGACGTGCGTATAGTCCTCACTCCCCCCTCCCCCTTTAATACAGACATTTTTGAGATGGGTAGATACATCCTATTATAGAGAGGGAGAGAAAAATCCATTTGTCGAGTATTATATTGTTTGTAGAACAAAAAAGTATTACCATCCACGTCATTCGGATGACGTTAAATCTCGTTAACTACCTATACCGCGTTTAGCCAAATACATTTTGACAAGCTCTTTTGAGACGTGTAATAGTCGTCGACCGTCGTGGTACTCGACCGATTGAATTCGTATAGTCTAAATTATAAGGTATATATTTTATACCTGTGCAGCAGTCGTTGTACACCATCATTCGAAATATTGTTGCGTGTTCGTCACGGTCTATCGATTTTACCGACGTAAATCGCCCTTGTGAGTTTTCCCTTTTTCACAGTTAAAATACCTACTTACGTTCTATATACACATAGTTTATTGTGGTCGACGAGGATATTTTTATTAAATCATAATGCAGTAAGTTACTACAATAATAACAATTTTCATTTTTATATCCATAACTATTCATATAACTGCCGCCTCCTCCTCGTTGGCTATTTGTATACGCCTGACTGACTATCGTACAAAACTAATATAATATGTCCTTTAATTCGTTGGCAAAGAAAAAAAACAATTTATGTAAATGTAGTTTATAATTGAATCAAACACGCACTAGACGGGAAACGTAATTATTCGCGGAACGAGAATGGAAAGAGTTCAAAGTGTGTTCTCTTCGTGTGTAAATTATTGTTTATTGTTTGCAACTACGCATTAAGTACACGAAATTATAATTTGTAATCGACGGTCGGTGGCGGTTGCAATGTGATTAGGTACCTATGTATACAGTATACACGTATAATAATATAAGTTACACAAAAGGTCAGTTCCATAAATACATTTTTCTTTGTGCTCCGTTTGCAGTCCGAGCAGATTAAAAAATCGTCCATCGGTAAATCTATAATATCATTTATATTAGGTGTATCAAATCTGCGAATATAAAGGAATCCAACTCCGCGAGAAACGTCCCGACATCTATTCCATCGTATCGTTATTATTGGTTAAATTGTAATTTGTATTAAAATACGAGTGCAGCAGGCAATCAACATGTGTAATATTATAATACGTTGATGAAATACATAAAATACATAAGCAGATAAGCCAAATACAGTGAGTGGCAACATCGCGTAATAGTTTCGTTCTTAACAGGATGTAAGCACACTATTTGTTTTCTTTCTCTGACCTATACGCGCTCAACACAGCAAATTTTCGTTCAGCTGCACATCCGATTCAGTATAAATTGCTAGCAGCTTTAATATCCTAGTGTATTGACCTATTATCAAACTTAAATGTGCACCTCCAATCCCATGTAGGTCTTATTGATATTTTAATTTAAAAGTTATATAAATATTCAACATAATAATTTTTTAATATAGTACAATATTATAAAATACCCATAACCCAATATATTTAAATACCAATGCAAGCCTATACAAGGTGCCTCAGACAATAAAAAAAATAATATTCTTATATACTTTAAGTTTGATAATAGTTCAATTCACTACAATAAAACGCTATCTATGCATACAAATGGATCTGCTGAACGCAAATTGTCCATGTGGAGTCAGAGAGAGAAAACAATATAATATTATGGTGCACTAGTGCAGCACCACCACTGACATCCTCTTAATTATCGCGTTGATAAAATCGTGTGTAACAACAACCGGCAGCCAATCGACCGACCGATTTACGATGCACACGAATATTATTATAATCGTTATTGGAATTTAACGAGTGAGTGTGTTATGTTACTCGGTCGACCGTGGCCTGTGATTTCCGACCGGCTTCCTCCTCGAGTGCCCATTCCTCGACGACAACGAATAAATTATAGTATTATCTCGTCGTAGCCGATAGGTATAATAATAATATTATAATCCTGGCCAGTGCGTTTTTAGACACATATTTTATATTTTTATGTCTGTTGTCGAATCATTATATTATTATAATATCATAATATGGTCACACGAATATGTCTATCGAGGGTTTTCGGATATTTGGCAATCGCGTTGTTGTAATGGTCATAAAAATGTTCGTACCTATTATATTATATATTATTATGATGTGTGATACCGGTGTAATAAAATTTTTTTGAATAATAATTCAAGATATACCTAATTTCAAGATAACGTATAATATTATACTCGGTGGTTATGATATGCGTGCGGTTATATATTGTGACCGTGGCATATATTTTCACATTTTGCCACATATTTATAATCGTGTCGTCGAATTTAATACATTAACTCTATACATGTGCTCGTGAACCACTACCGTATATTATACCTATTTATATATTATAATATTTGCGCGTTACAAAAAAAAAATAATGCAAGTCCCGCGCGCCGCGAATACTTGTCAAACCAGATAAATTTTTCACAAATTTGGATCACACGAGAAATCGGAGACGATAAGATCAAAACTAGTTCACAGTTGTCACTGTTATAATATTATTACTATCGTCAACGGTAATTTAATATTTCGCAACGGAATTCGTGCTAACATATAAGTAGTTATATTAATATATTATTATATATTATATTTATAATGGCTAATGTGTTAACCGACGACGCAGTGAGAAAAATCAAAACGTACAAAAAAAGCACTGATTAAAAAAAATTATATTTTTAATCGTTCATGAATCGTCTCTAGGCGCACTGCATATTATTATGATGATTAGCGTGCCATCAGCGAATTTAAATCGAAACACTATGCGCGGACGGCGGATGTGTGTACACGCGTTTTTATGGGTTCGTCGGACTCGATAAAAAATTTTTAAAAAAATGATTTGACAATTCACGAGCACACGTGTATTAAAAACATATTCACGGGTTGTCGTAATAATAATTGTATTAAAATATATAATAATAATGTGATATTATGAAACGACGTACAGTCGAAAAACGTACAGCGAGGGAAAAAATTAAATACCTACCTATACCGATCGGCAAGAGCGGTGAGAGCTGTTGACGAAAACAAAATCGTAACAATCGAATAATATTAAACTGCATGCGCGTACATATTGTATGCATGCATTGTTATCGCGACAACGTGTTGGACATATTACGGACGAAGAAAGCCACCGACGGGTGTGCACAATCATGCACATATACCGTGTACCGGAAATCGGTATTATCATTGTGTAGTATATAAATAATATTAAACGCGAAGCAAGTACGTGGGGCGGGGACGTGCATAATATTATTTCGGAAATCATTGTGTTGCTCGTTTTACGACTGTGTGACAAGTGCGGCGGTTATGGCCATTAAACGTGAAACGGACAATAATCATAATAATAATAATAATACGTAGCCTGTAGTATAATATGTGACGTAATCGGTGCGGCGGCAGTTTTGACATTATTATTATTATTACTATTATCATCATCATCATAATCATCATTTGTACATTTTACCGTATCTCCCGAGCGGACTGTTTGCACAATACTAATGGGCACACACGCGCGGCCGCCCGAAGAGGAGAACCACCGCCGTCGGTTTTTTGGACGCTCAGAATATTTACATTTTTTTTTTTTTTATTCCACTCCACCCGTAATGGTTTTTCTCAGTTTGTTTTATTTGTACGTGGCCCACTGCCTACAATGGGCCTATCGAATATCTAGTACAATATACGGAGTGATCCATTGACATATTATGGCACTCTTTATTTCAGAAAACACTACGCTTTTGAAAATATTCCTTTTTCCATGATTTTGGGTCAAAACATGTACAATTTAAAAAAAAATGTTTTTTAACGCTATAGATTTGCGCAAAAAGAATATTTTCAAAACGTTTATAGTTTTTGAATTAATGAGTTCTTTATTTTATTGTTCTTACGTTGAATGCGGATCACCCGGTATATGTAGGCGCCCGCACACACACTCTAACTCACTTAAGGGTGTGTGGCAGTAATATTTATTTCATAAACATATCCATTGTTAACGGTGTATAGTCTGTAATTACATTTCTCTCTCTCAGCCCTCTGTGTAGGTCTATTTCGACTAATTTCCATTTATTGGCTTCCGCCATACTTTGGCTATTCGCGCGTGGTACAGTAGTTATACCTTATACCCCAATTTGTTGACGGTTATATATGTATTCATCGCAGTGTTTATATTGTATTATAGTATACCGCAATAATAATAATAATAAGCTTTTGTGTCGGGCTTTTGAAAACCGTTTTCGCCGCAATAATCAGCTTCTCGCGCTCCGAATCTACAAACGACTTTTACCGTTTCGTATAGCCAATATCCTTGGATAATGGATATTGGATACTAAAATGTCGATATCATTTGAACTCAGATATAAACTGCTTTTTTTGATTTGTCTGTACGAATATTGTTCGTCTAACAGATTCTAACACAATAGTATGTTGTCAGCAATGATTGTAATTTAATTTATTAATGTGTAGACTATACATAATATATATATAGCCATATAGGTGGTACTATAATATTATGTAATTTAACAATAATACTGTTTACGGAACGATTTGCATGTAGGTACTATATTTAAAAAAAACACGTGCCAGATTATTTTCTAATTTAAATTTAAGTGCGACTTCATTAGAATATTATAATCCACTATCTATCTACACGCGTATATAATATAAATTACTGACTATTAAATAGGTATTATAATGGGAGACGAGACAACAAAAACTTTTATCGCCGATTGTTACAATAATTCCGGCTCGTGTTGTTTTATCCTCGAATCTAAATTTAGTTCAAAGTATAAGTGTCAACAGTTATACGCATTAACAAAAACGTTTTTAATTTTTACGACTCCGTAAACACCCGGCACGGCATAATAATATTACTATTTTTTATGGTAACGTGTGCGTATAACGGTAGTAGGTATATAATAATATAATAACCTATCCTCGGAACCGAAAGACATAAAACGAAAAGAGATAAGGCCAGACCGACAGTAATAATATAATGTAATATCTCTTAAAAACTTTAAAAATCCTATAAAATTGATTTATAAGATTTACGTCCATGAAAAGCCACGCTCGTTTTTATTTCGTTATATACGTGTGTGACATGTCGTTCAAACTTAACCAACATGTTATAAGCAATGAAATTGGTTTTTATTATTATTTTTTTTTCATTTAGTTTCGAAGGCGAATTCGTAGAAATGTCAAATGAATATAGATTTTGAACCCATACCATACACAAGTGTTGAAATACACATACTCTTTTAATTTTTATTTAAAAAACACTCCGCACGTCAGTTTTCCGAGTTTTAGTTAACCGAGTTTGAACAAATTTAATAATTATAAATTATAAAACATCGTATACCGTATATACATTTACCGTGTTTACATAACATTTGACAGCGTATATTGTACTAGTTGTTCGTATCGATGTAATAGTAATTAATATTATTGGTTAATGTAGGTACGTTATTAGTTATTATTTATTACACAATTTATTACTCACTTTTAATTATTAATTAGAAATTAACAGTCTAGAATTTGTAAAAAAATAATTCATTTTTTCTTTCACAAGATTATTATTGTTATCATTAATCATTGAATAAAAAAAAAAATTATCATATATGTATTTAATTTTAGGTATATATTTAAATCGCGATAAGGAACTTGAGAAGTACCTCCCTAATCGTTTTTTCAAGCTATTATTTTGCTCAAAATTTTTAATAATTTCTCATTAGTCATTACTCTACCGTGCCTTACTTAAAGATGTATGTAAAAGGTTAGCATTTTCTCGAGGTATAAGTTATAATATAATATTATCACTTGTGGTAATATGATTAAATATTAATAATGTATCGATAGGACCTAAGGTACTTAGGTATATTATATTGCAATAATATTTTGTTGTTAGTTCGTTAGTTAGTTGTTGCAAAATGCTAATGATAAAAATAAAACATATTTCCCTTCTTCGAAAACGTTGATGTAACACACAATCAGTTTTTGATTAGATTAATTTACAAACTGCGACCCATTATTTAACCACTTAAAGTTTCTGCGAAGGAAAGTGAAAATAAACGAGGCGGTTTTGAAGAATCATCGTAGTCGTCGCACCGTTTAATATTCTTTCAACAATAATTATCGTGGTAAATTATCTTTGATTCCTGAAAATTTAATGTACGAAACAACATCCATTTAAAATTAATCAAACGTTTAGATAAACACATACGTGGACGTGTATAATGGGCTTGTACCTATTTACAATACACGAACACACTCATTTTATACGACGAGGAACGCCATTAAACGCCGACTATAAGCCATAAGGTCAACGATGCTATAAAAGTAAAAAAAAAATGTATAAACGCGTATATTATTATAATATATGAACATTATCGACTTAGACTATAAGGTTTATGTACTATTTGCTGACGATGACGGTGAACTTGCCTTTTAATCGTCGTGTAAAAAGCGGTGAATAATCAATATTATATAACACCAATCTATTCTACCTAAAAGTTCGGCAAAAAAATTCTTCCGGAAAGAGACCGGTAAAAAAAGGTATTACGAAAAAAAGTCCGATAGAATTGGAGTGCAAGAGAGTATAGGTCCGGTAAAAATAAGTACAATATTTATTTTTATAATTTATTGTTACATAATATTGGAATGCAAATATTGGTAGGTATAATATGTACGTATGCTATATATATTTTTTTAATCAACAAATGCACAAATTAATACCATACGATTTATACGAGGTTAATTAACTATTAGCCGGGCCACACATAGCGGTTGAACCGCGACATGTTGCGGTCGATTTTTCGACCGCGGCTGAACCGCGTAAGTGTGAACGCATATCAGGCGGTTGCATTTAAAATCAAACAATCTGAATTTGTTGGGCGGTTCAACCGCTATGTGTGGCCCGGCCCTTATAGGATGAATTTTTATTCAATTTTTATCCTGACTTAGCGTATAATCTTGGCCCTGTTCTAAAATTATGCCCTACTTGAGTCAAGAACTCCATAATATTATATACTTATCGGTTATCGCGACCAACTCATCATACGATTTTCCAATCCAAATATAACATAATAAATACTGTTCAATTTTTAATACTGATAAAGTTGGCTAATATATTATATAGGTATTAAGTAAGGTACGTAGTACCTACACAATCATCTACAAGTGAATTTACGACAGTCATTTCAATATATAAGTATATTATTCCGGTATTCTTGGACTTTTTTCGTCGCACCTTTTGTTCGGAGATTCCCCAACGGTGTGAAGCTAATATTATAATATATATTTTATATTATTCTGCAACGACTATGACGAGAAAATACATAAAGTTATTGTATCGGTCAAAACTCAAGTTTTGATTCAGTGTACCTATATCACAAGTTGGATCCGATATTTTCGTTATTTTTATCTCTCCGCCGTCCCACGATTTGTCATGCGTTTGCGATATCGACGAGTCGTTCGTTTATAATACGTTATAATTAACAACTGTGATGGCGGTTACTCGACAACAATAATGACCGCGACCGAACGGGGAGATGGATGGACGATGTAATAATATATAGTATAGAATTAGGTCTATCTCTGTACGCACACTGTGCATAGGTAGGTACATCATATTATATTGTGTTTGGACAATGGGCACATTGTGATAATAATATTGTGTGACAACCCGTGTGTGTACCTACACTATAACCGCATTGAGGTGCAGACGTTTATCCTGGATGCGTTTGACCGCGTATATTATGCTCCGTCGATTGCTCATAATATTATTTTAATGTATCATCAAATGACGTTTCGATTATGGTTGTACGCGATAATGGTAATATATATTACACGCGTGTATACATAATATTATATACATATTTACTCCGTGATATTCGAATCACGTGATGTAATGTTTGCCTTTCACTATATATAGCTCCATTTTATCGTCGTCGTCGTGTGTGAGTGTTTTCGGTCGGGTGAGAGTAGGCATAATATGATATTATTTAGTAGGTACCTATATTATATACACATCGTGATAGACCGGAAAACGATAACTAATTAAATTATCGTACATGCCTATCTAACCTAACCCGCATGGCAACATAAAACATAAATGGCGTTATTAGTTTGTCGAGTTTCGGTGTACATTATCTATATAAAGTTTGATATTATTATCTTATTGCAAACCACGTGCAGCAAATAACGATCGTATGGAACAGATTGAGATCGCGTTGTCTGATATACCTGAGCGAGTTTTAATTTCAACAAATTCACATAATATATACATTTTTATAAAAATACATATTATCATAGTTAACAGCGTGTTTCGTATTTGAGAGCTTGTTATTATATTATATAAAATAAACGTTAAATATTAATGTAACAATATCGCGACGTCAACAAACGCCACTCGAATTTTCGTACTTCAAAAATCAAGGATTTTGTGTAGGTATTATAATTATTTATATCAAACGAGTGCATATCATTATATTATTACTATGTGTATATAACGAGAAAAAAATGCTTATAAAGAATAATAATATATAGCTGATGAATGAAAGGAGAAAAACAAATAAGCGCGCTTATCTTCTGAGAAGTAGTCATTAGTGTTATACATATTATAGGTGTACCTTTATAGTTTATATAATATGAACGTGATAAGACCACAATAGCTATTACAATGATATAATATTATTATTATTACATGTTATTAAATCGGTCTTTATCTCCGAGGCAATTTCACGAACACAGGCGGGCGGCGTCGTTGCATTGATTAATCGCGGTTTTGATTATACGTATATTATATTATAAAATTATTGTGATTTTCCAAATACACGCGTTTTTTAAATTTTTTCTTCTGCATTAAACTTTTTATACATTTTTTTTTTACTGGACGACGACTCCGCCGTTATATTATTATATTGTTGGCACCGCTAAAATCGAAATTGGCCCACAGAGAACCACCGACTCGTCGTTTGGGGATTTGATTTTTTCATTTCCACCGAAAACACGCCATTGTCCTATAATATACGAAGACCGTCATCGTGATTCGCGCGTTTATAATATATCGTAATATCCTGCCCTGCGTGTGGTCTATTGTTCGTGAGTCCAGCATTATACCCATATCATATATATATATAAGTGCGTGTAGGTCGTTGATGTGGTGGTGTTGAGCTCTCGGAATAATCAATCTGGCCGAGAGGTATATTCGATATTATGTTATAGGTACATCGCGTATTTATTTTTTCGATCGATTTATAATAATATATAATAATAATACGTATTATTATTATTTGTATTCTGAACCTCTTTGCTGCCCCCGGGGAACTATATAGTAGGTACGACGACGACGACGAAATCGATTGCGATAGTGATGGTGCGATGGCGTATACTGTTGCTCTAGATGGGGGTGGGGGAGGGGACGTTGACGCGCGTTAAAAGACTTCAAAGACACGCGCTGTGCTGCAGCGGTTTCCGTTTCCCCGGAGTGATTTTTGGCTCGGCACCGAGTTTTTCTCTCCTGCTGCGGGGCCGCCATCGCGACGCCGAACGAAGCACGCATATACTTAACTTGTCTATATTCGTAAACGTGCTCGAGGATCGGTAAACGGATATTAATCTCATACGAACGAAAAAAAAACGAACCGTCTTCGTCTGGAATAGAATAATAATATACAATATCATCGTAGTACGAACTACGATTTATATAAACGCCATCGTACGATTTATAATATAAACTCGAGAGCGTACTATGTCCCCGACGCGTCCTAACGCTGCCAAACGAGCGGCGCGGACGTATGGCGATGCAGCGAGAACTAGCCGGCCGGGCGATACACTCCGCAGAGAGATAATTTTTACGGCGGAAAAGATAATATTATTATTACAAGCGGACGAAATCGTTTTACTATAATTATAAACGAATGGTAAAATCACATCACTCGCGTTCAGCGGCGGTCGTGTATTACAGCAGCAGTCCTTTGCCAACGAATCGTTTCGTACGCGCGGACGCGCCTTGTCGTGTACGACTCACCGTGCCAAGAAATGTAAAATGTAAAAAGAATAAAATATATTATACTAATTTTTCGCTCGCGGACCCATCATCGTAATAATATTAATATAATATACCCGAGCGACGATCCTCGTGTGCGAAATACTTTCGCCTCGTCATCGCCACGATTGTCGTCGAGTGCAAGTCATACCATAGGTGTGTACACTCTGTACATACCATATTATTATTATAAATAGGAAAACCTGAATTTTTTGTCGAAACCACGATGTGAGAAAAAAAATGTCCATACACTTCGCTGTTTCGATTGTTTATCAAATGGTTATCTTTGTACACCCATTTGTATAAATATAGACAGGCAAGACAGCAACTATATAGAGTTCATAGATTCGTGTCAAACGTTTAAAATATTTTATGATATTGTAGTTTCCATCGATTAGTTACAATATGATTTTCGTTCAGGTACAAATATAGCTGATTTTTTAAAAATATTTATAAAAAACCGACTTGGGATAAGTTCTTCACATCATCCATATTCATCGAAATCTAAACAAAATGATTGTATTTTACTATTTTATTATAGTTTTTTTTTTTTAAAGTAGGAACCGTATTTTGTAACCAATTATTAGTTATTACTATCATTTATCATTATTAACGACTGATAGCTTTACATACTCTATCTCTAAGTTCTTTATTATATTTATTTTACAACTCTTTACCACTTATTACGAAAATCATTATATTATATTCTTAGTCACATGTTGCAGATAAACATTTTACAAATAAAGTATCTACTTGATCTAGACTTGATTTGGAGGCAACTTGACAGAGGCCCCTACAATTTATCCAATGATAGTACAATTGATTTAATATAGCTCTTGTCATATATTATTTAATATACATATTTGATATTGGTGTACTAACATAATTATTTTATTATGATAATATTTCAACCGGAAATATAGCCTCGACTATTCCTACAACTATATAGCTGCTCTCTTCGTGGGTTTTTTTTTTTTATCAATCGATTATGATATCATACCCTAGCATTAACGCACTAGTGTAGATAGTACACAATTTTCTTCTTTTTTAAAATAACGAACGAATAGTAATAATACAACGTAATAAATAATATGTAACGTATACCTATTAGTACTTCGTGACGTTATTTGTATAATATCGTTTTAATAATGAAACGAGTACAATATATTATATTATAATACCTATACAATAATATTATACTATAATAGGTTTCCAACATTATTACGAATTCGTTCTCCGTTAGCGCCGCTTTTATCATATTATTATACATAAATAGAGAGATGTTCGTTCACTGCTCTCAAACAATAAATTTTGTTTATTATTCACTCAACGTTTTAGCGTCTGATGTTAACCGAAATTTGGCCACAGAAATGAATACCAAGTGATGGTGTAAATAATAATGTTTACCAGTGATAAGCCGCACACATAAAATATAATAACGGAAAATAAAAATCATAGATACCCTGTGCTGCATAATATCATTATTATATACTTAACGATAGTAAAAAGCTGAGTGTTATTTTAACTGCGACCTCCTCTTCGTTTCATTATACTCGACCGCTCATATTATATACCATACGCTATTATACTATTATTATTATATACGATTCGTGTGTATGATTATCCAATGAATGAGCACAAACACGAACGGTTTGGCGATCGTTATTATCGAATAGCACCCGAAAACATTGTTGTAGTTAACGATGCCAAACATTTGCTTTCGGCCAGCATATGGGTTGTGTATAATAGGGGTTTTAGGTTTTTTTTTTCACGTGCGTGCGCGTGTGTGAACACACATATTGAACGTGAAAAAGGACTTGGCCGGATGCCACGGGACATAATTATTAATTAAACGCCACTTGACCGAAAAACACATTTTCACGGCGAGTGATAAACTAATATATATATTTTGCGTTTCGTATATTAATATAACTGCACTGCAACTCGCGAGAAAAACCGTTTACACGCCGCTTAAAAGTTATATGCGCACGTCCACGTCCGTACGAGACAATGATACATATTATAATAATAGTGCTTCTATAGTATTTCGTAAGCTACACACTTCGGCCGAAAGTTTATTTTTGTATTTTTATTATGTAACTGGCGCGTTAAGTATGTATACGAATAAAATAGTGAGCGGCGCCGCTTGTTATAATATATTTTTATTATATTGTATTAATAGGTACTATAATAGGCTACATAGAATTGTATTCGAGCGCATTAACATTGCGTTTATTGCATTTTTAACCACCTAACAATGGGCATTTGTGCAGAGGCGTGCTCAGGAATTTTCATTTGGTTCGGGGATGGGGATTAGCCGTTTTTTTTAAAGATCCGTAAGAAGACTGCAGAGAAAGGGAGGCGGAGGGCTTGAATCCTGGATAATGAAAATGAAAATAATCATATATATATTTACAATGTGGAATTGTGGAATATTATATATTTTGTTTTATGAGGTTATTCAATAAATTTAAAGGACAAATGAATCAAGTAGGTACCCTAGGACCTATAGGTTCCCCATCACCGTATATGGTAGATTGCATAACATGTAGGTACCTATTAAATAGGTAAGTAGTTTAATAGTTTAAATATATTTTTTGTGTTTATACTCATTCAGAACTCTATTGCAACGAGTACCTATATAATATGTATACAAGTGAAAAAGATTTGCATCTAATTTATGATCTTCAGTCTCGTTAGTAATTAAATAAAAAATAGTTGCTAATACTATGTCTTGGCGTGTAAATTGATAATTTATAACCTACTTAGTATTTATTTTTTTTTACATCGGACAATTTGTAAGCAGCTGTATAGTAAAACTATACCATATGAGTATATGACGTGTCATAATAATATAATAAATGTTGCCTGGTTAAATCAAAATTGCATACATTTAACGGACCCGATTAAACACTAATGGACTGATTCCTGGTCACTAATTGATGTCTAAAAGGGTCTGTTAAATATTTAAGGATCCGACGATCCGTGTTGAAGTCTATGTAACGGAAGTCTGTGAAACCCAGTAAAACATAAGTGTTTTTGTTGTATATTATATAATTATAAATGAACGTCGTCAGAACAACGTCACACGCACAGCCGTTCGTTTGCAGACGATTATTATTATATTATTATATTATACGAACATTTTACATCGATGTATATATTTTTTACCACTCGTGTGTCGGTAGACCAAGAATGTCTGACTTTATCTGAAATAAGCATATTATAATAGAGTATACGGCGTTGATGTTTCTTTGATTTAAGCCCTCCGAGCCATGTGTAACTTTGTCACAAGCCCAAAACTAATAAAATGTATTCGCTCAAATATATATATATATATATATGTAGGCATATATATTTAAAAGCCAGTCCGACACTGACAAACCGTTCATATAGATATATAAATTGAATAGCTTAACCACAAATAGAAATCTAAAATTTTTAAAGAAAAACATTTTCTTTTTTAATTTACCATGTTGTAACATATACTTTGGAAGTAATAATAATAGTTTAAAAAATACGTCTTGTTGTGCACAAAAATAATATTACGAAACGTTATACTTGCCATTTATTTCTCAAAAACCGTTTTAAAAGCGATGTATGTATCTGGAGTATAATACTAACAAACGTTTGAAAATCATATTATGTAGGTGTAATAGTATTATGGTATTATGATATTATGTAAAGACCGTTGATATAAAAATATATAACATGTATTACAATTTACAATAGTCAATAGGCCAAATAAATATACATAGGTACCCTGCATTGCTAAAACTACCGTAGGTGTTTGTCGTTAAGGGTGCAACATACCCCCAATTAGGACCCATTATGTGAAGCAGGTAAATTCAACTTTAAATTGAGTAGTATAAAATTATGATTTAATCTATTGGCATAGTGTACCTATGGTCCAACTATAAAGTATTATCGATAACACATACCAAACTGATTATTAAAAATAATATTCTAAATGGGCCACATAAAAATATGCTCGCACAGTCCCACTTGCACTTCCGCTGTCGATAAATACCTAATTAACCGCGGTTATGCATGTACTTTCTACTATAAAAATATAATATAACTCTAAAGTACGAAAAGGAAAATAACAGTTGTTGGAGTTGGTGCATTACTTATTAGTTTTTTTTTCGTTTAAAGGAATGTAATAGTAACTATTAATCGTACTTTTTTGTTTCGGTTGTATATAGCGTTTAGCAAGAGCGACACAACAGTTTAAAAATAGCTATCTCTCACAAACCTTTATATACTTTCCAACTAATAAAGTATCCAAGTATCCTAAGTTAAAACAAATAAGATTCGTTCTAAATTTAAAAATGTTTACACATCGTGCTATAATATAATTATAACAAAATACCATTTAGACATATTATAAATTATATTATTATAGTAATAATAGGTATGTGATAATAATATCACTGCCATGTGCAATGCTTCAAAAACTACGTTTCTCTGACTCGAGGACACTGGAAAATTCAACTGTTTTGCTTGAAATTATTTCATTGCTAACAAGGTCTATAAATATAGTATTTTTTTAATTAGAAAAATAATATGAATTATACAAAAAACTACAACAATATAGCGAACTTTTTTTCGATCATTTTTTTTAGTGGGTAGCTCATTACATAAAAAATAAGTTCTAACCACTGGTGAAAATGTCTTGATCGACTGTTAACAAATATACCGACCATTGGTGAAATGGGTTTTGACATCGTTTAGATTGTCGGCAATAACTACAGATATCAATTATTATATTACGTGAAAAAGGCGTTTATTCTGACAACTTAACAATTGTAAAAAATATCGAATAATATTAAATAAAGACGATAACAATTATACCTCTTCTTTAGAAATAAAAAGGCTCCAACTTGTGCCCTCAACCATAAACTAAAGTTAGCTATTTCATCATCGGGCCTCAATTTCACTCCGAATACGCTCTGTACTTGATGAAAATAACTTTTGATCTCAGTCATAAGTCCAGCAATGCATACCCACAAAATAACCTCCTTGGATACCTTTTGCCATTATAAATACACCGAGTTACTTCGTTAAAAAAAAAATCAACAAATCTCTCAGCTGCAATGAACAAAATGTCCTACAAATAATTTAAGAACAAATAATGAAAATACCTACATATATATTATAGGTACATTACAAAACCAAAAAGGCTCAGCCGTATTATAGAACACATTGAGCGTATAAACTCCATAACTATAGTGCACCATTTATACCGCGGAATCGGTCACTTGAAACTATCCGTCTAACGCCGTATCCAACGTAAATCCGGCGAGGGAGTGCGATTTCTATTCTGACCGTGCTGTTCCAATTGCGTCCGATGCGGCGAAATACAAGCTGTTTTGTTCTTCGACACATCGGGCGCATTTACTTTGGAAACATCTTCTTAACCACATATCTTCCATATCTCTGCAGACCGTCAGCGCTATAATTAAATAAATACGACAAATTGACATCCCTACAATACAAAATAATAATATGCGCGTTCTTAAGATACAGTAAAACCTACTTATAACTGAATCGCTCGGTACCAACTGATTTTTCTGCCGAAAAGGAGTTTCTAAGGAGATTAAAATAAACGGGATATGGGTTGTACTGCAGGATTGTTACGGTTTTTTATTGTGAGGAGATTTTCGTCCATAATGGTCCGTTATAAGGAATTTTACTGTATTAATATTATACAAGTACAAAATCGGATGCACAGCATAATATATATAAATAAAAGGATTCAAATAAGTTCATACTGCTGAGTATACCATCGAAGGAAATGAAAAAAAAGATCTAGCAGCAAAGACTTAATATCACAAATTACAGTACTGTCCAAAATCAGCATATTAATTATATACTCCATAATAAGATCAAAATGCAACTCTCAACTCCAAGTGGCAAGTTAATTGGACCCCCCCCACAAAACCTCTAAATTAAATAAAACAAGACGCAACACAATGGACATATGCCCAAGAGATTCCAAGGAAACTCGAAGTAGTAATAATGAAGTTACGTATCGGCCATACCCATCTCACACACGACACACTGGAGTATCCTTATTGATAAATGATAACAATAAGAGCACACAATGTGTCTTTTATGTGAAGTTCACCTTTAAGTAAAACATATAACTGAATACCACCCCACGTTCTTAAAAATAAAGTATAACCTTCCGGACTAAATATCTTCAGCTTTCAACTCTCGCGCGTTCGATCAAAGCAACAATCAATTTCATCATCACCTTAAAACTCTTAGGGCCCGTTTTATAGTTCAACACAGGACAATCATAGTTTAAACCTCAGTTACGCTTAACCCACTGATTTTACCTGCCGAATTCAGTGGTTTAACCTTAGTTTAAAGATTGTTATACGGGCACTTCGGTAATCAAAATATGATACCACCTCGTAGGTTGGGTTATCTAAATACTTTTATATAAAGCATATATATCAGTAACTCCTTAAAACCGTGAAATAGCCATGACGCAGAGGGTCACAATAATAATAATAAAAAAAATAGTCAATAGTCTTATATGCGACCTTTTTTTTTCTGCGATTTGCATTACAGCTCCCCTGGCCCATTATAATGTGACCTTATGTGACCGGTGGGGCGGCTTTTCCTGGATAATGTAGACAAAAAATTCAATGATTAACTAGGATTTACATCTATCATTCATCTATCAACTTTCAATAGTTATAAATAAATACTCATCCAATTTGTAAATAATAAAATTAAGATGATGTGCTTTACATCGATATTCAAATAGATACAATTTGACTATGAAAAACTAGTTTGTGAAATGTATCATATTCCATCATGATGAATTTGTTTTGCTTTATTTTTGTTAATTATAATATAAAGTAAATAATAAAGTTAGATTATATTACGTTGACCCATATATAATTGGTGTATATTTTTATTTATTTATTTTTTTTATTGATCCTTAAGCCCGGCATCTATGGCCATTAGCTGTTAGTAGGTTGTAAGGTGGTGATGGTAGGGTTTTGTGTTGGTGGGGGTTTACACGTGAGTGTTTGTGTTTTGGCAGAATTTCGAATGGAGCACCCGTAGGTTTCTGCCATGCCCCGGGGTGGGGGATGGCGGCACTTGTTCTCCGGACACCGTGACTTGCCCGGAGAAAAATGCCGCCCAGTGGTCGAGGATCGAACCCGAACCGGCAGCGCCGCAGCCGACGCATTGACCGCTCGGCCACCTCGTCCCCTGGTGTATATTTATAATATAGGTATCGAAATGTATGAATCTTAAATTAAATCTAGGTTAATCACACTGAGTGAAGACAGTTTGTATGTACTTTGGATGTACAATATAATTTATGTATTTAAATCACTAAATGTCTGACATTTTTTTCCGTATAAAATATAAAAACGAGTACCTATATCGAATGTTATGATTGCAGCAGACGTAATACCCACGACTGCAGTGTTGCTGAACAACAATAACAACCACAACATCAACAACAACGGCAGTCATCTCCTACAACAGCATCACCATCAACAGCACCTCAATCATTATCACCAACAGCAACAGCAGCATCATCACCTTCAGTCGTTGCCGACTACCACGCACAATAATGTCATGACAGCCGCGGCGACCGTGGCCACAGCAACGACAACGGCGGTGGCCGCGGCCACGGTCACGGCTACGGTCGCTCCTCCACCGGTGAGGAAGAAGTCTCGGAAGGATGTGCCGCCGTCGTCGTCTCCGGGTCTGCTGGTGAGCTCTTCTTCCGGTTCGCCGGCCGGTCAGCAGGCCGGGGAGAGCGACGGCGGACACTCGTCCGACGGTTGCGGCGACCGGAAGCGGAAGAAGGCTCGGACCACGTTCACCGGCCGGCAGATATTCGAGCTGGAGAGGCAGTTCGAGCTAAAAAAGTACCTCTCGTCGTCCGAGCGATCCGAAATGGCTAAAATGTTGGGCGTCACCGAGACACAGGTAAACAACAACAAAAAATAATTATCTTCACAATAATCGTTATTATTATAATTACAATTATTATTATCACGAGGAGAGCGGTTGGTAATGGTCGGCAGCCGTAAAATAACTTCCATTTAATAGTGGTGCGGTTGCGGGTCACGACACTTGTCCATAAATCTTCATTACCGCCGACGCCGCCGCCGCTCTCGTTATTATTGTTAAGCCGGTCCCACACGACTCGTGTACTCGGCGAATAATCGTCAATCGTGATGCTTTACGATTCGTGTAGGAGATGTTTAATTGTCAAGTATGGCAATTATTTTTAATCGCCGAGTCGCTCGGTGTTTCCCATCGGTCGTCGGTAAATGTGACACGAGTCAAAGGAATTATAAATAATCGCCTATCGATAATTCGGTAATCGTGGAGTTTCCCACACGACTCGTAGTCCTCGCTCAGTACTCGGCTAGTACTCAGTACTAGTTTAGTTTGTTTAGTTTGTTGGAAGTCTGCAACGTGGTAATGTGCAATTAATTTAGTGTACGCATTTGCGGTGACTATATTGGCTTTACTAAATTAATATTTTAATAATTTAATTCATCAGTATACTCATTAGTTATTCATAGTATATTTTTGGTGCGTATTTTATTAAAAATGGAATGGTCAAATGAAAATACAATGGAATTTTTAAATCTTTATGAAAAAGAAGGATTAATATGGAATCCTAAAGATCCTTTACACAAAAATAGGAACGCTGTTAGTGATGCTTGGAAGAGGATAAAAGATCAACTAAGTGTAAACTGTTCAATCCAAGATCTCAAAAAAAAAAAAGATTCACTGATGGCATCTTTTCGACCACTATCCCATAAAGTGAAGGATAGTATGAGAACGGGTTCTGCGGCAAATAATGTGTTTAAACCTAATTGGATTTTTTACGAACCCATGGCAAAATTTTTACACAGTATTTATCAACCAAACGTCACAATTAATACAGAGGTATGTTTATATTTTTATTTTTATGTTAAAGTGATTTATTGTAAATAGTAATTGTTATTAATGCCTGCTTTATTGATGAGTATTATCAGAATAATTAATATAGTTATTACAATTATCGAAAATATAACATGAATTTACCCTATAAATAAAACGCACGATATTGCATTAGTACGATTTTAAATGTATATTATATTTTTTTTATACACACCTAATTTAAATTTAAAGTTATACTATTACTCAATAAGTAAATTATTAAAATACTTAAGTTTTATATTTTAATTTGATTAAATATTTGATTACAATATAATTGTGTAAAATTATGAAAATATTTAAAAATGCAAACATTTTAATAAGAATTTTACACTAAAAAAAAATAAAATAATAATAACAAACAATTGTAGAAGTTTAACAATATGCTTCTTGCCACGGTACTTTTCCGTTTGTCTTAAAGTACTCAGCAAATGTATCTCGAATCATTTTAGCTTCATCTCCTGATTTCCTTGGTACTTTACGAATTGGCACCATAGACGTAATATCATTTTGTTCATTACGCCACGAACCCAGAATCAATTGATCATCATTTTCAATGTCCAATGTGTCTCTAGGTAAATATTTTGAAGACGATGATCTACTTTTTCGTAAAAAATTATGTAATAAAACACAAGTCATTACTATATTTGAAGCTTTTTGTGGTTCAAGTAACATGGGTTTTCTAAGTATCCGAAATACAGATGCCATAATCCCGAACACGTTTTCCACTACCCTGCGAGCGCGTGAAAGTCGATAGTTAAATATTCGTTGTGTACTTCCTTTATTGAAAACGCCTGCGTAAGGTTTCATAATATGGGGACTTAACCCGAAGGCATCATCTGCGACAAACACGTAAGGTATAAATGTTTCCTTTCCAGGCAGTGGTTTATTAGGTGGAAGATTTAATTGATTTTCGTTCAATTTTTTAAATAACGTTGAATTACGAAAAACACCGCCATCGCTTATACGTCCTTGGCAACCCACATCAGCATATGTAAAACAATAATCAGCATCCACTAAAGCCATTAGTACCACACTAAAAGTGCCTTTGTAATTTATGTACTCTGAACCACTATTCATAGGAGATTGTAAAACGATATGTTTGCCGTCTATGGCCCCAATACAATTTGGAAAATTCCACTTCTCATTGTATTCTTCAGCAATTTTCTGCCAGTCTAGTGGCGATGAAGGTACCTGAAAATAATTTTTAAATTTAATTACAGAATTTTAATTTTAGATTCTGAGTGAAACTATAAATGTATTGATTTTACAATGATGTGTGTTTTTTTATTTTATTTTTTTATTTTTTTTTGTGTCTGTGTACACGATAAGTAGTCGAAATAATGCTTCGATTTTCGACTTCAGTATCTTGTTCGATTGGAAAGTGAATATCGTTGGTGCATTGAGGAGGTCAAAATTTAAAATTACCAGTACTTTTCAAAAGCGCCAAGAAAAACAAAAGAAAAATTAAGGAAAAACGGGAATTTTTACGCAAAATCGATTTTTCAGAAAATTGAATTTGGTTTTTGGTGTAACTTTAAAACAAATGACAGATACATGAAATTTTCACTGGTTGTTTATATTTGCATTTTCTATACACGATAACATTTTCAAAATATTTTGATTTATTTTGAACTGTTTAGGGACATTTTCAAAATATTTTGATTTATTTTGAACTGTTTAGGGACATTTTCATTTTTCATTTTTTTTTAGTTTTTTTTTCTAGAAATATCAATAAAATTTTATTTGTTGGTTAAAAAAACTTGAAAATTTAATATAAGGCTCCTAGTATATTGTTTCAAAGGCAGATGAAAAATATTAAAAATCGTTAGTCACAGTTTTTTTTTATAAGCATTTAAAGTTGAAAAATTGACAAAATATGGAAAAATCACGAAAATTAGCAAATTATTTTGAGTTAAGAATTCGTAAAATTTTTCTTTTTCATCCTAAGATTATAAAATGTAATACAAGTTTCCTCATACATTTGTCTACCTTTATCAATAAAAAAATCTCTACCGGACAGTCAAATTAAATTTTTATGAGCGTTTGAAATTCAAATTTTTACAACATTGGATGTTCACTCGATTTCTCATGTAGCGATTTCCTTATTTGGTTGTTATTCATAAACGAATAACTATAGATACATGAAAATTTCACTGAATGTTTATATTAGCATTTCCTATACACCATACAATTTTGAAAATATTTTGACTCTTTTTGAGCTGTCTACGGATATTTTCATTTTTCAATTTTTTTAGTTTTTTTTTTTCTATGAATATCAATAAAGTTTTATCTGTTGGGCCAAAAAGTGTAAAAATTTAATACAAGGCTCCTGATATATTGTTACAATATCAGTTGAAAAATATTAAAAATACATAGGCATAATTTTTTTTATAAGCATCGAATTTTGACAGAATTTTTCAAAATCTCGAAAATTATTAATCATCGTAATTAATAAATTATAAAATGTTCAGTTTTTAAAGCTAAGGATTGAAAAATTAAAACAAGATTCTACGTAAGTAGTTAATTCTCTTACCGAAAAATCTAAAAAATATACAATCACAGTTTATTTTTATAGTAATTTTATGTTCAAATTTGGACGAAATTACATATTAAAAAACCTAGTTATTTTGTTGTGATTATATAATATTATTCGTGGGTACCTACTTGAAACTTCTAAAGTGTACTATTATATATCTATGATAGTATCAGGGTTTGTTATTGATGTTGATGTATAACGTGTTATAAGTACTTAATGGATATTGTGATAATGTGATATGATTAATTTGGAATTTATTATAGGTCAATTTTTATTTTAATACCATAGATATGTATATAATTTGTCTTAAACCTAGACTGATATACCGTCTTCGCTCAGAATCGTTTTTCTTATACAATGATATTGTATCATTGAATTCAAATAATAGCATCCATTATACAGTGACCCACTTGTAACCTACTGTACAGCAGAGCGACATCCACTTACCAACATTTTTTTTTTATAATAATAATAATAATAATAATAATAATAATAATGTATTAAATAAAAGTGTAATTGTTTTGAGTTTAATACTCTTAAAATAATATTAAAAACGGTGGACAAGTGGTAGAAGTTGGTTAAATTTAAATTGAATTGTATATCATAGTTCATTATACACGAAAAATTATTATTAAAATTAGTATTAAAGATTTAGAGAATCTAGGATCTCAAAAAAAGTACTCGATATTTATTAAGGAGTTGAAAATATGAAAATTTAATGTCATCTTATGTTATTTTTGGTTTGATTAGGAATTTATTTATCAAGATGATATATCAAATGTAGCCGAAGAAAACATAGAAGATGATGTTATTTTAACAGAATCAGCCTTACCGTCTCCAGGTTCATCAGTTTTTAAATCCCCAGCGACCAAAGGAATGAAAAGAAAGAACGTAATTGAAGACTGCATGATGGATGCATACAAAATTATGAAAAATGTCGTTGAAAAACCACAAAAAGATGATTGTTCTTTATATGCAGAACTACTGGCTCGAAAACTTAGAACATTTGATGAGTCTACTCGGGAAATACTCATGCACGAGATCGACGAATTAATTTTCCGTACAAAATGTGAAACACGAAACCGTACTGTACAATCGCATTTACCTACAATGCAGCTTGGACATCAGTATCCACCATCCTATAATAATTATGCCATACCTCCATATAATCATAACACTTCTTTGTCTCAATTGCATTCAAATATGATACATTCTATTAATAATATGTCTCCTATGGTTTCTTCTTTTTCTCCTCATTCATCAGAGAATTCTCGCATAAGTCAACCTTCTCCAAATCCAAATCCATCTAATAGATCTCAATCTCCAGAAACTTATTTTACAAGCAGTCTTAATCATAACACTTCTATGTCTCCATTGCATTCAAATATGATACATTCTATTAATAATATGTCTCCTACAGTTTCTTCTTTTTCTCCTCATTCATCAGAGAATTCTCGCATAAGTCAACCTTCTCCAAATCCAAATCCATCATCTAATAGATCTCAAGCTCCAGAAACTTATTTTACCAACACTGAACAAAATGAAAGCGTGGAAGATAATTTGTTTATGTAAAATAATTAATAAGTAGGTACCATAAGTTTTGTTATTAAAAAAAAGGATATAAAATATTATTTTAAAAAAAAGAATATGAAATATTATTATTATTATTATAAAGCCAGTTTTTATTTAAAAATGTAAAGAGGATAAAATGTTTATTATTTTTTTTTTTTTTTAATTTTTATATTTTATTAAATAGAAGTGAAGTTGATAAAAAATATTTTACATTTATTTGATATTTTAGCTCATAAATACATATATAATCAATAATCATGTCCAATATTTAATATTCTTTTATATAAAATATTACTTTTGTTATTAACAATTTTATGAAGCCAGTATTATTTAAAAATGTAAAAAGGAGATTATGTATATTATTTTTTTTTGAACTTTTTATAATATTTTATTAAATAGAAATAAAGTTGATTACAGATTTATCTTACCTTTATTTGATCTTTTAGCTCATGAATCAAAGCGTAACACACCTCATGTACAATATTTGATATAATTTGATTGGAAAATTTGAACAAGTAAGACAAACTAGTAAAACTATCTCCAGTTGCCAAAAATCTAAGAGTTACTGCTAATCTATCTTGGATAGGTATAGCTTTCCTCATGTTTGTGTCTTGCTTTTTAATAATTGGACCAACTTTATTTAATAGATGTTCAAAGTCTTCTGCTGACATCCGACAAAAGTTTATAAATTTTCCCGATGGTTCACGGTTTAAATCTTCCAACATATTTGAAGCATTATACCTAAAATAAATGTATACAAATACATATTATACAAGTACTAGTTTATATATTAACTGTTTATAGTGTTTAAAACATATAATTTCAGAACAATTTAATCAATTATGTTAAATAATAAAATATAGTGTAGAATAATTAATTTATCATAAGTTTATAACTTAGTCAATCTCACTGAATATTATTTAAACACTCGAATTCAATATGTAAAAATTACTTACCTTTCTCGACTTTTATTCAATGACAATGTCCACCACCTTCTTTTAGTTTTATTTTTTTTAATTTTCGTTTTTAAATGATATGCAGCACACATTACCGTAAATGCAGCGGCGCTAACAACAGACTTCTCGTCGTCACTATCCATTTTGGACTGACGCAGTCATGTATTTCGTTTTCGTATATTTTTGCCCGATTATCCGAGTCGTGTAGGAGGATTGGCGATGACAATTAATAATACACGATGATCGGATAATCGGCGAATATATGAGTCGTGTAGGAGCGACATAATCGTCAAGTCAAAATACTCGGCGAACATACGCGATTACTATACTCGCCGAGTACACGAGTCGTGTGGGACCGGCTTTATTATACTCTTATTATCGTCGTCCCCGTTCTGTCTTATATTATTATTATATCGGCGACGACGGTCGTGTGTTGTTTGTTTGCTGTAGTAGACGTAATCGAAAATCGTTTTGTTTTCAAATAATGATAAACGATAAATAAATAACGCAATAAACGCGTCGTGGTGAGCTACTGCTGCTGTAATAATACAATTTATATTTATTATTGTTAGTGTATTGTTGTACTGCATAGGAGGTGGCGGGATTCGTAATTCGGTAGCCGCGCACGACATACCGACCGACCGATGAACTATCTATAATATTATACACGTTCATAAAACAATCATTTTTTTCACAGGATTTCGATTTCTCAATCGGTAATTATTATAATTATCACCAACGTTTTATTGTTTAAGTCATAATATAATATGCGATGTTGGCATAATAATATTATTAAATACGTCTTATCACTTAATCATATCGTATAATATTATTATCGTCATTCTTTTTGTGTGCACAGCGGTATTGTATATTACACCTATATAAGTAGTTCAAACTATATATAGTCAAAACCGTTTGAAATAAATTGAACGTTAAAAAATGACTAATTGCTTGGCTCTGCGCCAATAACATTTCTTCATCGCGTTATTATTATTATTATGTAATAGCACGCACGAGGTTTTTGATTGAGCGCAAACCGTTTGTTATAACTTAAATATTATATGAGCGTGTTATTAAATCGAAATGGCGGTAGGGTGTGTGCATGTGTTTCGCGTCGTTTCGTCACCGCTAAGATTATATTTTTACGATGCGTTTTTATCCGAAAAAGCAGCGTCGTTGCTGGGAAAAGTGCAAAAAATTGTTTAATTGAATGCCGATAACCACAGCGATACAATTATAATATTATATTTAAAAACAATCACGTTGTTTGGGCATTCATTCACAGCCTCGCGGGCAAATGTTATATTTTATCGTCGTAGGGTTTCGATAATCGATAATATTATTGTCTTGAGAAAATATAAGACGTATATTATGTAATACCTAGTGGCTTACATATAAAATTATTATTAAAGTATTTATGTATAAATTATTAGGATTTGAGAACGGTCGGTATTGATCTCTGCCGTGCTGTACCTATAAAACGCGTCTTATACGACTTATATATTATGTTAAAACACAACTTTTAAAAGCGTCGCATCGGTTTTTCTCTGGTAAAGAAAATGAATTTTCCTAGTATGTACAATTGTACTCGTTCATATTATTATGAATTATGTCTGTTATAGCTAGACCTGAGGTAGATTTACTACGGGTGTCGGGTGACGAGTATTATAAGTATTAAAGTATCGTGTTCATCATCGGCGCAGGCATTTAATATAATGTACATAGGTATCAATGCAGATCATATTATGAAAAGATTTTAAAGCTACCTATTAGGTAAGTCTTAAACAAGATAATTAGCGTATAAACTTAACACAATTGAAGAGAGAACTAAACTGAAACGTACCATTTAGGACGTTCTTGACTTGAATTCAATATTTTCGAATAAATTCTGAAGACAACGTCGATTGTTGTTTATACAGCGTATATAATAACGAAAACAACAAATATATACGCCTGAATAGCTCGGGGAACGGTTTTTTTTCGCGTTCTCTTCCAGACAAATCGCCTACAGAGACAAATACAAATATCATATCGCTGAGGACATTTTCGAAGGGGTTTCCCCGAAAAACGATCGACTCCACTCGACGGTTTGCTCGGGTTGTTATCACATTTTATAGTATTGGCAGTATCACTATAATATTAAACAATACATCAATAAATTCTTATATTTTAATAATTATTAAATTACTATTATCGCACACGTCGCCAGCAAACCGTTTAATAATGACACTCGAATCACGTATCGTATTTTTAACGCGCGTTTTTCCCCTCTATTTCGACTGGGAAACACATTTAACGTTCTCGTCCACTGCTGTTCTAGTGACTATAATATTTAAAAATATTATTCAATATTTCTCTTCTATTTTTAGTCGTGTGCGTGTCACGAGATCCCGCGGAGTTGAGTCTAATTAATAAATAAATCGGTTTCGGATGTCACGCGTGTATAGCTGGTAGGTCTATACTGTGTGCGATTAATTTTTTTATTATAATATTTATAATATAAACACATTATTATACGGTATAATATTATAGCTGGTTCCTATATTGTACGTCGAACGAGGCGTTTATTTCGTGCGCCACACCTTTCAGTTGTTGTCTTCTAGTCCCGTAAAAAAAAATCACCAGCCTATGCGTATAATTCCGGCCGTAACGCGTTTGGGTTTATTGACCTAATATACAAAACATTTGCATTGATTAAAATGGAATAATATGTTCAATTTGGCTGTTGTCAATACCACAGTAATATATGCGTTTCAGAACTATAGTGCACTGTACACTAGATTGACTACATACGACATACCTATAGGTAATATATATACAGGTAATATATAAATATGTATAAATTGGAATAACTGTCGTTAAAAATTTTATACCTACGCAGTTGATATTTTTATTTAGAATACCTTATCTTTAGTTAAATTTCAGACAGTGAAGTAGGTACTTCCGTGTGGTACGCTAATATATATTAGTTAATAAAAAAAAATATAAAATGTATAATTATTAACATATCAAGAAAATTCCGGCTTATATATGTCTGATATGATATGACGATACGTCTATTATTTACTTATATTGTTCGGAATATTATAATTTTGGTGCTCACGAGTAGTTTTTAGAATAAACCGTTCCCCAAAACTAATCCAATTGTATATTTTTATTTAACTGATCCAAACATTCCAAACGGATACTCCCAGTGGCTCCCTGCACATATTAATAAGACGTTTGGGTTTGGTCATATTATAATATATTCTTTGGAAAATAACAGTAAAGCACGTTTGGGTATTACATCATAGAATATATTTTATGCACCTATACCTATACAATATTTGATACGAGACAGCTTATTAGCACAGATTATATAAAACCAGATGGTGCACTTCTTCGATTTACTGATAACACGAACCTACCTCAAATCAGTAGGGCCACATAAGGAAAATAAAATAATGTACAACATACTTTACCATAATTTTTAATTATTGTATTAAATAATATTATATAGTATATTATGTATATTGTAAGGAATGATCGTCAACGTTAATAGAATTCCAAAATTCATCTAAAAGTGTGTGTAACTTTAATTTAACATATGGATTAGTTTGTTCTAATCTTTGGGCCAATGTTTATTGTATCTACTTATATATTTTTTAAACTATATTATAGATGATCTTGTTAAGTATATAAATACTTGCTTTCAAATACTTCTTAAATATTTTTTGAGAGGAGTATTTTAAATATTTAAAAAATATATTTTTGTATTATTATTCCAGAATACTATTTTTCACACGTCAAGAAGTAGTGACTCTTTCACACAATTTAAAAGTATGTGTTATATCACAAAGACGAAAGACAAGGAGGAAATACATTATATTAAAAATAAAAACAAATTTTGGTCCGTGGTAGGAGTGTTAGCTCGTTTATTAGGTATAATGTTAGTAGTAATAATTAACAAGATTATAGGTGATGCAACTGAAAGTATTAAAAAATAGGTGGCTACTTGTAGCTCCAAAACCGGTCCACAGTCCAACTCTCTGGAGACGTCTACTTGTAGCTCCAAAATAAATCCACAGCCTGACACTTTGGTGGCAGCTAATTGAAGCCCCAGAGCTGTTTCACAGCCCAACGCTCTAGAGACGGCTATCTGTACCGGTGTTATTGCCATCGCATGTTATTGTTAGCCTGTGAGAAGTAAATATATGTCAGCAATTATGTAGGTACAATATTGAAGTATTAAACAAGTACAATATTGGTAGTGACTTATGAATTAATTTAAG
Organism: Macrosiphum euphorbiae; assembly: GCA_949089665.1. Taxonomy (NCBI): domain Eukaryota; kingdom Metazoa; phylum Arthropoda; class Insecta; order Hemiptera; family Aphididae; genus Macrosiphum; species Macrosiphum euphorbiae. The sequence continues at coordinate 115,544,555 of CARXXK010000001.1, forward strand.
CAATGAATTATAAATGTTGTAAAGTAGCTAGTTTTCTTTTTTTTAAAGATTTTTCTGAAAAAAAATCCTTATTTAGAAATTTAATTGTAGAAAAAATTCTGAATCTAACAAACAAATTAAGAAGATAATCTTTATCAAAACTTTCACACGGGTGATTATAAATTATGCTAAACATACTTAATTTTAATTTTTTACCTACTTCAATTTCTGGAGCAAGTATTGGAAAACGATGAATAAAAACAGATTCTAAGTTATATATATAGTTATAAAAATCATGATGTGGCATCAATAAATTGCCATAAGTTGAATTTTGTTTATTAGTATATGCTTTAAAATGAGAAAACAAAAATGATTGGTCTAAGTCTTGTTGAAATTTAGCATAATTTATACAAACATCACAACTATGTTTTTCTAAACACTTTTTCATTAAATAGCCACAAACATATGTTAATGAATTTTGATCTGGTAGACTTAAATCCCTATAATCTACAGATCCAATAGTAAGTGGCGTTTTAAATTTAAAAGGAGATTTTTCAGGAAACATTATATTTTGAATTTCTTTATTGGAGGGATCTGGAATTTCAGATAATATATCATCAAAATCTTGAATGCAATTGGAATTTTCAGAATGTTGAAAATAATTTAAGCAAAATATTTTTTTAAAAGCATAATAAAATTGTACTGGAGTGGGATTCATATTATTACCATTTTGGTTGCGAAATGTACCAAAAAGGTTTTCAATTCTATCTTGGTTTAATCTATTAGTGTATAGAACATAGTTGTGACTAGGACTTTCACGTTTTAATATTGTCCACAATAAATTTAAACCAGCAATGGAAACTAACCAGCCTTTAATAAATTTCATTCGATTAGTTACATCTTTGTTATTTTTATCAAAAACTTTTAAGTTTGTAAAGAATTGTTCCATGAATAACAAATGTGAATTTTGAGACTGAGTATTTTTGAATGGTCTATTAAAATCTTTTAAATTAGGTCTTTTATATGAATTAAAAATATCAAACAATTTATCCATATCTTTAAAAAAATTAATGGTTTGTTTTGAAGAAATTGGTAATTTATTTAATGCTAAATAAGTTTCCATGCCTGCTGCAACAGTTGCACTAAAAGTTTGAGCAGCTAAGTAAACCCTCATCTTTTGAAATGCATTTGGATATATATGTGGATATGTTAATTTTGGAGCTAAACGTAAATTACAAGTACTGTCTTGGTTATAAAATGACACAAGATATTTTTTTTCTATTAAATCTTCATTTAATTTAAATTTATGTTGGAAAAACATATTCCTTGTAGCTTTCAGAAGATGAGGTGGATCAAAAATGTAAACTATTTTTTTATTATTAACTTCAAAATATGGCCGAGATGGAGAAACTTGAAAATTATTACTAAAACCTACAAAATTTGAACCCATATCTGTTATAAAAGCTTTGATATCTAAAGAAGTACTTTGAATTTTAATTATTGTTGAAATAATAATATCTTGCAAGTCATAACCAGTACATGAACTAGACACTAAAAAATATGCAATCGGTTGCTTCCAATTTACATTTATACCACTAAGCATTAATACAAGTGCATACTTTGCAGGTTCATAAGTTTTACGATTATTAGTGACATTAAATCCCATTATTTCATCTTTTTTAATTAAATAATATAAGTTAGTTTTTAAAGACATTTCATCTGCACAAAGTATACATTGTAATGCCTCAGGGGTATAATTTCTAGTTTTAAAATTAATAAAATTAAATAAAAAATCATTTAGACCGGGTAGAATTTCAAATTTCGAAGTTGTACGTTTAAGAGTACTGATTGTTGGCAGAGAAAGTGTTGTTTTAATAAAATTATAAACCTTTGGTCCCAAAAAATAAATAGTTAATGCAAATTGTTTCATTTCATGGTCATATCTGTAACCCCCTTTTTTTCTTTCTTTCTGCATTAAATGTGATTTAATAATTAGAATTAAATTTGGAGATAAAAATTTTTGACAGTGATTTAAAAAAGATTCTACAGAGTCTAAATGATCTAATAGATAGAGCCTGTTCTCTAATGTCTTAATATGGTCCTTGGCTAATCGCAGTTGTTTCCTCAACTCCAATTTTCTTGGAGTTGCATTTGAAAGCTGCAATGGAGTTTGAGTCGATGAGGTTGAACTGCTGACAGACAAAGTTGATGATGAACGATCTGGGCTACAACAAGCTAAAGGTGTAGATAAATCCACGGTAATATCCGCCTCGTCACAACTTGCTCGTTTAGCCAATATGTCATCTAAAACCAATGATCATTATTACTTCATTTTTTTCATTATCAAGAACATTCATACTCAATATTCATTTAAGTTATATCTTACCATTAAAGAGAGTAGGAACAGCATTATCTGTTAATCGGTTTTTAGTAAGAACATTCAAAAACATTTTGTTTTCAAAATGTTCTTGACATATACGAACATCTTTAACCTGAATGTTTTTGTCAGCAAGTTCGGGAATACAATTTTCAATCCACATTGCACGCCTTGTACCATATAAAGTATAGCAGTATAAAATAGTTGCTATGATATATTATAAAATTAAAGAAAACAGAAATCAATTTAAATATTCTTACGTACCTTTCTGAGTCCTTTGGTAACGTAAAGTAACTCAGCGCATTTGAATGTACCGAACTTTTATTAGTGCAGTATTTCACACCACATTTTCGGTATGCAATACTTTTAGAAGTCTTCATAATTCAAATGAAAAACCACTCACAGATGGGAACAAAAATCAATTGTGAATCGGTTTTCCGTAAAAAAATAACAAGAATTCGCGACTCGAGAATGACGAGAATACAACGGCTGAACGGCGTCAAAAAAGTCAGTGATGCGTAGCTAAAAAACAATAATTTCTCATAAAGCCTTTTTTTCCCTATTCGTGGTGACACTGATTTGAGGTAGGTTTTATTTCTTCATATTTTTGAGAATTGCATGGGCTAAATAGGGAGTGCACCATCTGTTTTTATATAATCTGTGTTATTAGCTTTAGAACCCTGCACGAGACATCACGTAAAGAGTTTGGCATTTTATTTTCTAGCAAAAATATTTTTGCAATGTATAATATTTCCTTGTCGACGTTAGAAAAGTTGTAACTTTTATTCGATTACTACTGATATTTATATTTTATAATTTTTATTTTTTACTTATGAATACATATTCTTTCTTATATAGTTATACAGTTTTTAAGGGCGCATAAAGAAGCTGAAAATAATGCGTCCGATCAATATTTCAGCCCAAACATTTTTAATCGGACTTCTTTACTAGCAGAACCTTACTTTAGCCGACTGTATTTTAGCCGAAAAATATTTCAGTTGACTGTAGTTTAGCCGATAGTGTTTTAGCAAACAGTTAGTATTTTAACCCCTCCAATTTTTTTTTACCAGTCCTAGATCAATCCAGAGTCCAGACCGCGCAGAACCGAACTCGGATAAATATTTCGTCAGATAATCATGCACGATGGGGCTTTATAAATATTAAATTATATTCCTCAATATTTATCGTTTTCAAAAGTCCATAACTATAATAATATTATAATCTGTGAATAAAATATGACCAAAAAATGTGTTATACCTAAACATACATATACCGACGTTCGTATAGCTTTAAGCCCAAATATTGTGGATGTTTCCGTGTCTCCGTCTGTCTGCCTGTCCGTCCGTCCGTCTCTTTCGGATATCTTGATGCACATAAATAATAACATTATATGATATTATGCACGCGTATTATATACGGGTGAACCGGGGTACAAGCTAGGTCGATTGCCGTTCGGGCCAAAGCAAACACACTACGGATTTATCTTTAGACAGCCGTCGAACAGCGTCTGCAGCATATATCTATATATGTGCACGTACATAATATTATACGTTTTGTTATTGTAACATTAGATACCGAGACGGTGGTTTTATTCGTCCGATGCTGCGGGAGTGATCGCGTTGACGGATTTCTTAAACTATAGGCGATTACGTCGGTTAAAATTAAATAAGCGAAAAGCGCCAGCAGTATACCACAGACGTATGTGCGTACATCTCACAGGCTTCAACGACCACATCGTTTTTTGCTCACATCCTAATAATTTTCTGTTCATGTTATGTGCAGTGCACGTTCAAATTCTGATTATTGGAAATATGCTTTTACCTGTATATATTAATATTACACATAAGAGAAAAAGTTCTGACTAACTATGATCGTAGCAAAAACTATGATATAGGTAGCAAATAGCTATATAGACTTGGAATTGCAGGCATAGCACCTTCGTGTGCCTTAGAAAGAACTAGAAGAACGGATTTTGTGAAATTTTGATTTTAAGGCCCAAAAATAATGAGGAACACTGCAGAGTGCTTAACTTTTGATTAAAAATTGAAATAATAATATTACTGGCTCAATTGATACTGTATTATAATACATTATGAGATTTGATATAGAGGACCCGAAACTACCGAACCGATTCACTTGAGATTTTGAGGGAATGTACTTATTAGTTATTATTATTTATAGATATAGGCGCACTAAGAAAGGATTTTCTAAAATTCTCATTCTAAAGAGGTGATCACATGGATGAGGTGTCTGTAGTGGAGTGTATTAAAAACATATAGCGTCTTCCCAGTTTTTACATATATTCATATTTCATTAGTTACTTATTATAATTAATCTGTAGTACCTATAGGTATATGCATGTCTGTCAAAAAATAAATTCAAATAGGTGATTATGATGTGGGACGCAGTACCTGAAGGGGAGAGATTTCATTACAATGTACAATACAAACAGTATACACTTTTTAATATAACGTTAACTTACCCCCCTCCCCCCTCTTGGTACTTTGGGTCACTGTGTTTAAACGTTTCAATGGGTTATCATTTTATCAATGTGTGGAAAACGCTAATACAAGATAGAGTAGATAGACCATCCTGTAATATACACGAACGTCATATTATTACTCACCTGCTGCGTAGATATATATTGTAAATTATATTTATTTTATAGGCTGCACTTTGGTAAATATGTTCCCGTGTGTATGTGTGCTGTTTAAGATGTCTATAATATTCTACCTACTTATATATCATTGTTCGTATGCTATGCATCTATATTTGTGACAATTAATATTGTATTCATCGAACGTCTAGACTGCAACAGAGATTTTTGTCTGGGATCGACTCGTGTCAGTGTGACCCAAATAATAATAATAATAATATGCGCAGTAAGTGTATTATATTATTATATGCGACTAAAAGTTAAATTTGAATTTGTATAATAAACTATTCGAGAAACTGTGTTGTTGAGCACTCCGCTTGGTTTGACACAATTAAACGATGTGTTTAATGGGTATATATTATTATGAGCGAGCGAGCAGACACGCGAAAATAATTATTATGACATTACGCATGTGAATTTTTATACATCACATAATAATGATATACGAGTTATTTCACTCTGACGAATTTTTTTAAACTTTGTATCTTATTATTATTATTATATAATATTATGTCAATTAAATTTTTTTTTTACAAAACCACGAAATCAACTATATTATAGTTATTATTTATATACTTGTTTAAGTTTTACTTTTTTAATACGTTTATTTTTCGACGTTTAAATTCGAGTTCTACGGAGCTTCGGGCTAACTAGTTAATTTCAATATACTTATTAGTTATTACGCAATGAGAACCTCGTTATATTGCCCTCTGGCCAAAATCTTTTGAAAAGATGTTGTATACTAATAATACAAAGTGTAAAAAAGTTTTTCTCTCTATCTCGAAAAAAAAAGGTTCGAATGCTGATTGGAATGTTTTACAATCGTCCGGGGAAAAAGTTTGTGGCAAAACTCTATACAGTGTTCGAATCGAACGCATCCTAAATAACCCATAAAGCCATATAAAATAAATAATAATAACGGGCAACGAACGAAAACAGCTTCACGAACGAGTATATACCACTACACCAGTATAACTATATCTTCTCGTTTCCGTGATTTATGGCCACCGAATTAAAAAAAAAAATAAATACCACACGTACATTTGCAAACATGTGCAGGCTAATTAGTCATTCTGCTATATTATTATTTAGTGTCGTCACTGCTGCTGCTGCTGCTGCAACGTGGTACATAAAAATGTATATTTTAAGACGTTAATTTCACACTAATTTATCGCCAGTTTTCATTTTTTGTTAATTACTCAAAAAAATTTGTTAAAATTATTATAATAATATGATATTACGCCGCAGCAGAAGTCGAAGCGGTCTTTGATCGAGTTCCACTTGTTGAATGCGTGCGTGACAGTAAATGAATAAAATGTATTTCAAAACTGATTCCGCATAATTACACATCGAGCACATAAAATAAAATAATATTATTATATTATACGCTTGACTCCGCGCTACATTTAAAAATTTTCGTTAAAAATTAATAATTTTTCTTTCGCCGCTCGATTTACAAACGACTCTTCGCAATTAAGAATACATCAAAAAGTATATTATACGATATTATTTTAATAATGTCTATCGTCACGCCGCGAAAACTCCATTACGATTTTTCGCCAATTCGTCGTCGTGCGGTATACTAATAATAATAATATAGTATACAGCAAATAACGACTAATTATACACTCGACCGTGAGTAAATTTTAATCTTCAACACCGCGACGCGTTAACGATTTTTTAACTGCTCGTCGTCGCTTTCAATTAGCGCGCTGCAGTATACTCGTACAATAATGACGGCGGGCGTTTCGGTGCAGCAGTCTATCGCTTTGTGTACTCTTTATTTTAACCGACATCTATATGAACAAACTATATTATTTTATTAATAATGCAGCTACATGCATGACACTATAGTATATAGAAACCGTCAAACAAGATTAATACGATTAAATTACTATACAATTTTAAACCTTTAAGATGATCATTCACAAAAACTGGCTTCTACAGCACCGTGCACTTAATATTATGAATTATCAATCGGTGCCCGGACGATTTGTCCTTAAAATTGTGTATCCATGTAAATGTGTGTATCCATCATTGTGTTAAGGGTTAAATTTTTTTGATGTCCTCCGATAGTTATAAGACGTCCACTAATAAAAACATCCCACTATTTTATTTCTACTCGTGAAATCAACCGGGAACTAATTACCAAACGGCCCCCTCGTGGAAGAACTCTGTCAGGCCCGCTAGACAAGCGGAATGTATTGTTTTAATTATTTGTTTGATGGTAAATTGAGGTTTTCATATTTTTATCTTTCGATTTTTCATTTACTTTCTTTGGATAAAAGCATGTATACATTCGATTTCGATGACCTATGTTCTTGAATTTCTAAATAGGCTCTCCGAAAGTACTGCGGTGAAAATAACATCGGAGATTTCTGCAATTATCGCCAGGCAACCAAAGGTATAGTGTCGTCAACTGCAGGACCAGATTACAACGCGTATAATAATATTATGTGTGTGGAAACGCTAGAAATCATGATCAAGTGTCGCTCTTTTAGTACCTAGGTACCATATTATCTTTTATATAACATTATTTATTATACGTTTCGTCAAAACGTTTGTGGAGTCTGATCTCGTACGCCGAATACCTCAACTGTATATAATATATTTATGCGCGTAATTAGATTCAACGCGTGTACGCGTGTGTAATATCATATGATAATGTATACGTATTTACTTATTATTATCCTGTTCGTTTGTATTACACTGTCGTCTGCCTTTTGCTCATTCGATAACACACTCACTAACACGAACGGTAGGTAATGTAATAATAATAATAATAATAATAGTAATAATAGTAGTAATAGTAATAGTAATAATGTTACACTGGCTGCACACACATCAAGACGGACGTTTTCCGAAACATGTGTTCTTTATTTATTTATTTATTTATTTAATTTTCGTTATTTCGTCGACGTAATCAACTTCTGTCTCTCGGGCGATTACAATTTATTGTTATTTTTGGCACGTTTACCGCGCGCGCGAAACGAAGAGTAAACAATTTTCGAGTTCATAAACACCGCCGCCGTCGTCACACTGCACACTCGCACCGATAATATTAAATTATTATGTACCTGTTGCCAAACTTTTCTGTCCGTCGTCGTCGTCCGTGTGCACCTTGTGTATAATAATGCTCAAGATTATATACTTGGATTATAGAGCCATATGCTAAGGACGGCGGAGTGGAGGGGGGAAGGATCGAATGTGTCCCCTTAGAGGTTCCAAATTTAATTACTTACAATATTTTTTTTACAGATATTATGTAAGTATATTATGAGACGAGATTCATTTGATATACGGTGCTACACGGTGGTCGTTATAATACGATTTACCAAACCTCCTACTTCCGTATAAGTCAATCGACTTGATTGGCCGTGTTTGCACAACTTTTCGTGTATTTTCGTCAGGGCCGGCGTTAGGGGTGGGCAACCAGGGCCTACGCCCAGGGCGCTTGTTGAAAGGGGGGAGCCTCAATGATATAATGTTAAAACTGAAAAAAATATAGGAATATAGTTATACTTATAATATTCTATCCATTCTATTGATTATTATTTATTATGGTTGGTGTATAATAATTTAGTCCATAAATGATAAATGATTATTAGTGCCGGATCTCACTATGCGTTTTTTTGGCTGCCGATAAAACGCAACCGATCGGGAACTCCATAATTTACAATTTAGTATTTACTGTTTCAAATCAATGTAGCTAGTAAATCAATGCAAGGAATCACTATGGACATAATCACAGCCACTTCAATTGTTAAAGGTTGTTTAAATTATATTATTTCTTATCGAAATACAGGATATATTTGCGCTGTTTCATCTGCTAAAAAAATTGCTGAAACTTTAAATGTGGAAACAAGTTTCAAACCCAAAAGACATAGACTAACTAAAAGACAATTTCAATATGAAAGCTTAGACAATTATGAACCTACTCCAGAAGAGGAATTTAAAAGAGATTTTTTCTTCTGTCTTATAGATACAAGTATAACATCAATACAGTCACGTTTTGAACAGTTGGAATCTCATAAAAATACATGGGGATTCTTATATAATATTTCTGATTTGCCTGAACATGATACTTTGGTAAAACATTGTATGGATTTACATAATACACTTAAAAATGAAGACCAAAATGATATCAATGGACTAGATTTATGTGTTGAATTGGAACATATTAAAACTCTATTACCAAAAGATGTATCTTCTCCAAAAGCAGTATTGGAATATATGTTACAATCTAATACATCTGATCTATTCCCAAACACCTGGATATCCTTAAGAATTTTATTAACAATTCCTGTTACTGTTGCTAGTGGTGAGAGAAGTTTTTCGAAATTAAAACTTATTAAAACGTATCTGCGTTCGACATTGGGAGACGAAAAATTGACATCTCAACAATCCTTTCTATTGAAAATGAAATAGCTCAAAGAATGGATTTCTCAGAAATTATTAAAAATTTTGCAAAATCAAAAGCAAGAAAAGTTTTTATCAAGGTTTAGTATCTTCTTTTTTTTTGTTAAAATATATAAATAAATAACGAACTGTTAATTGTAATATGATATGCATTTGTTTGTTTGTTTTTTTTTAATAAAATAATACAGTATATATTATATTTATTTATAAATAGTACAATAAGCATAAGTGATGTTTTTAAATATGATTTGTTGACGTAAGTAAAGGAACCATCAAATTATGGCACTTGAATTTTATTTAATTTAAAATAAAATGACTACTATTCATATGGGGAGGGGCGCATATTCGTTTACTCGCCCAGGGCGCCAATGACCCTACTGCCGGCACTGATTTTCGTTACTAACTATTTTTGTTAAAAACATTTTTTTTGCAACTCGATTGATAAATATATTTTTTATAACAGCAAATAGAATGAGCGTATTTCTCCATCCACGTCTGTCAAACGAAAATAAATATAACAAATATAAACTAAACTGCAGACGCTCGACATCTCGGACTGCCCTACAGAAATTATACATCAAATGTATTTTCACCTATAATACCTACACCTACACAAAATATTGTGTTGAACGGCACGGGTGTGCCAACCACGATTTTCTGTTGTTTTTCACACAATTATTGGCCGCGACGGCGACTTAAATCGAGACCGAAATGGCGAGATATGCCAACAGAAAAATCCGACAAATCGAAAAAACTAAACTGTGACGTTTCGTTATTTATATTATTATACTTTTAAAATGACGTGTTTTTAACGAGCGCAGCAGCTCAGTCGTTCGTGTCGGCAGCGTCGACGGCCGTCGTCGTCCGCTTTAAATTAAAAATAACGCCGCGTGCCCGCTGTACCGCGTTTTTTTCTTCTCGCGTTCAGCAATTATACTTTTGCACTGTACGTCTATACACATTATTATAATAAAAGTGTACATTATATTATATGAGTCAGCCGCCGGAAGACAGATCGCTGCAGTTTTCACTGTCGGAAAAGCTTTTTTAACGGGTCGACATTTTTATAATAGCGTCGATCGTACGCACACTCGAACTGTGTAGAGTCGGAAAAGATAACAGAAAAACACTTTCTAAAAGATTTTAGAGAAATAAAAAGCCGATCATTTCTGTCACAAAACATTCCGAACAACAAACGATATTATAAATTATAATTATTTAATATTTTAAAATATTATGATTTATAGTTATATAATATAAGATACCTCCTATAATGTATTGCTAATATATTTTGTTGTAAGGTTATTGATCCTTATTGATCGTATTATATTATTAATTGTTATATTAATCTTCTGGTGAAAATGATATCGATAAAAATATATTTCGTTTAAACACTCGCACTGCTTTTTGTAACGCTGATGCGAATACATATAATATAAATTGTTAATATTTTACCGAAGCGTGTGAGTGACGACAGCTGCTGCGTGCGTTTCCTTTGACGATGACGTGTTATACTTTTTAAATAATTTTAATCTCGAAATACGAACACAATCGTGAAATAAATCGTATACGAGAAGAAAAAAACAGTATACTAGGTACTAGTAGGATACTACGGTACCTATTATGTGTTTAAAATTGATGCCCGAACTTAATAATATTATATTATAATTATAATAATTATGTAGTGCATGTAATTCGTTTTGTAAAATAGTAAAATACAATACTATTATGATGGTCTGTAATGTTGTTTTGACAATGTTGAAATCCCTTTTTCAGCGACATCTAGTACAATGAAATTAATTAAAAAAATTGGTTTGGGCAGCTTGAAAGAAGCGTGATTCGATGATAGGAAAGGTAATTGAGGAAAACCCATTAGTGAGGAGACCTCTTGGAAGGCCCCTGTTAGGGTGGAAGGACTGTGTAAAAAGGGGTATGCAGAGGCAGCAGAACCAAATAATAGTCATTGGCAGTAAACAGTGGAGGGTAACGTGTTAGATGTCGAAGTGTCTGGTTAGGTATGGTGTTAAATGACGAGACCAAAAAATAAGAGAATGCTGTTTGAATTTAGTTAAAACGATATTTAGATAAATCGCGATGGCCGATGGGGGGGGGGGTATACTATATAATATATAATATAGTATACTATATAATAATATTACAAAATATATTATTATACACATTATATATTTCAACTGAACCGATGTGTATAATAATTGCTTTTAATTACGCTGGCAGTCTCGACAATGGGAAACTTTTAATTGGCACGTTTCCAAACGAAAGTGACGACGGCGAATCGCGCGTGTACAAATTGATTTATGCGAGCACTCGTTATTCTCATGCTACGGACCTGTCGCAGCAGCAGCAGCAGTATACTATATTATAGCTATTTTGACATCGAAATCGTCTCCGAAAAACCGTACGGTATTTATACTCGCGTAGTGGTGTCCGTTTGTGAATCGCATAATATATTATCATGTGCGTATAAATATAATTTTGTCGCCTAAGTGATTTCCGTATAGTCCCGAAAGACGCGTATAGGACAAAATAAATAAAATGAGATACTTTCGAAAGGGAGGGGAAGGGGAAACAAAAAATACGAAACCGCACACGCCAGCTCTTCGTCCGACTGTATCGGGTTCATAAATTGTCTAATTGGACAACGGCGATGCATTATGGAACAATACCGTGATGTACACGTCGGATGCGCATTTTAATTGGCCGACATCTGCTCAGCGCTTGGGCTGTTTTTTGCCTGCGTTCGCATGTGTGGAAGGGGGGGGAGGCGAAGGGTGGCCGATGGACCTCTCACAGCGTCGTTCGTTCAAAATAGGCATACGACTTTTTTTTTCTTTTTTTTTAATTCCCAGTTCTCGAACCCGACAAACGGGAAAAACTTCGTCATCATCGCCGCTATGTAGGTACCTCTATAATATATTATTATCTAATACATAATGATTTTTTTTGTAATATTCTACTTTTTTTGAAGGTATAGCTCGAAAAGGGTTGGGAATTTGAAAAAAACATAAAATATAAAAGTTTTAGATATTTTCATGAGCTTTAATTTGTTATAAAAAAATTTCCTTCCGATTCACCGTTTTCGAGTATAAGCAGAAAACCCAAAATGCGTATCTTTACTCCCCTCCCCCCTCCGGCTCTCCACCTAAGTGTCAGGACTTTTTGTATGTTAACACCCTAAGCCCCCTGAACAAGTTTCTGAAGTAATCGCTTAGTTACCTGCTCACGCACTCCACACCTCATTCCTTGACTGGACTAACTGTTGTAACACTCGCACGAAAAAATATATCGTCCGATCCTCGATTCCCTGCGAACGTCATTAAATCTATATAATAGCCAGTGTGCAGTCTGCTCTCGATATGTGTATATTAAATACGAGTTCAAAACGATACTCACTTGCAGTCTGCGTGCGAGGACACTTGCCAGAAGCGACGGATGTGATATATGTGTGTGGTGTTTAGTGTTACCGCCCCGCCCGGACGACTAATTTTACAGTCTGTATAATGTGTGCTTATAATACGCGCCCGGTGTGAGTATAGATTGGTCAGGGGTGGTGGTGGTGGAGGTGTCGTCGTTGTGGGGTGACTGGAAGGGTGGTCCGCGCAGCCCCGCATGTCACGATGATCTCGCTTCTGCTGCACGACGTTATATTATGACATTGTTTACAATATATTATTTAAATAGGCGTGTTTAGTAATTTTTTTTTAATTTAAATTTATATTTCTTTTTAATACAATGTATTATAGGCTTCCAAGGAATACGGGATACCCGCATAACAATACAACAATATACGTGTTTACAATTATATTATTACCAAGCGGTTTTTATTCACCTGTCCGGCAGCTAGTATATGGCAGAGTGATAGCCGAGAAAGGGTATAAAATGTGTAATCATTATTATTACTGCAAACGATATGAAATCCTATAGCTAATTGACTATATTATTTTACATTAGTATTGCATTGACGGTGTCTTGAAGGTATATATTATTATCCCAATACATTTATCAATTTTCAGGTGGCAAATAAAAAACTGTGTAAAAAGATCAATTGTTCAGTTATATCTTTTAACATTTATGACACTTTAAATTTGAGGCATCGTCAAATTATATAATTATTATCTACTCTTAGGTATAAAATATTCAAAAAAATTTAACCGACCGCCTCCTTATTATTTTAATTTAAAAAGTCGTAATTGTGGTGTAGACCGTTTTAACAATTTAACAATTAGCAGTATTTACTATACCAATGTAGTTAGTTTTATGCGTTGAAAGGGGGGGCGCCTGAAGTAAAATATTTTTCCTTGCAAAATTATACGGCCTGCGGAGTACTTACTTATATATTATTATAACCAGCAGCAGCAGCAGCTGTATATACCTTCGGACGATGTATAAATGCGGTCTGAAAAGGGATGCGGCGAGGGAATATTGCGAACGGCTTCAATTAATTCAATCCCCTCCCCTCCGAGCAAGTTGTTTCATATATTATTATTATAATGCCGCGTGTAGCTCCCTTGCCGCCGCCGCCACCGCCGCACTTTCCGCCGAAGCCTTCTTTGCCCTTCACTGCCGCCGCCGCCGTCGGGTAACGACACTGCTTTTAAACTAGCTCCATCTCCGGCCAATTAATTAATTAATTAAACAACGTTTGCCACCGCTGGCAGTCGCGATTGACTCCCGTAAACCATTATCGTATTATAATAATAATATGCTGCTGCAGTGGCGTATAAAATATATTTTGTATTTATAAATATATAGGTAGGTAGGTGGATTAAGTATTCGGTGTACTTAAGTCGATAGGTGCTAAATATAAAAAAAAGATTTACTTTTATCGGGTTAAATGTTTTATTTCGTGCTCCGCAGTGGACGAATTTTGTTTGGAATTTCGCTGTTGGGCTTTTGCATCGGTTTTTACTATTGTAATTTTTTTTTTTTAAATCTCACTGAATAATATATTATAATATTTGGATATCGCAAACATCAATCATCACTATTATCGATGTCATAAAATATAGATTCATTCATATTTGTTTCACAGACGAGTAGACTACATACATGCACACATCCGACCAAACTAAAAAACATTCTACACAACTACAGTCGTGAAATTGAGGTACCTTACACAATAGTTTTAGCACTTTTCGATGCGACCTTCTTCTAGTCGGTTACTTATAAATAGACATATTATATATATTTTCTCGTATCTATTGACACGACACTGTTGAATCGTTTTTAATATGTTCAAAATATTGTTTGTAACCTATGCAATACAATTAATCATTTATAGGTTAGTATACTCGAACAACCTCTCCTATATAGTGGAATTGGTGATTTTTTTTCGCCATCAAAATTCGGTCGATCAATGTCATATCTCGGAATGCCGTCTATATATCCATCTATATGGTCCAACCGTTTTTTTGACATACCCTGCAGTGTACGGCTAAAAAATAAACACGATTCGGGATGATTCATCACTCTTTCACACTACCTTTTGACTTCCGGTCACGAGTGAATTTTTTCTCATATAGTTTTTGGGCAACGTTTAAATATTAGTTCTGCAAAATAATACTGTCGGTGGTAAAAAATAATAATATATCACTAGTAATATTGCAAAATATATTGATCGTAAAACCACTTAACCTCACACATGTGTCAAGTTCAATTTTTGTTTTATTTGAACTTCATGATTGTATTTCTTTGACAACGTATAGTTTAACTATTTTCTAAATTGCTGAATTAATTACTTAGTTTTAAACCTATGTATAATATTACATATTATTAAAAATATATTTTAAAAATGGTTCCTGAGAATTTGAAATTTGAATAATGTATGAACTTATGAGTGCATAGTGCATGAATGTGTGTGTATTGTGTGATTAATATCTATTCTATACTTTTTCGTAAGTCTTTATAGAATTTAATAAAAACTATGTTTGTATAAGTACCTAATTGAATATTTAGTAACATGCTTATTCGATTTCACCGAATCCTTATAAAAATATTTATGCGTTTATAACAGTTTATTAACAAAAATAACACTTGTTCGTTGTTTTGCGTACCATATAATATTATTTGTTTGATTTAATTATCAGTTTTAAAGAAGCATTCTTCGATTTGATGAGTAAACATTACTTAATACCGTCGTGCATTAATCACTGAAGTCTTTATAAAACTGTTTCTTTTTGCTCTATTTAATAATAATTAAAATAATTTTAAAGAATTATGCTATAAATTATTTTACGTCTGTAACAAGCTTGATTTAAATGTCTAGATTATCAAGCAGTACTCGACGAAATATCCATTCGTTTTAGTTTCAGATTGTCATATTATAATACACAGATGATGCAATTATAAAGTACATATTTTTTTCACACTTTTGGCAAACAATAATACTATATTTCATTATATTCATTAGTCATTTTATAGTTATTAACAACAGAAAAGTATTTAGAGAAAAAAAGGCTATTACCGAAACAATTTCAGACCATGGAATATCTGACCTCAATAAATTGTTCTCTATATTGTTGTGAATGAACGCCAACACTATCGGATTGTATTAATGTTATATTTGTATACGTATACTAGGAAGCTATAATAGACATTGAATATTAAAAACATTTTAGATGATGTATTAAAAATATGTTTTAAAAAAGTAACTAATTTAAAAATTTATAACGATATGAAAAGTAAAAAATATTTAATTTTATTAAATCCTTGCACCCCTACTTGGTGGTACTCTGTGGTATGATGAAAATTTCAAGTCCCTAGCTATCATATTTTTGACAGTACCTACGCTTTGATTAGTCAGGAAACTACACTCATAATATTTATTCAGATAATATTATAATATAGGCTCACCTATACGTAGAAATAATATACGACGAGTCGTTTCGATCGCCCTCTGCAGAAGATAACTCGCGTATACCTATAAAAGCGTATATTTATCTCTTAAAATTAAACCAATATTGACACGCGGATCGCGTATTTATAGTTTTTGAGAAATCCGCGTCTGTTTGCAGAAAATTATGACTAATAGCAGCAGCGCAGCTTACTCGCAGTTAATACTTCCTTGCAAAACTTCAGTATGCTTGAATAGTAAGTTTAGGACATCACCTGTATCCCTGCGTTAGGTTTTTTACGATATCTTGATTTATAATATGCAATTTATAAGCATTATTAAATTGTAATATTTTACACGCTCGTAAGTTATGAGTTAAGAGTCAACTTACATACAAATTAAAATATCATAAAATTATTAATAATCATAAAACCTGACGCGGTGACGTTCGTAAAGTTCTTAACTCAAAGTTTAACAATAGATGAATTCACTCTAATACTAAACGTCCTGAACGTAAATTTGGTATGTTTCGCGTGGAGCAAAGAGAGAGAGAGAGAGAGTGAGAGAGAGGGAGCAAAAAGTGTGCCGACATCCTCTTAAGGTATATTATTATCATAATACCTAGTTCAGGTACAATACTATAATATACTGTTCATCGTGTGTTCAGCGATTTTATTGAATTCCGTTTTCGTATAATATATATCGACAAACAAACACTCGTCGACCGTCGTCAATAACTATATAACTATAATATAGGTATGTACTTTGCAAACAATGTTTATCAATTATTGCACGCTCGCCATTTGTCGATTATAAGTAGGGACCGTGCCGATGCATAATATGTATGTCACATATTATTATTATTGTGTTTACCTTTGATTTATGTATAATAAAATACATTATTTTTCGAGAAAATCACATAATATACGCTTGGTTTCCTTTTCCGACTAATTATTATCACGATTTTCGAAACCGCGGTGCGTGCGGTAATCGTTTACTGTTTTCGTTTGCCACAATAATTTATACATAAATAACGTATAAAACCTGGCACAAATCTGTCTCGTCGGAGGCAATAAACGCATATAATATTATATGTATAAATCGTCGTATGCGGTGATGGCGGCGATACGACAAATTGCGACATGGAAAAAAAAAAACGTCAATTCGACGATTTATCACTCCGTCATAATAGTATCATATATACGCGCGCCCGGCTTAAACGTTCACTCTCCCCTTCCGTCGCTGCGAATATATATATTATACGAAATGTATAGTACATAGGTACACACGTATACGCCACTTATCCCTCTCCACCGCCCCTTATATGACGCGTGTATGTACAACACACACTACAAAACAGTCGTTATGATCAATCGGCGGAAAAAAAACTTTGTAAAATCCACGTTCTACTGCAGCAGTCGTACGTATATCGTGGTGCAGGTACGCTTATTTGTGCGAATGTAATATTATTATAAAGCGGTATATAATATTAATCTATAGCGGTATATAATATATGGTATACTGGTGCAGCAGTAAGGGGTGAGAAGGAGAGGAAGTGAGAGGGGGTGAGTGCGAGTGGAAGAGGTCGTCGAGGGAGAGAGTAGAGAATGATCTTATGTGTGTATAGGTATCAAAAAAAACTGTCGGCAAAGGAAAAAGAATAAAGAAATCGTTTTTAAAAGAATCGATTATTTTTTGTTTGTTCTCTCTCATACACGCACACACACACACACACTCACCGACAACTCCGAACTCTCTGCGTTTCTCGCTTTCGGCGTGTCGTCATAAACCCAGTTCGAATGGTCGACTCGCCCGCGGCCCCCTAAACCCTTTTTTTATATTTGCCCGTACCTACATAATATTATATATACGAACTTACAACCAATTAACACCTACCATCGATGTAAACGCAACGACTACAACGGTTTTTTTCTTCTCTGAGTTCTGGACGATTATATAGTATTTATGCGATATTATACAGGGCGATCACCCTCGTTTTTTAATTTAATAATGAATTTATTCAATTTATGATTTTTGGAAATTTTAAATAATATTACTTACAATAAATACTATTTCGTCGATACTCGTCAATTAATATAGTGTTATAAAATAAACTCTAATAATGTTAGTAATTATACTACCTAATGTATACTAACAACGTTGTAGTAAATATTTTGCACTAGAACTTTAAATCGTATATTATACATAATTTAATAATAATAATAATAATATAGTGAAAACAAGTGAAACAGTTTGTGTACCTTCAATCAAACCGAACTTTTTTAAATCGCAAAGGTTAACATGTATAAAATTATATAATAATAATAATAATCATCCCGCGGTCGACGTTTGCAGTCCTTTATTATAATCAGTTCGCACTTCGCGAGGTCGAGCACTTGATATTATCACATATCATATTATTATATTCAGCACTAATTTTTATTTAAGAAAAAATTTTATTGTAATAACACCTGCAGCTATACCTTAAAATATTATAATATATACAGAGATAGCCGTTGTATTATTTAATTAAAATTAAAACTATAGCGTTTTTAAAATTGATATATACCTATAATATAATAGTTGCACGTACTTATTATAGCAGATGATATCATACAGTTTTATATAACTTCCTACCTATATGTACGTAGAATAAACGCAACGTCATCATCTTCGTACATAATAATGTACAACCAATAACGTCGAACAGTTCGAATCGAATAACGTTATTGTTTTTCGCGATAAGTATACTTATCAACAAGTAATAACCTATACGTACAAAAATATGTTCGGACAATACGATTTGTAGGCATATTGTAATCACATTTCATTTCGACTTTCATCTGAATAGAAATTATTTCTTATTCTATATAAAAATAGAAAAACTCGATGATTAACTTCTGGTTTTGTTGTCTCGTAATATCCATGTATTTAACTTTTTAACCTACGACGTTACATTAAAAAACGAAGGGGTCAACTATAGTTGTCGTCGACGTGCCCTAAAAATTTAAAAATTCTAGTCCTAAAATGTATGCAGATTACTACGACATGCGGTGAGATTAAAAACAATACTTGAAATTTACACGGACCGTAATCGTAAAACATCCTTTTCGACATTGCACTATAGTCGACCAAGACCATCACCACCAATGATATTATACATATCGCGTTAAATTAATTATTAACGTGTCTGGTTTTTGTAAATATTGGGCCGATCAAACAATCTGATGACGATAAATCATTTTCACGTCGTGTATTTTATATATTGTAATATTATTACTGTAGAAAACCAACAAAAGTTTCGTACTATACGTTTCGTTATTATACGCCGGGTATAATATTGTCGAGTACACAGAAAAGGTTTGAGAAAATAAACGCACTACGATCGTCGTCGCCTCGTAATGGATGCTATTTAATAATATAATAATAATATGTGTGTACAGCTAACAGAATTAGCAGCGGTGGAATGGGTGGTGGGTATTATAATTATCGTCGGACGGGTCGATTTATAGAAAATTAACGTACATTGAACACGTAAATCGTATTTATTTTTTTCCTCCCGTCCTGTATGACATGCGCACCACAGGTTTTCTCTAATTAAACTGCACCCTCGTGTGTGTATGTATAAAGCGTTATAGGTAACTGTTCACCATCTGCTTACACTCAAGTCAAGTGCAGGTCTTTAATTAATACAAGGCCATATACCTAAAACTTTTTTTAAATAATACTATTATAATATAACACACGCACGCGGAAACGAATCGCTTCTTCTCAGCACATAATAATATTATTTGATATAATAAAATATATTATAATAACTACGACAATGATAATGGGTCGTCGTCGTGCGGTGTCGTCGGTGCGAGTGCAATATAATAACGTAATAGTGTCAACAATGGGGTCCCATTAAAAACGTCGGCGGCGGCGTCTATCCGTCCTTCGCTTCGCGTCCTCTCGCACCCTCGTCCGCCGCGGACACGATTTTCCCGTAACATATAAGTATGAGTGTGTGTGTGTGTGTGTGTGTGTGTGTGTGTGTGTGTGTGTGTGTGTGTGTGTGTGTGTAATTCATTAAGGGCTGAATCGTATATATATATATATATATATGTACAAAATGTGCGGCTGTCAAAAAACTGTCAGGCCTCTGGAGTCCGGGCGAGAACAGAGACAGCAGAGAGCCACCCCGGGCTAACGATTTCCTCGGGGAAACGGACGACGCAAGCCAACCCCTAGCCAGTCGAGTTCCGTGGCGCGTAAAAATAAAAACGAAATACAAAAAAAATAAGAGGGCGTTTCGTAACCCTTACGACGACTATAATACCATAATATACTAAAATATATATATCTATGTATACGCGTGTACACGACCTTATACGAATAATCGACCACGTCAAATTCGTGCGAGCGCACCCCCTGTGTACGTACATTATTTTGATGCGCACACTAATATAATATATACGATAACAACCATAATATATGTAAAGCAAAGCAAAATATGTGCTTTTCACGCGACATTGCTGCGCTCTTGTCTCGTCGCTGTAGGTTTATTATAATATATATTTTTTTAAAACAAAAATATCTACCACCATTAAGCACAGTCCTGTTGTGGTGGTGGTAGAGATTTATTATATAACATATTATGAACAATTTAATTATAAATAAGAAAAGCGGACAAGAATTTAATAATCGATACATACAATTATAATATTTATAAATTATAATTAATATTAAACTACAACAGTTAAATATAAATATATAATTCCTTATTATTTTATTCAAGTACTGAAAATAGGTACTAAATAGTTAATAGGTACTTATATATTATAATATAATATATGAATGAAACATGGTATTTGTATTTATTTTCCGTTAATCGACGTCGGACTACTACAGACGAACGTTGTTCACCCTAATTATTATTGCTGTTACTATTTTAAGCCGACTCGACTCTGCTTATATTATTATTATTATTGTTATCGATTTGTTCGTCGTGCACTGCAGCGGCGGCGATGGAGAAAGTCAGACGGATCCAGTTTATCCGGGTCCTCCCGTGTACCTATATAATATTGTAAAATGTCACACTCGTTGTTATTATGGCTAGTGTTACGACTTTTTAATACAGGGTGTTACACCGCGTTTGTTCTCGTCGAGACGTTTTGAATATTTCAGAAAATTGTTACCATAATAATTGCATTGTAATAATTTTTGGACTAGTTAGATTTGTTGATCGAATAAAATGCGAAAAGTTATCAGTGAACCTATGATTTGGCAGATAGAAAAAAGTTTTTAATAGTCGAATTACTGATTTCCATTAAGTGGCTACATGCTTGTTGGAGGGTGGGGGTGTACGAGGAAGAACATGACTTGAGACACCCTGTATATTATCTGGTCCCTACCCGGTCTCGTAGCAATTAATACATTATTGTTGGCCGTTTTATATGAGGATATAACCACAACCATGTATAAGTGCTTTATATTACGAGTAGAAATTCTCGCAGTGAGAGCGTATTAATAAAATATTGTCAACAACGCACTTGCATAGTTTTAAGTCTGTTTTTGTTTCGAGTAAAATTGTCGTTGTCTCTATAAAATACCAAAGGCAGAGAAATTCGCGTGCAATAGACCATGGACGGACACGTTAGTAAATTGAGTGAATTGATCGATCTAATATGTTTGTACTTTTGTAGACGCAACAAAGAGCACGCTATAATAATATTATTGTTTTGCAAAATGTATAATTATAGATAACGTGTATTTCGAATATCTAACCCCAACGAACCAATTTTTAACCAATTTTCATAATATTGTTCTAGACATCATTTATTATATTATTATTATGATAGGCAGTACTTGGTAAATATTAATTCGGTGACATTGATTTACCACAGTTTATAAAACCCAATTTGCACTGTTTTAAATAATTATTAGTTTATTTAAAAAATCATTTAAAGAAAAAGATAGTATTGACAATTTTGTTTGATTTTTGGAAGGGATGGAGGGATAATCCTCTTGCGTCCCCGGATTATTATTTGATGGACTTTCCTGCCCCCTCTATAATATAGCCAATAGGTGTCGATTGTCGACCAAACAGTGCAGCTGTGCGTTTTCACAGGTTTTCAATTTTTTTCTTCTCCACACTTCGCGTGCCGTCGATTACCGTATTTGATATAATATTGTACCTATGTGTAACATGTTGTCGCTTACAAATTGCCGGTGTTATTCGACCTCCCCGCTTTGATATAGTAATTTTATTCAATAATAAAACATCACAGGTACGTACTCTACAGTCGTGTTATTTATATATAAACTGTAATATTATGAATTTAATACTTGTGCCGTTCTCGCCACGTGGACCTACAGCACATTGTAATATCATCGTCGCGAGCGGTATAACGACCATATAAATTTCGACATGTATACCGCGTATGCAATATATGCATGGAATAATAATAATAATTATTATTGTTACAACGCAATATTGAAACGGTATATAGTGACCAGAAGTGGTCGTTGTTCACATTCCGACGATAATATTCCACCTATTAGGTGGTTGTGCGTACGGTTGCAATAACGTTTCGTCAAATTAATTGTTTTGGTATGCGCTCATAGCATAATAATTATAGTTATTTGCAATCGGCTAATATACACCTATATAATATTATTATAATGTACCTAAATATACAATATAATGTGTTCACTGCAAAATTATATTTTTTTTCGTTTTTCATGGTTTTCAGCTTTTCGATAGTAAAATGATATAGTTAGTATATACTGTCATGACTTATAAGTTATAACTTATAAATTATAATAGAGCTCGAACTTTGTTACTTCAGCATGTCGTTCATAATACGAAATTGGAAGTATATTATAATATTGTATTTTGATTTTTAAACGCATATCCTTATGGTTTTTCATACATTAAATGGCTCGAGACTTATATTTCTCACGGCACAAGACGAATACGCAGATAATAATTATTATTGTCGGAGATTTAATACTTAACAATAATAAAGTGTTAAACTTGATTCGATAAACTTTTGATCCTACTTCTAAACGGGCATGCATTATCGCATAATACTCTGTTTTTTCGACCCTATTAAAATATAATATAGTATTTCACTAAAAATAAGTATTAGTATAATAATAATATGTATGTTGTATATTATTATGTTTTATTTATCGTTTTTATCTTTTCGTAATTGATAACTGTTTTAATTTTTTACGAAACTATGTGTATAATGTTACACTTTCACGCCTCACGTTTGTGCGATGATATATCATTTTTATCATGCGGTCGCGTTATATACTATATATTATATTCCGAACACATATAACATATTATTATATATAGTATATACCATATTGTCCATATTATACCTGTATGATGATTATTAGATGTTATATTATGGATATGCCAGTAAATATTTTATTGTTTGTTTTATCGAAAATAAATCGTTATGATTTTCTTTGTGTAAAACGAAACCGAAATCACATGGTAAAAAACAAAAGTTGTACGATAATAATATCCTCAATACCACGACCGGGCCCTGTGATATATCATAATTATTTACTTTAAATGCTTTGTAGATTGCCTGTAGTCGTTATTCGTTTTTGTTGCATAAAATTAATACTTGGACTAATTCAACGAATATTGACATACCTGTAATAATACTACAGGTACCTACTACCTATAATAAATTCTATGCAGTAATGAGTGTGCTTTGAAGTTTGAGTAATAAAAGTAATAATAATAGTATCTATTAAAGCGGCGGCGCCCTATAGTTGTCGAAGCGATGAATAATAATAAAGAGTGGTAAAAAAACGACTTTGGTTGAAATAAAAAAAACAACAAAACCGACACGTCATCCATTATTTCAGTTATTTGTTATCGATCGATAACATTATTGTATTATATTATTTACTTCGCGTGTTGTACATTATATTATAATAATATACAAATTTTAGAAAACCCCACACTCGGGTAGTTTTTTGAAGTTACGAAAACCGACGTTTCAAAATAGATTCGTGAAATATGTATAAGCTTTGCAGCAGTGGACGTCTTGTCGTGAAGCAGGCCTGATTAGACGGTGCGAAAAAAAAGAGTCACATTTCGCTATTGTTTCCACCATAAGAATAATAATAATAACAATATTATAGTAAATATTTATATGCGATATATATTATAATAATATAACAGTCGCGTTGTGTATTTATTTTTATTTCACTCTCGTTTCACCGCGTGGTCGTGATGTGATAATAATATTATTATACACATTTATTATACACGTCGACGTTAATAATATCATCTGCGGCTGTTTGAATTCGTCATCGCAGGTGTAATATATTATTATATGATAAAAAGTTCTAAACAGTTTTTTCTGTCTAATTAAAAAAAAAAAAAATAAAAAAACTTGCCGACTTAATATTATCGCCGCCCCACGGGAGTTGAACATTTATATACGACGTCGACTACGACGGAATATCATTTTTCGGCCCCTCGTGTAGGTATATATACGGAGTGATTCCCGGTCCGTTCTACGCTTATTTTTAGTCAACTTTTGTGATTTCGAAAAATATTATCTCGTACACACGCAGTTAAAGTAACGCGAGCTGACGGATAGTAATTTGTGTGATAATATTATTTATTGCCATTTCTTCGTTTGACTCGGCTCGTTTAAACCTACTTATTTATTAAAGGCAATGAAAAACTATACTATTTGTTCAATCTTTGGACGTTTTTTTAAAACGCATATTATTCCTCTCCGTCCGGTCATCAAAAATGTTTGTAAACGCATCGATAACAGTTTGATATAAGGTAATATTGACTCTCCTGATTTGCTTTCCTTAATTTGTTTTAGAGTTCCTCAATGTCATTCCCGATCTGTTGCTCCTTTTTATGTTCCTTTCGCCTTCACTAATTATCTCAAAAATGAACCTATTGGTCGTCAAATGCCAACGTTGACCCTTCGTGTCTTCTATACCTATAAATTACTGTCTATATAGCTATTAATTTTAATATTATATCATAAAACATAAAATGTACAATTAATGTGTATTTATGTATATTGTATATTATATTATGCTCAAATGGTTTATTCCGTATATTTAATACAAATAAACTAAAAATAACCGCTAAACGGCCATAAGTGCATACGACAAAAATCTACTTGGAAAATTAGTGCCTCAAGGCTCAAATATAGTCTTCTGTCAAATGGATCACTCCGTATATAATATTATGTACGATATACGCGTTCTACTGAAAACACGTGTGCGTTTGATTGCGCATTTTTTCCCTCGAACCTACCCACCACCGCCACCACCACACCCCATTACACCATCAACAACTCGTTCCCGCACACCGACTGCTCCGAATGTTAAAACGCTGAATGTAAAGTGGATGTTTTATTTATTTATTATACCGTCGTACCACTCTCGATAAATCTGGCCGCCGCCGACGCATACGGCACGCCATTATAATATATTTATATTATGTTGTACACAACAATGTGCAGCGACGACGGCGACGACGAATATTATATTATTTATATTAAATAATTTTTCGCTTCCGATTTATATAATACACGAAACGCAGTGTATAGTAATATTATATTAAAATGGAAATGTCGCGACGTATATTTTTTTTTATTATTTTTCGTTGCGGCGACGAGGCGACGGCATATTATTATATTATTATTTTTATTATCATCATCTCCGATTGCGCGACTCTCGGCGTTCGGACATATTTTAATTATAAATAATTCGTTCATCCCCTTCGGCATGCCATCGTCGCACAATATCGCCCGACCGCCTCCGCCGCCGCTGGTTATTAATATTGACAACAATCCGGTGCTCTCCTCCGCTCTGCCGTTTATCGTATCGCTGCATTTTATAATCTATCTCTCTCCCTCGACGTCGTCTTTTTGCCAACACATAATATTTGAATATTTCTCGCAGTGATTCTGTCAAAACGTTCCGTTATCGTCCCTCGGCGCCCTCGGCTCCACCGACCCCACCGCGCACTCTAATATAATAAAACGCCGCCTCCTCCGATGCTCGTATATATTATAATGAGGAATTGCAAACACGTGTTATATCCGTATAATCGTTTACAGCAAGCCCAGACAGACTAGTTGCGCCCCAGACAACATAGGAGTGTCTGTAGTATATTTTTTTAGGGAGGCATAAACTTTGAATACCTACGCATATAAATGTATACATGAAACATAAATATTTAAGTTATTACCCACCATAGTGTAGCAGTATAACTACCGTGGTATATGGTAGTAGACCGTAATTCAAAATGATTGGTAATTAACTACTAATTCGTATATAATTTATTAAATATGTTATATAAATACAATACATTGTATATACGTAACGTATGCGGTGCTAAATGTTACATTGAATTACAATTACAAAATATTTTCGAAATATTGTCCTAATAACTAACGGCAGTTAATTAAAATGAAAATAATATGTAGCCTACACTATTAAATTTTAGCTTAAAAATAAATTTAGTTTAATACATTTTTACGGGCTCCCTATTTGTGTCTGAAATTAACATATGAATTTTGGACGTAATAGAAACCGACTAAAATAATATTATTACACTACCACATAATATTTGAGTCATTCAGAAGAATACTGATAAAATTACTGTTACAGTAATCTTTTGTATGCATCTCGTAAACCGTAGTACTAATGATTTTCGTGTACAATATTTTTTATTGATTTAGTTATATTTTATATTTTTATCTGATCGATTATATTTTTGTTTGTAATGTGGGACGCAACAATTTAATCGGTGGCCTATCCGTGTATCCTTTCTTTCTACATGGGGGGGGGGGTAGCGGCGCGACTCTGCGAAATAAACCGTCGAGATTGAACGATAAAAAAAACCAATTTTCGGGCATTCTTCGTTGCAGTGGTCATCTATCCGCATAATATACTATAATAATAATGACTTATTTAAGACGTCGTGACTGACCGGGTGCTTTTTTCCATGTACGAGTTTGTTTTGGATTTAATTCGGTTAACGTTTCGATATATTATTATTATTATATTATGTCGTTTCAAAAAAAAAACCACCGAGCGCATTCCGCAATAACGTGCTTAACATTTCATTGTTCCGAACAAATTACACTGCTGCAGCTACACACACACACACACACACAATCGTATTATAATATACACATATAATGGGCTGCAACGAACGCCGTGTTTACGAGTGAGTGGGGGGGGATGGGTTTTTATAACTTTTCAAACCGTTAAAGAGTTAAAACACGCGTTCATGCGACCCGTTTTATTTGTAATAAAAAAAACTGAACCAGTACCTACCTAATTTAATCGGTTTTATTTGTTTCCGTCGAAAAAAATCCTACCTACCTATTATATACGATACATACATATAATATTATATATTATAATATGTGTTGAGGTGCACTTATAAAATATACTTTCTACAAACGTAAAAAACGATTTTTAAAAACCGTGCTATAGGAATCGAAATCACCATAGGTTTGATTACAATAATTAATCACGCAATAATATAGTATGACGCTTTTTGTTTTTTATTATTTTCGTTAATTATTCGCGTCAAATACGTACGACGTATGTATGTACTCGATATACTCATATAAAGTATAGTACCTGTAATTGATCTGTGTAATATTTTTTAATTCTGACGTATTTGCGTTCCGCGAACAAAACCGTAATTACGATATAATACAATAGGTACGTTATATACTCGTATATATTATTTATATGTATCGAATATACGTAATATCGTGGGAATTTTCCCGAGTCGACGACTGTAATACGCTGCTCGGAGAGGGTTTCGTCGCGTTTTTATCCTAGCTGAAGTCGATATCGTCTCAATCGTTCGTCGTCAGCGTAACGACATTACGTGCTACAAGTCGCCGTGGTTATAATATATGTACAGAGTAGTATATAGACTTATACCTAGTCGTATATTATATTATTAT
The DNA here is from genome assembly GCA_949089665.1 of Macrosiphum euphorbiae. Classification (NCBI taxonomy): domain Eukaryota; kingdom Metazoa; phylum Arthropoda; class Insecta; order Hemiptera; family Aphididae; genus Macrosiphum; species Macrosiphum euphorbiae. Next base: position 115,572,820 of record CARXXK010000001.1, read on the forward strand.
AGTAGTTGGTGCCCGTGGGCCGATCATTAATTTGTCGTTCGGTCACATTATTATTATTATTATTATTGTTATTATCTCTGCGTCCTGTTTGACTGGTTACCAAGTTTGAACGGACGAGGCTATAATATATAATAAAATATAATAATATGATGTCGCGCGCGCGTTCGACTATCGCGATTAATAATATTCGCTTACAATATTCTCGACTAATAAATTGTATATAAATTGGTATAGAGACGCCGCCACTTTCTTTTTTCCAAGTGACGTATCGGTAGGTCCCGGTTTGCATCGGTGTCGTGTAGTACATGACGTATCAGCTAGGCTTTTTCACGAGAGTTTTACTCCTTCGTGGGATGTCGTATAGGTACTGCCTTATTATAGTGGCGTATTTACAATGTTTTGGTCAGTTATCGAAATATTTTAGTATAATATTTTTATTAAAACAACAATTCACTAAAACAAAAACAATAATTCAATACACCTACAAAAAGGAAGAGCAATTATAATATTATGTCATAGGTATATAGGGCGAGAAATGTTTTTTTGAGCGTATTTGTGTAGTCGTTGCCAAAAGGAAGAACTATATAGGGTGGCCGAGGGGTGTAGATACCTATATCACTATATGGTTGTACGATATTGAATAAAATATGCATCCGAGGGACATGTAAATGGCGTAAGTACATAACATAATATGCGGCGGGTGTAAATGTTTAAGTGTCGAATCGTGTCGGATGCGAAACGGCGGCTGATTATTGTTATTTTATCGGAGCAAATACGAAAGACAGGCTGTTATAGTGTTATGGATGACTGTAGTTGTATTTGTATAATATTATACATTATTGATTGTAAATAGTATACCTATCTTCTCACGTGTTACAAACGATTATGATTATTATTTTTTTTTTGTGGGTTTACACAACACAATGAACGATTGTAATCCTTTCCGAAAACGGTCATCGAAAAATCGAGTTTTCGCGTTCACTACTGTGTACAAATAATATGTATGTATATAATATATAAAGCGCATAAATAATACTGACAGACTAATTGCCGTGTAATGGTGTAGTTGTAACACAAATGTATAAAGCCTGCAAAAGTGCGATTTGTCAACTGTCATTGTTGTGTACCGACCGGCCTGGATGGAAAAAAATAAAAAGCAGAGGTACCTAAATTATAAATGTGTGCACTAAAAAATGTATTCTTTTGTTAATGTCCGCTACCTGCGATTTAAAAAAAACGAATTTTATATTTCTTTTTTCAAACACAATATGCATCATTTATTATGTCGTATAGGATAATAATAATATAATATACGCGCGATAAACTGTTAATATTTTGGATATAGTTTAATATTATTGGATGTATATAATATCACTAAAATATTATTATAAAATCAATGATTATAATTAATATAATAACGATTTGACCACTGCTGTAGAGAATCGCTTGTTCGTAACAATATTATTATATTATATTATAATATGTAACCGTCATTAGTGCGAGTACATAAGTATATTATGATAATAATAATATTAAGAATTAAGATGTTATTATAATGTATACATCGCGATGTTTTTACACGGCATAAATATATAAGGTATAGGTAGGTAATAATAATTGATCCTCTCTTCGATACAAAACGGTTTTCAGCTTAATTTACTGAGACTAAATGAAAATGGTGTAGCTACTTTTTTATTTTTTTATATCCAACGATAAAACGGTTTTATTCCCAAAAATGTACTGCAGTAAAATCGACTTTACTTTTACCGTTCATTATATTATTATTATAGAAATAAAATCGCGCGTTTTAATCGTTTATCAAATTAACGTCGCAGATCTATAATCTCGGATTACTTCGGACTAGTAGAACTATAAAATAAATGGTTACTAATAAGTAATGACTATATTATACGGAATATCGCTGTAATATGTTTATTATTTTTAACTGAAAATAACATTTAATTACATATTATTTGATTTAATCCTGAAAATTACATCATTTACACTATAACAGCTTAGAACTAATATTTATAATAACTTTATCCCGCCTTCTGCGTCAGCTCACGTTTAACACAAACCAACAATTCTAATAAAATTATTTTTTCAAAATAGAGATTATAATTTTAGAAGTATTGCGGAAATTAATAAAACTCTTATATTATAATATACCATACCAAATTTATATTTCCCCGAGTTCTCGGGTGCCGCCCCGTGTGCTAAGGGTATACATATTTATCATAATTGTGTCAATTGGTACGTCGATGTATAGTAATCAAATGCGTGGTCGAAGAGGTCGCCCGGTAGTGGGGAAGGGGGGTGGTCCTTAACTTAACCACGGGGACCTGAGGCGTACTTAATTTATATCGGAAAATTTGGGATAAACTGTTATTTTCAATTTAGGAAAAATCATCACCGCTATGCAGCGACGTAGTTTATATTAATACGCCACGGGGACTGCTGTCTACTTATTTTCTTGCGCTGTCGGGCGTCTATCATAACGAAAGATGATAACCGAGACGATATTATTTATTATTTTACGCCACTTCGCAGAGACGTGTGATGTAATCCTCGCCGTCGGGAAACTGTTGTAGTGGTCTGTCGATTTTATAGATTTCTCGTAGTCATCGGATCCGTATACTTAGTATTATTATACACAGTACGCCTCAAGTAAACGATTGTCCACCAAAATGTAAACACGATAAATAATAATATGATGACGGTCAACTCTGCCAAGTGTTACGTTTTAACAGATATGCAGGTAGGTATAGAGTATAGGTATAGGGTATAGAGTATAGGTGATAAATATAGTATAGGTATAGAGTACCTAATATATTATATTATTATCGACTGAAGTCTGAAATATTATAATATTAATACGTCGCGTTTGTCCCGTCGCCTCTAATACTGGTATTATATTATTATATTATAATCTTCATATTCTACAACGTAATAATAATAACAGAATATGTACGTGATAACAGCAATAATTATATTATTATTTATTATCAAGTTATTTCTTTAATTTAATGGAAGCAAAATATCATTATATACTTTTGTAAATATTTTGTCGATTGTGTATCAATATCTAAAATTTTTTTCAAAAATATTTGAAAAATCACCGTGGCTCGTCAAACTGATCACTCCGTGTACATACAATGGGTCCAGATCGACATCCGGCAAGCATTTCGTCCGAGTCCACTCGTACAATTTATATATATATATATAATGCACTAAAGTGCAGTGCTGCAGTTGCAGGCAGTGTTCGTCCTGCTGCATCGCACATTGCACCACAACGATGAGACGAATTACCTACCTATTATGTCGAAGAGCCCAGAGCGGCGTATATACGCATAGCACAGTCGTATAACATACGTATAGGGTTTTAAGAATATACGTTACGAAGGCGGTGTGGGTTCAATTTAGAGTCAAACACATATACATATATAATATATATATATATATATATATCTGCGGAAGGTGGAGAAGAGGCTGCACCGCACTGCATAATATATTATTATACACACACGCAGACGGCCGAATGGATCGTTGGAGCCCATGTCACCCTCGTTGAAACTATATATATACGTACATAATATATATATATATACATTATACATACACGTACAGGAGTGTACAGGACCCACGTGCAATAATATACGAGCCGCCGCTCCGGTTTGTTGTCCGCCGTGGCATTAAACAGACAAACTACAACTGCACCGCACTGCACACGGCCACTTTCCGCGATCCCTCGTTATTTGCTCCACCCCGACTAATATTATAATATATCTAAACGCTATAGAACGTACACAGAGTGGTTCGCGAAACTCGTATATTATAATTACTGTTTTATAATTGTCCGCTTTTGACCGTTCGTCCGCCACGCATTGGAGGAGGGCGCCGAGCACGAAGTTCACGAGGTGAACGGAAGTGTGCAGGATTTGACCGATTCTAAAAATCGAGTGGTAAATTAAATTGTACACGTGTATCGTTGGCGTTCCACAGAATTTTAGTATAATTTAATATGACCTAATATTAACTAAACATTAATTTGTTAGTGTGCTATCCAGAATGAATTATATTTATTTAGCGACACGCGTAATATTGTTTGACGTCGTCGTTTGTTTTTATTAAAGTCGGTGGGTGGTGGCCACATTTAGTGTGCAGGCCACGAAAGTCAAAAATACAATTAACGTTTTTATTAATGTTCTTTATTACATAAATAATTAATTATAGTGCGATAAATGATAGTATATTTACAAAAAGCAATTATACAATATATTATAAGCCTAATGTTTTGTGTACTAAACGATGTATAATAATATAGGAATTCGAGATTAAAAAATAATCGTTGACGTCTTAATATAGATACAATAAATCTACTCTCGTGGCACCTTCTGAGGGTGAAAAAATATTTAGTTAAAATTAGTATAAGAAATGTTAAACGCGTGTTAAACTTAAGTACATTTTATAACAACTCTTGTTTAATATAATGGGGAAAATGTTATGAATATTACGACTTTTCAATTGCATAGATTTTTAACATTACTTACTAATTTGTTCATCACTGAATTTGTCTTAATCGTTTATCAGTTGTAAATTGTAATATATGGGACGAAGTGAGTGATGCAATATATTATTGTAACATATCGCTAATATTTAAGGGTGGTAATATGCCCACGGAGGGTGCAAATATTTTAAAACGCAACAAATAAAACGCATTGTTTGCGTCTAGTGTCTGTCATAGGCGCAATTTGGGAGGGTCTATGTGGGCTTAGCCCCCTAGTTTTATTTAAGCCCCCCCTAAGTTTTTAAATATGTTTATTCTTAAATCCACCTAATAAAAAAATTATACGGGTCTGTATTGATTTTATAAAATTAGCCATTGATTTTATAAAATTAGCCCCCCCCCCATATCAGTTGTCCAAACTGCGCCTATGGTGTCTATATGTAAGTAATCCACAACCAAGTCTATTGCACTAGTGTGGTTCTTAAATTTGGTACATATGTAATCCCATATACCCGAAGATGTGCACCTCGAAGCCAATTTTTTTAAATCTTATAATTTAAATAGAGCCTTACCCAAGGATTTGTTTGTGGGTTTGAATTGTTGGTTACGTGGGGGAAGGAGCCTCTTTTATTTTTAATAAATATTTATGCGTTCCTCTTCTAGTTATATCCTAATCAATATGTCGTTTAAAATTCATTCAGGTAGATTCAGGTACATTTTTTTTTACACTTTTTCACTTCCTCCTTCTAATTTGTTCTCAGTTCAAGCACCGTGTTGCCATTGGTAAATAAAACAGTCGTTATAATATCGTAAATAATTTGTATTTTATATTTGCGAACAGTCCTCCAAATAACCGTGTTAAAAATATGGCGTGTATAGTTCAAAATCAACGGATAGTTTAAGACGTTGCAAATCTATTGGCATTATACAATCTCAATTCGTCACGTTGTGCACAGGATCAGCTTGCAGCAGCAGTGTACTGCAAATACGCAATAATATAATGTTTGAACAGACGTTTCCCCGTAAAATTTACGTTACGCCCATAACGACCCTCCGCGTCCCGGACAGTCGTCATATCGCCGACGACCGAAACGGGAAGCGCCCTGTATGATGCACAATAATGACCACTGCAGTCGCAGCGTTCGCGGTGTATATACATCGGACGAGCGGTGTAAATACACGTTTACCCAAAACGGGGTCCGAGGACGACCGACGACGTCCGTTTTCTCCGAACGGCACGGGCGGTGGTCGTCGCCCGGCAATTTCCATTCGGGTCGCGTGTGCCGCTGCTGTGACGGTTGCGCGCCTTTTACGGGCCCGGTCGTGTCCGGCCGGCGCGTTAATTGGTTTACCGAGAAAACGATCTCCGCGCTCGCGTATTTTAAGCCGACTGCTCACACGTAACGACTCGTCGTCGGGGCGAGTGCCGGCCGGCATACTGAACAGCGGTTTGAATTTCGATCGTTCTATACCTTATATACCTATACGCATCTGGTTCCGACCAGCCTTACGGCATGCATGACGCTGTTTTTGACGAATCAATGGGACGGGCTCGCCAATCGGAGGTCCGATTCTCGCAGTATAATTAATATTATATGTATATATACACACACACACATATAATCGTTATTTGGCATTGACCTGGACAATATATTATAATCGCAGGGATAAGTATTTCACGGGAAAACGCTGATCCCCTTAACGATGTCTCGGAGAGCGACAATATTTCCAAAGAATTTCATTGTTCAGGAATGGTACGAATAGTATTTTCTTGCAACGATATTTAAATGCGAATCATAAAATCCTTGATTGGGGGGGGGGAGGGGGTTATAAATCGGGAAAATATTTAAAGGAATATTTGGGATTGTTCCCTGCGTACGGATAATTATTTCCACAAAATTATATAATTTGGTGTTATATACTATTGTACTGTATAAGACGTATACCGCATTCCTAAATTATATCATTCTTTAGAAAAATTTTTCTTCTTTGAGATATATTATGTAATTTCAGACAAATATTTTCCCAAAAATACTGTTCCCTGCAGTAATAATTATGCTCCTGGTTTATGTGTAACCCCATTTTAACGATGAAAAACGCAAGTCCCGCCGACGAGACATTTTTCCCCCTTCGAGATGTTATATATTATAACTAAATATTTTCCACCTTCGTGTATGTTGTTTGTAATATGAATAATTATTTCCAAATCGGACAACTTGTCGTGCCAAATATTCCGAAAGGACAAAATATGTGAAATGTTGGTTTGTGTGTGAATATTGTAATAACGTGTCAAGTCTTTCGTGTGGCGGAACTGATGATGTATATGTATTCTATCGATTTTTGGGGTTTCCAGAGATTGATTTATACTTGCGGCGTATAATAATCCAGTGAAAACGCGATTCCCCTTGCCCGACTGGCATAATACAATATGCATGGCTGGTATTTCGTGTACATATTATAAATTAATTTTGCATTCTGTCGAATATTATGCTGTAATAATAATAATAGGTACTTATATAATATACTAATTGATTTGTCATGATACGTTAAAAAAAACTACTGAAAATATAATATTATACTATAATCGATCGGTGCGTAAACGTTTGATATTTGACGACCGAATTAACCTCGTATAAAAAATAATATAATTATTGTTATAAGCTAAAGCTATACGTATATTTTATATTCACATATATTATATATGTCTATTCGTCGGAACAATGGCTCATTGTTGAAAATATGTACGACGAACGGTGGTGTGCAGTTGTGAATAATTAATGTGTCGACGATTAAAATTAAAAACTGTTTAAAAATAGCTTATTGTCCGCCGGCGAATAAAGGTGAACGACTACAATAATAATATTGTTAATATTGGACTTCCTTTCCGATAAAATAATACAATATACTATATACTATACTATACTAATATGTACTTTTTATAATAATAATATAATGACGATAATAATAATAATAAATAATAATTAATGGACACGAAGATGGTATTTATTTATTTTTTCTATGAACCCAGAGCTACAATATTATGATATACCTCCCTACCTATCGGTATAATATTATATTATATCGTTTAGTCTATCTGCATATTAATTTATACATTTTATAATGTACACGCTCGAAGCTCACTGCATGGCTTTATGCACCTATACGCAGTTAAAACTGCACGTCCTGTAAAAGGTTATAATATCGTGTGGGGTTGTTCGAGAGGGATGTTTATAAGAGATTACCTATCATATATACTTTCAAAGGCGTATTACGGCTATACAGTGTTACATAATATATAATATAACCTATATCATAACGCTGTGCGTATTTCGAATAATTTGTCTCCGTTGGGTTTACATCGATTACGTTATATATATAATATATTATATAAAGTCAGTCGCTTTTGAGGGTGGCGGCGGTGACGGCGTGTGTGTGTGTGTGCGTGTGTGTAGAACGGTATAACTACCACGGTATGTACCTATAATAATATAATACGAATAAACGTAATTTATGCGTTCGTACATATATATGTATATATATATAGGGCGGTTGAATTCTGCAAAGTCGACGCCGATTGAGCGAGATCTCTCCTGCACTGTGTATAATATACCTACCCCTAACGCGTATATGAAATCCGACTCGCACCCGAGGGTTATTACTTACAACGCTACCCCCACACGCGCGGATTATATCGACAAACGATTGTGCGTAAAAACACCGACTACATTAATTATTACAAAGAGGCATTGCGCCACGGCAGTTGGTATATAGATAAAATAATAATATAAGCGAGTGTTTGAATATTTGAGTATTCCCGTTTCTCGTTAAGTCGTGTTTTCAAAGACGGTTTACCGCAAGACGAATATTTTCGATCGGACGAACAAAACGAATATCATCCAACGCGTACTATAGGTATGCTGCATAGTGCAGACATACAGACCGCCGAACAAACGTGCACATGTTAACATGATAAGGCCGAAGAAATGCCATAAAGTATATACATACTAGATGGGGCAAGGGGTTTCTAAAATCCCTAGACTCAAAATTAGGGCACCCAAAAATCCTATACCTAGCCATAACTTTGCATTATTTACATTGATACTAGTTATTGAGTTTTTTTACTGATGAAATTTATTAGTTTAACATAATATTATGTTTTAAAATATTGTAGATTCGCCTGGTAATAAATATGTAATATTAATATTACTACAATTAATATTGTCATTTATGAATGACATACTAGACTTGGGCCTTGGGGAATACCACATTCAAAAAAAGGATTTTCCTCGCGTGCATAAATTACTTCAAATTGCTATCATAATAATTCCAGTAAGTTTTGGAACACGCGATCGCAGTTTTTCAAGCATGTGACGAATCAAAAAATCGGGCAAGTATGTACAAGAATGGTTCAATGATACTCTGTATGATAGAATGCCAATGCGGTAAAAAAACAAAGACAAATAGTTCGGAAATAATATATTATACCGAAACCTAAATTATTCGTCTGTTTTTAATTTTTGTTGTCTTGTTGATATTTAATTATAATATATTGTATTATTTTATATTATTTATATAATATTATAATAGTACGTGTCATAACAGCGTACTTTGAAATATTTAAGCTAGCAGCTTATTTATTTATTGAATACAGTTTCCAGCTATACAAAAATTATATTACACAAAAAAAGACATTTATTGAATCATTTAAAGAAATAACTTTATAAATCAAATTAATATAATTTGTATAATAAAAATCGATAATCTACAGTTTATCCTATTATTTATATTATCATTTACTTTATTTACAATTAAGTTACCATAGTACCGATAACAATATAGTTGCTTAAAACTATTGTGATCGTAAAATCCTGGAGGATACATTTTACATTTAACACAGAAATTACTTATAAATACTAAACACATAATATTATGCTCTCGATTGTGCAAAAGTTGTTTAGGAATAAGCCTTCGACGACTGAGGTCATTGGCTCTGTAAGGTTGGTAGGGTTGGGACGGTTGGTACGGTCGGTTAGGAACACGTGTATGCGTGTGGCAAGGTTTTTGCGCACTATGCGAACCCGGGTGATCACCCATCCGAGAACTATTGGCAACGGTAGTTGCTTACTCTCAATCCCGTCGTGTGATTGATTTCATACACTGCGCCTCTCCGAACCACTTGGGAATAATTAATTTTTTTTTAAATCTAGTGATATGAGTAGGTGTATCGTATTGTGTGGTAAAAATATGCAGAGTGCAGAGAAGGGAAGCTAGATAAACAGCGTTGTACTGATATTATTATTATTATTATTATCGTACCTATAGTATTCAAGTTTTGGTCACCAGCCTGTATAATATTATATATACATATCATTAAAATTCTGCTGGCCACGTATTACTGTCGGTCGCTACAACAAGCGAAGGGGACGAAGAACGAAGCGGCATTGGATATAACGCGATATGAATTATTTATGGCCGGCACGACTCGCGGATTCGGCAAGTGAGCGACGGGGCGGCAGGACAACGCTCGCTGTTTGTAAGCAATTATGCAGTACGCGCGCGCGGGACGTAATCTCGTCGTCCCTTATAATATATATATAAACCGCCGGCGGCTCGTTCTTCTCACACTCCGATTTCGTAGTCGTCGACCCTTTTAAACGTTTTCTCTCGTTGCGCAGTTTGCACTTCCAATTAAGCCCCCGAGCAGGAGACCCGAGGGGGTGGTACAGCGACGGGGCAGCGGCAGTCCTCTCCACGGTGCGTGCTATTTGTGCGACAACTGTCCCTTATATTATATTCGTACAATAATAATAATAAATATATACCCTCGTCGCCGCCAACTATACCTCCACACCTATATTATATCGATGTGCCTTTTCGTCCTCGTCGTCCCGAGTGTAATGCATACATAACATTGTACGCGACTTGCTTTCGAAAAAATAAAAATGTTTTTGAATATATAATATTTCGAGTTTACATATTTTATATTATCGTACCTCCATAGGGTAACGCGCGCGTGTTATTCGACGAAAACGTAAATTGGTTTTTATTGTTGTATCGTACTATATTCGTTTTTTTATTGTGTTGTGATTTATTTTCTAAGAAATTAAATTACTATTTATATGTAATTATATGTATAACAATTTACAATAATTATTACATCGTAATGCTTTGGATCACTGCTTGAAGGTACTCTAGTTCGCTCCTCCATTATTATACTCCTACAACAAAACTTTCAGTTAATTAAAAACTAACAGAAAGTCCGTTTTATATACCTAAGGTTTTTTAGTCTTTTAGTATAATATTATATATTTATATTATGTCCTAATAGCTAATAGAACTGTTATAATTGCTTCCTAAATACATAATCATTAAACATTTTTATTAGAAATAAAGTCATTTTCTAGATCATTATAGCCTATACAAATAAATACCTTATACTATAAATATATTTTATGCTTTTAGTGTTCATAAGTTTACATTTATTTCATTTATATTATTATGTGATTGTTATTGGTGTATATTTTTGAGGCGCCACAACCTTGAAGTTTTTTGATAGCTCGTTAATATTACTTCTTCGACTTCAAGGTTTATGTTTTTATGGACATCTATATACCGTGGTTGATACATCACATTATAATATAACAAAAAAGCTCTGTGGGGATCTATACCAATCACCTCCCCCCCCCACACACAAACTACGAAGCTGCGGCGCATTGTCTAGATCCGCTCCGGCGTTGGTTTAAGGCTTAGTTAACTTAACCTAAGTGTAATAAATAACTGATTACCGATTGTGCTCGTAGTATATAGTCATTCTTCTGTGCCGCCGACGGATTATACGCGCTCTATATGGGTATGTGTACAATATAATATATAAGTATATAATAATATATTATACGACGAACAGGGGAGGTGCACCTGGACCCGCGGGGCGTAAGCGGTCGCAAATATAGACACGCGCGACGAATCGATCGTTCGTTTCGCGCAGATTTGTCGTGGAGCTCTTTTGACACGCGAGTCGTGAGCGTGTGAGCGAGTCCCCCCCCATTTGCGTTTACGTTTATATATATCCATCTTATACCCGTGTCTTTTATATCCTATGTGTACCGTAGACTTGACTTCATTTTGTGAATTCCTCTCTAGGATTTCATTTTTTTATTGTATAATATTTATATATCTATTACATATATCTCGGAAAAAATCATCTAAAATATTACAATATGACAATATGAGATGGATGTATAAAAATAAATAAATAAAAATCAATCGTAGGTTATATCTATAAATAAAATGTGTACTCTCAGTATTCGATGATTCGATTTGTAGAACGCTTATATATATATAATATATATATAATATATATGTATATATATGCAATAAATTATTATTTATTATTACCTATGTACAATATAACATAATACTTGTATATTATTAAAGTTTTGGTTTATGCCCATAATATGGTATTATTATATTATGGTATATACAAACTCTATTTTCAGGAACTCGGAAGATTTAGCAATCACTCATTTAATATTGTCATTAAAGTTAAATCTTCCGAACACAATATATAAAATTAAATATACACTGTATAGTCATAATCGCACTATACTTATAATATAACATAATAATATATACATTGGAAATCGGTTTAATAAGTAAGTATATTCTTATTTTAGCTTTATTGCTGAAATTGACAACATTGCATTGCACATTTTTAGCTCGTTCGTGTACATTTTTTTTTTTATCAAAAAGAAAAAAATGAGTTTTCTTTGATCCAACGACTCAGCGCCTAAAAGGTGTATGAAAAAATACGTAATCGTAATCTACCCACTTCATGAATATTATATTCCAACGAAACGGACTCCATTAACCATCTTAATATTATATACGTGTGACAGTTATTTATTTTTTGTCTCTGTCGCGATATATCATAATATACATAATGTTACAGACGATAGAGGTTTCCGTCGATATAGTTAACGGAATTTCTTTTTTAGTTGACTGTTTATCTAACATTGGCACATGTACCGATACACAAATACACAATATGCATAATAAAATAATATATATTATAATTCATATATGTAATATGTATACTGTATGTAGGTTTCGTTCAAATCGGCTATTGATATTTCTTGACTGATATTTTAACGAGCATCATTTTTATTATCGCCATCGATGTTTAAAACTAGGTTTAATTTTTTTTGTTTCATCATCGATCGTTAAAGTTAATGCGTTATCCCGATTCACTTATATATTTTACTAACACGTTTCCAGTATTATAATATGTTCGTTTTATCATACAAACGACTTAAATGTGCGTATCATACAACTATTTTATTATATTATATTCGATGGTAACTATAAATACAAGAAAAAAAGCAAACTTAAAACTTACAAGTTAAGAAATTCGTACATAAGTGATACGTATATGTATAAATTATAGTCGGTTGTGTCAAATGTCCAGATAGAGCAGCACTTTTATTATATTATTAAACGAACATTCGGGGAAGGGGGGTGGATCACACTCACAGACTACACGTTACATTATAGCACGATTTTATGTAAATTATGGACGACCATATAATATTATTTATACCATTGCATTAATACTCGGTTAGTTACCTATAGGCTATATGTATTATATACCTACACTTAATACGTGTGCAATATCAATTTTTTATTTTTTGTTTACGTCTTCTACTGTCGATATATCTGTAATAGGTACTGCAGCTAAAATATAGGCATATTGTTTCATAATGTGTTACTATCGAAACCTTTGAACACGATTTTCTTCGCTCGTTTCGCCTTTTATGGGACGTGCGTCGTCGCATGATCGTTTACATATTTTACAATATATTTTAATATCGAATTAGGTATAATATTATTGTGTTCAATGCACCGATATCTTATAAGTCCGTGGTTCAATGGTGTTGTATGTCGTAATCAGCCACGCACACGTATACGCGTATCGATAACGGGCGTATTGTTATTAATAACAAAATGCATAATATTAATATAATGTGTATGTATGTAACATTATAGGGTGTTCCACGTTGCAGTTTTCCGGTTTTCTCATATCTAACTAACTTAATTGGAAACGATGGTTCTGGCCTCCCTGTAATCCGTATAATCGAACAGTAATAACGATTTTTCGAATAATTTGTTCGTTAAACACGGGGGAGAAAAAAAAATTCTGATACGCTCCAAGGATAATAATCGATTCACTCGCTACATGTGTAGTTTACAACGTCCTACCGGTCGTATACTTACCTACCAACACCGGTATGCGACGTGGAAAGATATAAATAACGTAAGTAGAGAACCCGATCTGACCCGCAGGCGATATTCACATACATATTATATATATGTAATATGGTTTAACGTTTTCTCGTTTCGGTTTTTGTTTGTTCAACTGTCATCGCCGCCGCCGTCGCCGCTGTGTAATTGAGACGCCGCCGACACTGCAGCAGGACCAGGACCAGGACCAGCAGCGACGGCGGCCCAGAGAGTTGATTGATTATTATTATTTTCGTCGCGCTCCAATGGGTCTTCGGGGACAATTAGCGGGCGAAAAACCGATTGACTGCTACCGCCACTGTTGCCGTTTCGTTGGACTCGGGTCCAAGTGGTATGGTTCTCACATTATATTAAAATATAACTAATATCCTCACCATTTTTCCGCGATTCGACTGCACTATACAAAAACTGTACGCAAATCGCATATTATGGAGTGCAAAAAACGTACATAACTTGCCGAGCGTCTAACGCGCGTCTTACCTATATAGGGCTATATAGACAATTAATATTACATAAGACATTCTTAAAGCACGCAAGGATGACAGCGAGTTGATCGGAGCAGAATATAACATGATATTTGAAAATTTAAAACTCAACGTAATTTCGTTGCATGACGTCATATTTTTACGACGATCTACCGTCATATAACAATATTTTAGGACGTGTATATTATACTTGACGGCCGGCAGCGGCAGTTAATCATCGCATAATAAGCGCGGCTCGCCGAAATGGAATTTTAAACGATTTATAATAATAAAATAAACGTCGTACATCCGCCACCACCGTCCGCCCCCCGCGGCGCTAGTTTTCCGGCAGCCGGCAATAATAATTATAATTATTGTAATTGTTATTGATACTAATTAGTTTAAAGTAAATAGCCGCTAAATACGTGATTATTATGATTTTTTTTTTAGCAAGACACTATAGGTATCTACTATTATATCGTTTTTGTAGTCGATTTGTTGTGTTTTCAAACAATTTAAATTAGATTAGTCTGTTTACACTTATTATAGCGATATTATATTAAACAAGTGTTTGCATAACAAAGTGTTTTTTCGCTACCTACATTTGGACATTTGGTTGACCTAGTGACCATCATTTAGGGATTTCATTTTTTTCCGGCGGCCACAGCAGTAGAATCGGAAAACGGCGGTTTATTATAAGCACCAGTTATTAAGGCGATTGGATACCGTGATTTTCTGCCTTTGTCTAACACACGAGTGACTACGATTTTCTAGTAATTTTTCTTCAACCAGTCCAATATTTCTATTGATGCAATAAAAATTCTGAAAATGTATTTGAATTTAGCGTGAAGACTATTCTAGATCGGTCGAATTACATTTTTGAATTTTGGCCTCAAAATTCCACAAATTTGATTGAAGGTTTTTGAAAAATATTAAATCTTGTAGTGATGTTAAACAAATATTATTAAATAAAACTGAAAAAGTGGTCCCACCGATCTCAAGTAGATTTCACGCTGAATTCAAATTAATTTTCAGAATTGTTATCACTTTAATACAACGATTGGACTGATTGAAGAAAAATTAGTAGAAAATCGTATGTCCCGCATATGTTAGACAAAGACAGAAAATCACAGTACCTAATCCCCTTAACAGTGTTTTGAGTTTATTCCACTACCCATAGTAGGGTACGATATACAATATAATATTATACACACATAATATAAAAAACTGTACAAATATTTCAACCGTTCACCGTTCGCGCGTGTTCCTATATAATAATATTAGGTACACTCGAAAGTTACACGTTTTGAAAATAAATAATCCACCTAACGGCGTAATTAAACAAAAAATCGCCCCGTTACAAAATATTCATCTACGAGTAGGTATAAAAAACGAAACTACAAAATATTATTATTTTATGTATTATTTTGTACGAGGAAGTGGCGGGCGGCGGCGGTGTGAGAGTGGAGCGACGGCCCTCGATGGTTGTCGGCGTCGTGACCGAGTCCGATTTTTTTTGTTTTCTTTTTAATAACAATATATATATGTATATATAATATTATATTGTAATAGAGTCGACTCTGCTAGCGTGTGTGTTCTGTTTATCTGGAATTCCGTTTGGGTGCATTTTTTTATCCTTTTCCCGGAACCTCGTTTGTGCGTTTACAAAACTACGCGACGGGCGTGTGTATATTAGGTATTATTGTATATATTATATTATTACGTACATCTTTCGCATGATGCCGCCGCCACAGGACGGCCCCACACGAGTGTCATCCGATTTACACTGGACCTCGCGTAAAATAATCCCGCCCGAGTTGCACCAGAGTAAGGTCGGGTTGACGTTTTATTTTTCTCCTCCACTCGAAAAACAGAGTTTTTTTACCTTTTTTTTTTCGTTCTTGTTTTATCTATTTCGTGCGGTCCACAGTCGTCGCCGTGTACCTATTATGCCTAAATACTTTGGGTCCAATCTGCAACCTAAATAGAGAATTTTAATTTGTCCGTACAATAAGTAGGTATTTGCACGGACTGCATGCGGTGGCTATAGGTTTTTTAAAATTCAAATCGTTGTTGTTTTTTTCCCTCCCGACGAATATATTACTATTCAAAAGTAAATAGGTACCTAATATTATTATAATGTGTGGTTTCGCCGATTTTATAAGTTTTGACCTTTTAACAATGTGTGTGTATTTAAAAAAAATATATTACCGTGACCGGAAATTGTATATTATTATTTATTACCTCGAAAAACGTCTATAGATTCCAACTACCTACTCGACTTTATAATACCACAGACTATATGATTTCATATAGTCTGTGATAATACTATAAATAAAAATAAGTTTTTAAATTATAATCTTTATTATAATATTATATTATTCGATACCGTTTTTTTACTGCAGCGTCTATAAATTATTTTACGCGATTTAACTGTCGATGACATTTATTTAGTGGTTGTCGACTCGTCAAAACTCAAAATGATCCAGCTGAAGTCTATCCCGTTGAAATGCACCCCGATATAAATAAATTCTATTATATGAATTACGCCACTACAGACACCCGTGACTGGCCGTGAGGCTTCAGCAAATATCGTACATTTATGTAGAATACTGAATAATCATAATAATAATATTATTATGACGAACATTCGCATTAATCACACTAATAATTATTATGATAATATTCCGACATTGGCCTATTTATAAACTACGAATGATTTGTCCCGACGAAATAATGACGCGATTAGTGAGCCATGTATTTTAGTTTGACGTATCTTTATTTTTTTACAGTTATGTTGATAAAATTGATTGACGCTTCTCTCGCAAACATTTAGTAATACATTAAAAGTAATCAATTTTTAATTTTTACTCCCCTTATTTGCATATGATTCCTTATAACTAGTTTAATATGTTTAATCTTTTAGTATTTATAAATAACACATTCACGCGTGTTTATACTTGTTTTCATTTTTGAAAAATTATTATAACGCTCTCACAATATTGTAATTTTGTTTATAAATGTTAATAAATCTTTGAGTATTTATTACTATTAAGAGAGTGGAGCGACGATCGTCTCTGATTTTGGTTGCATTCCACGTAAAATTCTGAAATGACGCCACTATATGTTATGACTTATGAATATTTATGACACCATTTCGCAATCATGGGATTGATGGGAAATCCGTAGCGACGATAATGCCGAGAATTCGGAATTATCATATTCTTACGTACCTATATTATAATACCGTGGCGTATTTACAGGGGGGATCAATCCCCCCCATAGGCTGTATAAAATATGCAACATTTTTCGGAGTCCTAACTTAAGGCCTTTAGCTTTAAAAGCGGGGCTACTGGATAAAATTATGCCCCCCCCCCCATAACAAAAACCTAAATACGCCCTGTTATAATATACGTATTCGATGTGAAGACCAGATTTTTCTGGTCACTTAATTTTAGAGTTACAGTAAGGGATAATATACGAAACCTTCACTCAATCCAATCATTACTACGAGAACCTTAAAACAACATAATTTATTAACGAATGGCAGTGCGCGGTTGGATGCATAATATTATGTGCAAAACAAATACAGTTATTTTATTTTAATAAGAAACTGAAGGTATCTATACTTCCAAGTCCCAATCCTACCCCAACAAATAAGAACGAAATATAATTTTCTAAATTCATAGAAGAATTTAAGTCAATTATAAACCCTCTCTTTTTTCTTCTCCCCACTCTTATTTCAAGTGCCATTACTAATAATAGAAATTCCAACTAATAACATCACCTCGAATTCCACGCGACCCCAGAAGACGCTGAAACGTAAATGGTACCGAGACCAAATAATTAGGGATCATTATCCTCATCACCGCAAAGTTCCATCAATAGATAGATTATTCTCTCAAGACTACTAAGTCCACTACAACTACAACCCTCAACGTCACGTCGTCACTTATACTTATTTTAAACAAATTACGTTTACAGATCATATGATAAATATTTGGAGTACAAAAAATAAAAAAAATATTAATAAGTACCTACCTATAATCACTTTATTATAATTATTATCTCAGCTTCAAAACCAAAACGTTTCACCATTATTCTGCATAGTATTATACATATTACTTATTACTATATAGTATAATAATTATTCAACAGACGTACCTATCCTTCATCATGACGGTTAAAATCCATCTTCGGTTATATTATTATATACAATACGTAAATACCATGATTGCAGGAAGCGTTTGTCAGAAATGTTCAATAATTTGTAGTGTTTAATACCCGACGATTGCAAAATAATAACGATAATGTAGTATATTATACTAGGTACCTATAGTATATACGCAGGTTAATAATATATATAATAATACGATCTATACATGTGATATACATATTGTGTGTGTGCAATATATTATTATATTATATGGACTGCGTATTATCATTATAGAGGGATTCTCTCGCGGAATGGGTTAATATTAATGTAAATAAAGTTATTAAACGCTCGGCGGGCGTTCCTCATTGCTTATATATTATTATATATATAATATATATGTATCATAATATCGCATATTACACTATAACATTTGTTCCGCTAATTACTATAATGCTATACGTAGGTATATATATGCATGTGGCTTTCGTGCAGATATCGTGTATATGTATATTACGTTGTAATATACGCATTGTAATAATAATACGAATTATAGTGCGGCATGTGTGTGTGTATATAATATGAATGTAATATATATAATAATATATCGACGGCGGTGATCGTATATAGAGAATAAACCCCTGCAGCCCGATGTCGACGACCCTTTCGCACTCGGCTTTGTACGTTGTATACTATATATATAATATAATATAACGTGTGTAGGAACACACTCGGCGATGAGATACAATAATATTATATGTATATAACAATATATATTCAAGAGATTATATTATTATATATTAAATGTATCCGTATTTATGAGCATTGGACTAATAGGTTCATATTGGTAAATGGTAATAACTAATAACTTACTAATATAATGTCTGATAAAACGAAAATCCTCTCGTCGTCCGCCGTCGGTATGTTTCTGCGCAAAATCAAAATCTCGCGATTATTTTTTTTAAACGCCGTGTTTATATTGAGAGGACACAACCACTCTGCAGAGCTGTCTTAATGTCAACATGTCATGTGAAGTTCTAGGTTCCAAACTTATAGATATTTAAATTATGATGTATGACGTATTGTATGTATTTTTCTAACATACAATGTATACCCTGTCCCAAAAGAGAATAATCAGTCGGCCGACCGGTTTTCGTCAGTGCCGTGCATCCCCCACCAACTTCCCCTTGTTTAAGTGATCACGTGGTTCTCGACGCACCAATCGTATCATTCGTGATGCGCGAAAAGTGATTATTCTCTTTTAGGACAGGGTATAGGTATTAATTTAAAAACTAAAATTGTAATATAATTTAATAACGATTTAAATAATGTGTAGTTAAGAAAAAATAACAATTAACAACAGACTGCAGCTGTAATCATCTACTTTTAAAAATTGATAAAGTAAAATGTTTTCTGATTGTATAGACATAAGAACATAAAAATATAGTGTACAAATGTACGATACATTAGAATCATGAATATGTCCTGAGTTGTGAACATTTTTCTTTAAAATTCGATTTTTTTTTTAATATAATTAATAATAACTTTCTAAAAATATCTGTATCTTTAATAAAAGCTCCTGTCAAAAGAGTGATAAAATATTGTTCTCAATCGTATTTTTGTACTATCAATTAAAATAGATAGATAGTGGCCTGCGGCCACCTTCAAATATTATGGTATAACACGTGACAGCACGCGTCGAAACACTGCAAATAAAACACGAAGGAGGGATTTGGAATGCTCTACAATATATTATTTGTTTTGGTATCGCATTTTGTTTCTAGTTGATAAAAATCAATCAATTATTATCGTGAATAATGAATATAGAATATACGTCATTTCGTTTTAATAGCATAACGGGCACCCGCCATTTCTTATATTTTATTAAATTTTAATTCTCTACTCGTTTCGCGATCGATGTTCCATCAATAATAATAATAACATTCTCTCGGAAAGCACGTTAAATGAATACTATAGGCATATAATAATATATTATGAGTATACATATTATATGAACGGCTGCGGATATATGGTTTTGTTGACAATTTGGCACAAAATCGGTTGCTTTCACAAAACCGTATTGTCGATTTAACGTGTAGAGGAGGTACCTTATATATACGATTATAATATTATTATTATTATTATTGTTATACGACCGTTGTACGTCTGAAGTAATAATCTTTTTACGCTTGAGTTGGTTTTTTTTTCCTATCGACACCGATATTATTGCAGCCAATAATAATATAATAAACTATATTCGGCAATTTTCAAACGTCCTTGTTACCTATGTATGCTTTTGTTACTTTGTTACACGTAATATTCCTATAAAAATAAGCGAATTGCGAAACTCGAACGACGATTAAAAAATAATAATCACACATCTTTGGCCTTTGCTATCTACCTACTTTCGAATGTTAGTTACTATTATCGTTTTCATATCAAATGAGTAAACAATTATTAAACTGTTATAAATTATTATCTTGAAATTTTTATACAAATGTTTCATTCAATCATATTATTCTACACATACCGATATCGCAGTGATATAATATTTTAATAGTACTTATAGCGGTATAATGTCTTTAATAAACGTTTTTGCAATTTACATTCATCGCATGTCATTAAAACGATATTATATTATATTATATTTAAGTGAGTTAAAAAAAAATACACTATTAAATCTACGTATCTAATTATATTTAATTTGTTAAAACTTAACTTTTATCGGATTTTCCTTATAATTTATAGGTACTGGTGTATTTTTACTGTTTATAAAGTTATTATAAAAACTGAAGTATATAGAAGTACCCATTTAATTGATTATATCATAAATACTCCACATATGAAATGCTTTAAGTATTCAATGTTGAAATTAACTTCGGGTGAGATATTTTAAATGCATAATACTCATAAGTTACAAGTTCAAAACTTAATTGCCGAAAAGTTTTCGGA